>JAMGZD010000027.1:0-63452 GCA_024713855.1 Morchella sp. 2016-41 | reverse complement strand
TAACCCTAACTAACCCTAACTAACCCTACCTAACCCTAACTAACCCTAACCCTAACTAACTAACCCTAACTGACCCTAACTGACCCTAACTAACCCTAACTAACCCTAACTAAGCCTAACTAACCCTAACCCTAACTAACTAACCCTAACTAACCCTAACTAACCCTACCTAACCCTAACTAACCCTAACCCTAACTAGCCGTAGCATTTTTTGTCTGTGACAGGCTGTGAGGGGCTTTGACAGTCCCTGACGGGCTCAAAAGAGCTCTGAGGGGCTCTGACGAGTTGAGGCAACCTATGGTGATACTGCAGAGTTTCGCAGTTTCTGGACCGCACAGGCAGGGTGGCAGAAAGTGGAGTTGAACCGGAAGTCTTGCACCCTCAAACCAAGTCTGAAACTACTACGCTATCCCAATATCTACTTTCTCTCTTGAACCAATCAATATCAAGCTTCCCAATACTGCGTACCTGCTGTGTGTCTTTCCATTGAGCTGCCTGCGAAACCTTCTTAGCTCTGCCGCGGAACTGCCTGATGAGCTCGCCACTGAGCTGCCTGCTACCTGCCCGCTGATCTGCCTATTGTCTGCCCTGCTACCCTCTGATCTGCCTCTCCGGGCCGCTGACCCGCCCGGTGAGCTGCCTGCTGAGCTGCCTGCTGAGCTCCTCTTCGGTCCTCTTGGCTGCATCACCGCTGTGCTCACCATGGCGGCGTACGTGTTGAGCTGGCTGCCCGCTGACCAGCCTACTACCTCCCCTCCTGCCCTTTGATCTGCCCTCCGACCTGCCCTTCTGCCCTGACCTACCTCAGTGCCCTCCTGCCTGCCAGATGCAGTGAGCTGCCTGCGACCTGCGCATTCTTGTCCTCCTGCCTCTGAGGCTGCCTGCCTGCTAAGCTCCCCCTGTGCTGTGTACTCGCTGGGTTCTCTGGTGAGCTGCCTGCTGAGCTGCCTTCCACGCTGAATTGCGTGCCCGCTGAGCTCGCCTCTGAGCTCCCTGCCTGCCCGCTGAGCTCACCACTGAGCTGCCTGCCCGCTGAGCTGCCTGCTGACTCCCCTCCTACCCGCTGACCTCCCTGTCTGGTAGTAGGTGTCTATTTGGTGCAGTATTTGATGACTGGTAGGTGCGGCATTTGCTGCCTGAGGGTGTCCATATGGTGAGGGCGGTGATAGCAGTGTAGCTATGGTAGCGGTGGTAGCTATGGTAGCTATGGTAGCGGGGGTAGCTATGGTAGCCCTGTTAGCGGTGTAGCTCTGGTAGCCTGGTAGCCCTGGTAGCCCTGATAACGCTGGCAGCTATGGCAGCGGTGTATCAATGGTAGCTATGCTAGACCTGGTAGCCCTGGGAGCTATCGCAGCAGTGTAGCTATGGTAGCTGTGTAGCTATGGCAGTCGTATAGCAATTGTAGCGGTGTAGCAAAGGTAGCTATGGCAGTAGTGTAGCCCTGGTAGCAATGGTAGCGCTGGTAGCGCTGGTAGCGGTGTAGCTATAGTAGCAGTGGTACCTATGGCAGCCGTAATGGCAGCGGTGTAGCAATGGTAGCTATGGTAGCTATGGCAGCGTGGGCAGAGGTGGTAGTCCTGGAAGACCTCGTAGCCCTAGTAGCGCTGGTAGCTATGGTAGCCCTGGTAACTATGGCAGCCCTGGTAGCTATCGCAGCCCGGGTAGCCTTGGTAGCTTTTACGAATTTGCGAAAAATGATCATTTCAGGGCTAGAACCTAGCCTTAAGCCGAACCTCACACCACCTAGAGCTGGAACAGGTATAATGGATCAATTGGGGTAGACAAAGAGCACACGGTGCCCCTGTTAGTAGCAGCGATGTTAGATTATATGTTGATTCATGACTGCAGCACGAGGATCGATGTCACATTCATGGTCGTACGGTGACTGAGGCGATAGCGGGTACCAGCAGCTCTGTAACCATACCTTCCGTAAGATGACTCCAACAGCAGCACTGCTGTCGCATTAGGTGACTCAATGGGTAATAGCGCTGCTAAAAGACAGAAACCATCGTATCTATCACTCGCATTTGGCGTGAATTTGATACCTACTGTGTTGAGCCAAGTGTTCAAGCAGCTGTCTCTGCTGTCAATTTAGCAATCTGTGAGGAGACAAACAGAATATGCAGGAGATAAACATGTCTGCATGAGATAAATGTAGTGCGCGGGAGAAAAATAAAGCTCAGCGAGAGAATTAGGGACAATTTAGTTAGTGAGGTACAGTTGTTGACGGTCGACAGCGAATACTGCCACTTGGCGAACAAGCGTTTCAAGTATGGAAATAAAAAGTCAAGCTGAGAGATCTCAGTTCTTTTATTTCTATTGGCCCAAAGTCGCTGTTAAATCAGTGGCAGTATTCCTCAAGCGACCGTCAACGACTTTTGTGTCTAATAGACGTACAGACTCGGTGCCTATCCAGGTACATATTTGATACCCGCGGTACAGGCAGTGATAGTAGCAGTATTAGCTGTGGGATTAGGAGCGGAGCAGGGTGTAGGCGGTTCAGGCGGTGCAGGCAGTGCCAGCGGTAAAGGAGGTGCACGCTAGAGATTGCAGGCGGGTATGTGCAGGCGCTGATTTAATTCGGGTGCGCAGGTGCAAACACTTCAGCCTGGAGATAACGGACGGGTATGTGCAGGCGCTAATTTGATTTGGGTGTACAGGTGTAGGCGGGCAAATGCAGCGGGTAGGGCCATGCGTCACTCCCAGCCTTTTATCGTACGGGAGCATTTTGCGAGCGCAGAGCGTGTCAAATACCTCCCGTCTGAGGAGGATTCGCAGAGTCGATGGCCTGCAGGGTTGTCGTCTGGGAGGCGTTGTAGAGGCAGCCAGGTCGATTACTCGCATGGCAGGATTTTGCAGGCCTTGTGGTCGATAACTCCCCGTACGGGAGCATTTTGCAGAGACAGAGTTCTCAAATACCCCCCGTACGATAGGATTTGCTGTGTCGACTGCCTGTATCTGGCTGTCGTACGGGAGCGTTTTGCAGAGTCAGCGAGGTCAATTACTCCTGTACGGGAGCATTTGGAGTGGCAGAGTTGTCAAATACCTCCCGTACGAGAGCATATTGCAGAGGCAGTGAAGTTAAACACTCCTGTACGAGGGAATTTGAAGAGTTAACTGTCTTCACCTGGCGTTCGTACGGGAGTATCTTGCAAAGGCAGAGTTGTCAATGACCTCCCGTACGGGAGCATTTTGCAGAGTCAACGAGGTCAAATACTCCCGTACGAGAGGGTTTGCAGAGTCAACTGCCTTCACCTGGCTCTTGTATGGGCCGCTTTATGAAAGCAGGACAATTTTATGCCAAATATGTAGCCTTAACGAGCACCTGCTCAGAAGCGGGTATAATAACTCCGCGGAGGCATTTCCATGAAGTAGTTCCGAGGAGATAAATCTCGTAATAGTGATGTCGAGATAAGTAGATAGAAGATAGGGAGGTGGTTATGAGATCGAGGAAACCACCGTAATCCTGCGTGTGATCAAGTCTTAGAATGCAGCGTATATATATAAAGCGCCTGTTTCCCCTTTCGCAGAAATCTTGCGAGATGTTCTTTTCCTCAACTACGCCCGTCTTCTCTGCAGCATATATCACACTTGTATATACAGCCACTGCAAAAGTGTTCGTGATTCGCCTGTTCAGTGAGACATCCAACAGATTTCAGTTTACTAATCACTGTGTCAAGTTGTGAGAATTTGAGCAGCCCGCCTCGTGAAAATTTGAGGAAGCCGCATGGCCGTGAAATCTTTCACTATCTGGTGTGAAGTCTCAACATATCAACCCGTGAAATCTTTCACTATCTGGTGTGAAGTCTCAAGCATATCAAGTGATACTGGAAGAAGTTGTGGGGCCGCCGCTACAACCATGGTACGGCGCCGTGTGCAAGCAAATAAAGCTGTCCAAGTACAGCTTTTGAAAAAGAGTCTAGCCCATTCAAGTTTAAAGTTGGGAAAGGCCCTAAAGCGAAAACTGCGAGGAGACAGATGATGTCGTCAACTGAAAGGGCATGATTATTATCGCGTTCTTCTTCTGCTTTGGCTGCATACAGACAGTGTCATGTCGTTGGCAGGTATGTTCACGGTGACTGCTAGTATATGACTGGCTACTCAGATTTGGCGAACTAGCTACTAATAGAAGTTTATTAGACCTTGGTCACAATCAAGAGTTTTATACGTCGTCTTATCTTTACGGAAAGGAAATGAGGACAACGCTTCACATCTGGTCGTCGCTTGCTTAGCCCGGCAAAAGAAAGCTCTGGTAAAAGCAGCGAGGATAATCGGAGGATGAAAGAATGAATTTAGAGACAAATATGCACCCGGGGTTTCTCTTGCTACGGTCGATCGAGTCTTAAGGCAGGCAAATATTAAGAAATGGCTTGCCAAACACCGTCCACTATTGAAGCCCGAACATGTCAAAAAACGTCTAGATTGGGCAATGCAGCGGAAAGACTGGGGTATTGAGGAGTTTATGAGTGTCATTTGGAGCGATGAGTGTGCAGTTGAGAGATCCAAGGACCCTCGTCAAATTTGGGTATTCAGAGCCAGGCGAGAAATGGGCACCCATTGCATCTATCCAGCGAAAAGATAGAGTGCTTCTCTAATGGTGTGGGGTTGTTTTACGGAAATAAAGGCCCTTTGGTTCCAGTCTGCGAGCGTGGCTGGTATTCGTTCGCTTAGGATTATAAGGCGTTATCTCCATCGATTCTTAGAAGTCTTTGCGGCCATCTACCCTTATGTCAGTTTTCAACACGATAATGCACCAGTCAATACAGCCAGAATAATCGCAGAATGATTTGGCCATAACAACGTTGAGTTGGAAGTCCACCGCTTACTCTCCAGATCTTAATCCTGTGAGCGTGTATGGGTAGAAGCTCGAAGAGACTTCAACAACAGTACCTAAATTGCTGATACCAAGGGCCACCTGCTGTAAAGAGATTGGCTAGAGTTTTGCCTTTAGTATGGGAAACTATCTGAGTTCTTTGAAAAACTTGCGGCGTTGATCTGCGAAGGGTGGAGGCCGTCGTTCAAGCGAAAGGGCTGGTATCACGAAATCTTAGTATTGTGAGCAGGCGGTGAGCAGTGCTGCTGGATGTGAGCAGACTGCTGGATGTGAGCAGAATGCTACTGGATGTGAGCGGGATGCTGGTGAAGTGAGCAATCTTGGGCGATTGCGGAAAGCCTGTTGTATTTTCTTTCTACTAGTATTCTTTATTCAGCGGAAAAACCTACGTGTATCTATATATCTAACGCGGATTACCGAATCATGGGCCATTCTACAATATCTCATGTCGATCGTATACCACTCCGTGTTGGTGAATCCCGAACACTTTTGCAGGGTGGCTGTAGCTGTAGCTAGTTGGTTGACTCTACGTGTCTAAATCCACATCGTACACAACTTCTAGACCTATCCTCGTGTGCCTAGATACATGCTGAATCGAGGACCTGATCCTGAGGCTGAGCATATCCCGAAGTCGAACATGCCTCTAAGCCTGAAACCCTCCATCCGATCTCGCGCTGTTAGAAGTATCGCGAAAAACATCACTTTTGAGATTTTATACCGAAGTTGAATCTTACAGAATTCGGGGATAAAGAAAACTTAGGATTAAATCTACTAATTTGTTGTCTCATCTGATTTAATTCATTTGAATTTCCGATACTAATTTAATTAATTTGCACCGATCATTTTCCACTCCTCCACTAACGTGAAATCAGATTCATTTACTGATGTATTTAGAGAAATCTATGATTAGTGTGATTCCTTCTCTCTGAGAACTTCTACATGAGCTCTAACTCACCTGCTCTCTTAAGGATGCTTAGGAGGCCACTCTACTTGGCCCGCGAGTACACTGGAGCCCCCGCGGGCAGGTAGAATGCGAGCTGGGGCGGCAAAAGATGGTGAAGGGAGCGGCAGGTGTGGGAGGGAGAGAATCCCCGGGAGGCCGAGGTGATATACAATGGGAATGTTCTAGTTTACAAATGAGCAGCTCAGTGAGGAACCTGTTGCAATTTCTAACCCCAGAGGAAAAACAGTGAAATGGTAATAGGAGCAAAAGGTTGCTGACTAATTAGTATCCTCAAAGGAGATAGAAATTTTAAAGACTTATATGGCAGTTCAAGATCGGTAGAGATGACGGCTGCAGTTAAAAGCTTTTATATCGCGCCAGCCAGCCAGGTTGTATCAGTGGGATACCCCAGAGATTAGCGGTATATCCTCCCTGAACAAACAGTTTTCTTGTTCTACCCCCGGCTCTAGAACTATATATACTCTAGATCTCTTTATGCTCGAAGGATCAAGTGCTAGGAGTATTTAGTTGACAATATAAGGAGCCATATGGAGTCGCTGGATAGACCACTTTTGTTGTTTTGCAGTTCCTGCTCTTTTATCTGATTCATTGTTCGCCGTTATCGATGGAGTGGTGTGATAGTGCAGTTTATGCGAGGCGCGATGTTATAAGACCTGTGATCTTTTTCTGTTTCGTTCTGACTGTTTTGGAGTGGAGCGTGTGTGTTGTTGGCACTGTTTGGGTAGCTGATAAAGGGAACGTGTGTCTCAGGCGGCTGCGTATCATCGCTTGGTTATATCACCCGGTCTTTCTTCTCTTTCTTTGCCTGTCGGTCGATGGCATGATCTGTAGTATCACCAGATCAGAAACCTACACTTAGGGATTAGCCTAAATGAGGGTGTAGTGTTTTGGTGGTCTGCTTAGTCGATAGCGATCTCACTTTTAACTATCTTTCACCGCTAACCTGCTTGATTCTCACCTGTCACCACCCAACTCCTTGGCGGCTTGATGCTTTAGGCCTTATAATCCGGTATCGCGTTGATAGCTGATAGGCATATAGATATACTCGATATGAAACCTGCGGTTTTAATGTTTTGGTTGGTAGAAATGCAGTCTGCGTCAATTCTTTCCTCGAGATCTAGTCGCGGGTTAGTGTTGGTGGGAACTACTGTTGGTGGCGGCTCGGTTTTCTTTTTGTTAGTATTGGTATTGACACTTCGAGGTTTCCTTTTTCCTTTTTGTTAGTATTGATGTTTGTGGCTATTCGGAGTTATCCTTTCATTAGTATTGGTGGCGATTCGAGTTTTACTTGTTGTTAGTATTAAGGTTGATATGATTGCTTCTTGAGCTTGATATTGGTTTAATTCGGGGCTTGAATTTTGTTAGTATTACCATTGGCGACTATTATTGATATGAGTTATGATCAGAGCGTAACGTGGGTAGAAGTGATGTTGCTTTTGTTTTTCTTGTATCAAGTGGGATCTGAAGTAATGGTTGTCCTGTAAGCTGAATCACGTGAGCATGCGTGACGTTGTACGCCGCATTTCCGTGAGTCTTGCGCGAGTGATATGGTGTGACTAATGATATCGTTGTGGCGTCGTATGTGGTTACAGGAGGAGGGTGTCTATGGCGTGAGTAGTCTCGAGGTGAAATGGATGGATGTAGTTGGGCGGTCAAAGTATGGCGTTAGAAAGTCGTATTTAGGCGTTGGTCAGAAAGACTAGGCGCGAGGCAAAAGATGGCATTAGACTATGTATGTACAGGTGTCAGAACAACGGGCGTCTCTCTGATTACCCACAATCTATCTCTTTCTATTCATCATAATACATGCTCAGTTTCTCGGTTGGAATTAAATCGTCTCGTATTGGAATCGGTGTCGAAGGAAGAGAGTGTTCACAACAGCTGGCCCACAATGTGAAGTTAAGAGGCCCACGCTTAATCCTACACCCGTTACCTAGATTGTGATATGACTTCATTGATGTTGGCGATCTCCACTGCCTAAGGTGTCGCTCTGGAGGTCGTGATAAGCAGCGGGACAGACGAAGGGATATATCGTCTCAGAAGGTATGGGGCCTAGAGGACGCAAGGTGGCTACCTGCAGCGCTGCGTTCGGACGGGGTGTTGGTCTGGGTGGGGGGGAGCCTTGGCCGTTGTCATGGTTCTTAGTGCGAGGTGGTAAGGCGTCACAGACTGAAGGTGGGCGGTGGTCTGGGGGTGGCCTATCTGACTCTCCCCGCGGCGTACCCGGCGCGGCGTTGGGCGGGGGACGAGGCCGGTGTCCACATGGTTGTGGGACGTGGTCTTGGCCTGCGCGCCATCTGGATACCGGTATTCCTCTGACAGCCTACCTATGTAACAGTAACTTCCAGAAGGGCAAAGGATGCAAACAACGAACTCCACCACAACCATAGCCGCAGTCATTGAAGAATCACAACTAACTTTTTTCAATATAACTTCCGCTGTTTACTTAATGATGGGTTTGGAGATTTAAAGAATATTTTAAAATGGCGATATATATAGTTATCGAGGCTTGTGATCATATAGTATTATGTAGTCATGGCCTTCGGTTTACAACCAACACTGAATTTACAATCGCATGACGCGTGAACAGGTAAATAAAATACGCTGCATGGGCGTTCCAACCCACCGCGAGTTGCAATAGATATTTGATTAAATGATATACACTCGCTTAATACATTAAATCTATACCAATATCCAGGTGCCTCACGATCGGGAGTAAGTAGTCACTCTGCCAAAATTAAATTGCCGCTTACGCAATGTTTTACCGCCCAAGCATACTTGATTGGGGTTAATCGGGGCCATTTTAATTCTGCCACGAGTACATTAGGTAGTTGAAAGGATTATGGATGTTGGTTTTATAGTTGTGGTAGCGACATATGATATTAAGCGAGTGAATATTCACATGTGATTACTACATGGAGTTTAATTTTATTCCTATTTTTTATTTGTCTTTAGAGCATTATAACTATATTTACATTTTTTGTTTAGACAATAAAATCCACGCAGCTAGTCATGGATCCCATGGGAGGGCGTGAGACATTTGCGAATTCTCTGTCATGCATAAATATCGCGTCAGAAATTTCGGTGAAGAAACCTGTTTAAAAACTTATAAGGTTAGGGAGGCCAACAAGGATCTGAACTAAACAACAATAACCAGCTGGGACTAGAGATTGGCACTGTGTATATCTGAAATATGATCTATCGCTCTGAGTTGCGAGGATTAAGGTTCTCTATGCAATCGCGCAGTCGTTTCCTCTCAAGGTCCCTCGTTTGTTGATTTGAGTATGGCTAAAATTCTCTATTCCAATAAATCACTTCCTGAAAAGGTCACGCCAATCCATGAGAGATTTGCAAGTATCTCACACGCCCAATGGATAGGCTGACGTAAACCCGCCGATTGGTGCGATCCTGGCTGCTGCTGAACGCTGACTTACCGGCGGTAACATGTTCAAAACACGACTGATTTTTCATGCCGCGGAATATTGTGCGCCTGGCCATCTCTGAGGGTATGGCACGTATCTCCTCACATAGTAACCTTTTCAACTCGAAACATCAAACATCCCCTCCGAATCTTGCAAAATATACTGGTTTAAGATCGTCCGAGGCACAGTCCAGGAAGACCAAAATATTATATATAGCTCGCGAATTCCTCACCTCGACATATCCCACAATATCACACTCAAATCTCAATCTATACAAAGATTTCCTAGTTCACCATGTCTCTATATGCGGGAAGGGCCTGTTCACATCAGCACTCGCGGTAACACCCAGAGTATGGACCACCATGCTGTGGTTGGGCCTGGCGTTAAGTGAAAGGTCTAGGTGGGCTATATATCAAGGCCTTTGAAAGTGGTCAAGACAGCCACTCGTATTACATCACTCTCATAACCAGCAGGGAGGCGGAACAGGTTTGTCTGACCCTGGATACCAGGCAGGTGGACGAGAACAATGTTATGGTGGAGCCTCTGGGGATGCAGGGGCCAATGATGTTTCAGTTATGGACATTCGAGGACGTAGATAACAAGTTTGTACTATGTCCCAATGCCTGGTTGGTGTACCTTTACAAACCCTGACTCGCGGCCCAGATCTGGTCAATTCTCGAGTCGTATTCAGAGAGTTAATATCGTAGGCTTTAGGCTGCTATTGGAGGAGACTTGAATCCACCTTCTCACAATGTGATAGGTGTCTCAAATCAACCAAATTCTAAATCCCAGTTGTGGAGGCTTGACTATCTGGCGTTAATCAATGAGTGGTGAATGTCGTATTACACTATCGCAGTCATAGCTCATGTCAGGATGTTGGTTATTGATTGCGATGGATGTCTTTTGTTTGCTGGTGCGACGGGATTTCTTGTTCCATTAGTTCGGATAGTTTGCTTTTGTTACCTCCTGTACAATCTGTTAAACCTGATCTATGCAAATGAAGGCTAGAATGCCTATCCGAAGTGCAAGTAGATACGTGTACTGTCCCATTCACCGTCACTATATAGCTATCCGCCGGAGATTTTTCTATAATGTACCGACCTAAATAGAGCCAATCTTCAAAACTGTTCGTGATAACGCTCACGATACCGTCTGCGTCTGTAATCTTGCCCCATCAAAACCCGATCGTTTGTGTTTGCATTCAGATGACAGGCGTGAAAGGTATGATTATTCTTTCTTATTTGGTTTTGGCTGCATCTTTCTAAGGAGTAGCGAAGATTGTAGGGCAGTAAGTACCAAAACTGAGAGTCAGGACATAAAAGTATTTACTGACGGATAGAAGGCGATAGTCTACTGTTAAGAGCTTTCTTGGTCGGCAACTTCTGCGGCAAGGGATGAGGAAGATCTCCCTATATGTGGACGGTCCCCATTACGCACGCAGTCGTCGGCAATGTAAAAAACTCATCAGAGCCGTCAAAGAAAATAGGAAAATGACAAGATCAGATTTCCGCAACAGATCGCGCCTGATCTCTCTCACAACTATTGATCGAATTTTCGTGTTTTTCACCGTCTTGCGAGGCAGCGGCGCTATTACAATACTTATGCTAAGCTGCAAGAGTGAGATATTGCAACAGATCATTCATGATCCGCAGGATCATGTAACAGGTGCGATGGCAACAGTCTACGTGGGGCGGTCGATGTGAATGACTCTAAGAACCCCTATATTGGTGTACTTGGACACAGGAAAAAGAACCAGAAAATGCAAGTAAGGATATAGGGTTTATTTCTATGGAGTGACGTCGCTCTGTCATACAAAACAACCCTATTGCATTTTTTGATTCTCCCCCATATCCGAGTACCTACATAGAGTAATCGTACTTTATTAACGTTTCCGAACTGAGCTAGGTCTACATACCATCAGAATCTAGTTGCCAAGCACGATTTACGCTCATATGCAGACCCAGTCAGGTTCAGAAACATAGAAAGACTACGACAGTAGAGGCCTGAATGTCTAAGTCACAAAGATTGCGAGATTCACAACTAATAACTAACAACCCAAGTGCATGCAGGTGTCTCAGCGATAGGAGCTGTCGTGTGTGGTTTGCTACCAATCGTACCGACACCACTTACTGTTACAACGCGCTATGCGGATCTCAATACCTAAAACTCGAAAACTGGTTATCACGACCAGGGATTATCGCGCGATTGGTGAAAGGTATCGATCAGCATCAGAAGTATCCGTTTGTAGTGAGTTTAATCCTTGTATGCATAGCCAATTTTTCGAGTTTTGGCGGCACGCCGGATCTCTTGCTGTCCCGTACAAGATCCTGGGATTTTGGATTTTTGTGAATGACGGCCGCGCGAGCACCCCC
Source organism: Morchella sp. 2016-41 (assembly GCA_024713855.1). Taxonomy (NCBI): domain Eukaryota; kingdom Fungi; phylum Ascomycota; class Pezizomycetes; order Pezizales; family Morchellaceae; genus Morchella; species Morchella sp. 2016-41. Next base: position 51,860 of record JAMGZD010000027.1, on the reverse strand, counting down.
TCACGAACAGTCAACTTCAAAAAGAAAGGATCTTCGTTGAAACCGGTGTGTGTACCAATCATACTCAACTGTTCGGGTGGGGTGTTCTGTGGCCAAGGAAGCCATCTATTTACTATCTCTGTCACGAATCCTTAGGATCTTGGCAATCCGGCATGTCGAGTTGCGACTGTCTTGCTCTGAGAATAGGCTACCCCCATAAAAGCAGCCATATCCCCATGAATCAGGCTCAAGCCCAGGCACATCATCACCGCTCAGCTCAGTCTCCTCCTCAATCTCATCAAGCGCAACAATACCTGCGGGATTTGGGCGTTAACGGCCTGGTGTTAGAAAAGATCTGGTATGTAAAAGCGAATATTTGTATATATTTGTATAACTATAGCGAATCCTTGATTTTAGTGAGGAAAACCTGCCAGGATCTTATTTAACACCCGGGTAACATTTCCAAATCTTCTTGATAGTCTTTCATCAGCGTGAGTACCATAGAAAAGACCCACTGAGGGTGGCGACCCCAAGGACATCCCAAAGGCGTAATTAGTTAATCGAGCAGCGAGTCTCCTATGTGTTTTATTAGTTTTACATTTCATTTGTACAGATTTGTTGGAATTCCGCTATTTTGATTTCAAAGGGCGCGATCTGCGTTTAGGGGATAGGTTTCTGTACGCCATAGTATTAACATTATGCGACCATTTTGTATCTAGAAACAGAATTGACATGACTTAAGAAGAAGAATAAAAGTTGGCGTTATGCGTAAAGGGCGCCGGCAGCTGTTCCACTAAATGCATCAAGCTGCGGGCAATCTCGATATTATTCTTGCGAATATTACTAATGACCAGACCGGACTCATTGACTCCACTGTATGCTCGTGCTTGACAAAAGTTAGAGATTTAACAGTTGGTACAGTTTTGTCACCCGCTGTGGAAAGGATCGCCCCATCCATGTATGAAATTGTGCGCACACGCGTAAATTAGCGGTCATGTGATCTTGCGTTTCCCAGAATGAATGACATCATGGTACATAAGCAACTTGCTGCGTTTATTTACTTGGCATTGGTCGATCACAATTGCAAACGTACCTCAAATATTACAAAGAAACCGAACCACTGAACCTCGACTCGGAGTGCTTCATTTGCAGCATATACTGGCGCGGCATATCCTCTTCACCACCCTGCCTGCTGCTGTCGCTGCCAGAAATTCTCTCCTCATTACAAACTACGTCAACCGGGCGGGTGGGTGGCGTCCCTTGCCATGCGTCTTTTGCAATGTATAGTCTGCTCTCCACTGTGCTCGATGACTACTTGAACACAACGTGTACAAGCCCAGGCTCTGGGCAGCGCGGCCTGTCGGCCGACATCTTTCGAGCGTGGCCTCCGCCTCCGCCGCCAACCCGGCCCTGACACGAAGACTGGAAAAACGTCAGGCCATCCTCCTCCAACCATGCCATCTCAAACAGGTCCTCTGGCGCTCTCTCCGAGCTCTTGGACCACAATGTTGACCCCAACAGGAATGTCAAGGGGTCGTCGGTGCCTCCTCTTGCGGCCGCTGTACAGGGGGGCAGCTGCAGGGTTGTCGAGATGCTTCTTTCGGCCTTCCGGGCGTATGTAGACTACGCCATGATCTGCGGGAGGTCGCGCGGCGGTGCGCAGCGCGGTGGGGCGGGAGGGCGTGGTGAAGGCTCTTGGTGTCCTATGGGGCGGATTTTCCCACTGATGGTGACCGGCGTGTCTTGTACCGATGATGGCTATGAGTCTGATTCTTGACGAGCGGTGATGCGGTAGCAGGCTTTTGAGGTAAATCAAGAGGTGTTATTGAAGGGTGCTTATGTATCGTTAATCCAAAAGATCTGCGGTGTTGTTGAGCGGTTGTTTATGTATTGTTAATCAAAAAGCCAGTTCTTGATTATCTACGATCTCTTACAATCTTTGGATTGAGACATGGTCCCTAAAATGATATTTCCGCTCAACCATGGCTGTCACGCGGCCAAGGAGTCGGGAGGGTTTTCTCCTTGTTGGGAACAGCTGTTATATCTCGCAATATGAGAAAATGTCTGACTGTGATGGTGGCCGGTTCTGGTGGCGGCGGTGGCGGTGGCGGCGACCTAGTGCTGTCACGCCTCTGCTCCAGAAAATGCATCGAACGATTGATTTCCAACACATTGCCCATACAACTATTTGCGTTCAATCCAGCAGTTGATGCAATAGCCCGGCAGCGCCTGCCAAAACCCTACCCGACCGATGCAATAGGTATCATCAGTTAGCTTATAGATTTTAGCGTGGGAAAGTCTACTTATTGAAAAAAGCGGATAATGGTATAGTTAGTGGGGTTATGCCTGTAGGTTACTCTCTTATGTAGCGCTAAAAATGTGTCGGAAATGTGTATGTACGGGCGTAAATGAGTGGGCGTGCGCATGTGGCAACCCGATCGATGCGCTGGAGCGCGATTATGAGCGCAACAACCAATCGATCTTTTGAAGAGCTGAGAATTTGTAGAGTAGTTATTTAGTGTATAAAGAAATAATAAATGACATTTAATACCTTGTGTACCAACCCCTTGCCGTCATTACAGCCTCCATCCTAATAGCAATACTTTCAACCTGCTTAACCAAATAAAGCATCAGGTAGCAGCTCAGAAATGAATAAGAGCTGCCTCAATGAGGGCTTAATTACTTTGGGTGCTCTAGTATCATATATCAAATGGGGGTAGTGTTGATCGTAGAGCTTCTTGAAGTGTCTCAAACCTGCTCAATGGGAATTAGAATCTCAAGTGAATAGGCAGGCCACTCCTCTAGATCAACCCCATTCTCCTCTAAACATTGAGTGGTAATTTTGGCAGCGTGTACGTTAGCATTATCTTACATAACGATTTACATGATACCCTTCTCCCGTAGCTGTGCTAAACATTGTGGAACCTTTGTTGTTCTGATGGTTGGGGCGCATCAGCAAAAAATTTGGTTCGGTCTGACGTGCTTACGCGTACCCAGGCGCACCAGGCGCACCAGGCGCATGAGAGGTTTTCTTACCTGCATCCATACGCCCCGGCGCAAAACGATATCGTCGCGACGAGAACGGGAGAGAATCTCTCCCGTTCCCGTCGTAGTCGTCTTTGGTCAAAAGCGAGTTCGTCTTTGACGAACTACGTCGTCTTTTGACAGCAAAGCGGCGCGGGTCCACACCTGGGTAGCTTTGCCGGTTCGCGGCTTTTGCTAAGCGAATTTGGCTGGCAGAATGAGGTCATTCGGCAATCGGTACATGGTAGGACAGTAGTTCGCGCAAATGTCGCGTATATTGATCGCGTCTGCGTAATTCTATGTTTCTAAAGCGCCCCACCTCACGCTTACTCCTGCCCGGGCACTGCCTTCCTGCGCGCCACTGCCTGCCCGCTGAGCTCCGCTGGGCTGCCTGCCGCTGAGCTCCCGCTGAGCTGCCTGCCCGCTGAGCTCCCGGCTGAGCTGCCTGCCCGCTGAGCTCCCCTGAAGTGCCTGCTTGCTGGGCTCTGCTGAGCTGCCGCTGAGCTGCTGAGCTGCCCGCTGAGCTGCCCACATTTCTGCTGCTATTTGGTGCAGTATTGGTGACTGGTAGGTGTCGATTCGCTGCCTGGGGTGTCCAAATCGTCAGTTTTGGTGACAGGTAGGTGTCGATTCGCTGCTTGGGGGTGTCCATTTGGTGTAGTGTTGGTGACTGGTAGGTGTCGATTCGCTGCCTGGGGTGTCCATTTGGTGCAGTATTCGCTGCCTAGGAGGTGTCCATTTGGTGCAGTATTCTGTGACTGGTAGGTGCAGGATTCGGTGCCTAGGAGGTGTCCAAATCGTGCAGTATTCGCTGCCTGGTAGGTGTCCATTCGGTGCAGTATTTGGTGACAGGTAGGTGTCGATTCGCTGCCTGGCGGTGTCCATTTGGTGCAGAATTTGCTGCCTGGTAGGTGTCCAAATCATGCAGTATCCGGTGAGGCCCAAATCGCGCAGTATTCCGCCAGAGGCGGCCAAATAAAGATTCGCTGCTCAGGTGTCCAAATCGCGCAGTATCCGACTGAGGTGTCTAAATCGCAGTAGATTTTGGTGACCCAGAGGGTGTCCAAATCGCAGTATTCGCTGCTCAGAGGTCCAAATCACAGATTTTGGACCGAGAGCCATCAAATCGCAGATTCGGTGCCAGAGGTGTCAGTAAAGGTGTCAAATGCAGAGGAAGGTAACACGATCCAGGCGCTGAGGTAGGTAGAGGTAGGCCGATACAGGTAGAGGTGGTAGGAGGCTGCGATAAGAGGAGGTGAGGAGAGGAGGTAGGAGGTGAGGAGGAGGTGAGGTAGGAGGGGAGGTAGGAGGCGAGGTAGGAGGTGAGGTAGGAGGTGAGGTAGGAGGTGAGGTAGGTAGGTGTATATGTAGAGGTGGAGGTGGAGGTGGAGGTGTGGGTGGATCCTCGAGGTGTGGAGAAGAGTCAAATCTGACGTCATTAGCTAGCGGTATTAGCATTAGCATCAGCAAAAAATAGGGTCAATTCTGACGCACCTGGGCGTACCCAGGCGCACCCGGCGCCATTGGGCGCACCAGGCGCATGAGAAGTTTTCTTACCTGCATCTATACGCCCCGGCGCAAAATGATATCGTCGCGACGGGAACGGGAGAGATTCTCTCCCGTTCCGGTCGCGAGTCGTTTTCAAAAAGACGAGTTCGCCTTTTGACCGAATTACGCCGCTCATCAACACCGGCCCACACCTTAGCTGCCCGGTTAACGGCCGCTAAAGACATTTCGCTGGCAGAATGAGGTCACTCGCAATCGGGTACATAGACTAGACAGTAGTTCCGCCGCAAATGTCACGATATTGATCCACACGTCACGTAATTTACGTACATTTAGCGCCCCACCCCCGCTTACTCCTGCCCCGGCACTGCCTTCCGCGCCGAGCTGCCTGCCCGCTGAGCCCGCGCTGAGCTGCCCGCTGAGCTGCCCTCACGCCACGCTGCCTGCCTGCCTCCCGCGTTCGCCGACCTGCCTGCTACCTGCCTCCCGCCCGCCGACCTGCCACTCGCCTGCCCTCCTGCCCGCTGACCTCCCTGCCTGTGGGTGTCTATTTGCGCAGTATTGGTGACTGGTAGGTGTCGATTCGCTGCCTGGGGGTGTCCAAATCGCGCAGTTTTGGTGACAGGTAGGTGTCGATTCGCTGCTTGGGGGTGTCCATTTGGTGCAGTATTTGGTGACTGGTAGGTGTCCAAATCGTGCAGTATTTGGTGACAGGTAGGTGTCGATTCGCTGCTTGGGGGTGTCCATTTGGTGCAGTGTTTGGTGACTGGAGGTGTCCAAATCGTGCAGTATTCGGTGACTGGTAGGTGTCGATTCGCTGCCTGGGGGTGTCCAAATCGTGCAGTATTCGGTGACTGGTAGGTGTCGATTCGCTGCCTGGGGGTGTCCAAATCGTGCAGTATTCGCTGCCTGGAGGTGTCCAAATCGTGCAGTATTCGGTGACTGGTAGGTGTCGATTCGCTGCCTGGGGGTGTCCATTTGGCACAGTATTCGCCGCCCAGGAGGTGTCCATTTGGTGCAGTATTCTGTGACTGGTAGGTGCAGGATTCGGTGCCTAGGAGGTTTCCAAATCGTGCAGTATTCGCTGCCTGGTAGGTGTCCATTTGGTGCAGTATTTGGTGACAGGTAGGTGTCGATTCGCTGCCTGGAGGTGTCCAAATCGTGCAGTATTCGCTGCCTGGGGGTGTCCAAATCGTGCAGTATTCGGTGACTGGTAGGTGTCGATTCGCTGCCTGGAGGTGTCCAAATCGTGCAGTATTCGCTGCCTGGGGGTGTCCCAATCGTGCAGTATTCGGTGACAGGTAGGTGTCGATTCGGTGCCTGGGGGTGTCCAAATCGTGCAGTATTCGGTGACTGGTAGGTGTCGATTCGCTGCCTGGGGGTGTCCATTTGGTGCAGTATTCGCTGCCTAGGAGGTGTCCATTTGGTGCAGTATTCTGTGACTGGTAGGTGCAGGATTCGGTGCCTAGGAGGTTTCCATATCGTGCAGTATTCGCTGCCTGGTAGGTGTCCATTTGGTGCAGTATTTGGTGACAGGTAGGTGTCGATTCGCTGCCTAGGAGGTGTCCAAATCGTGCAGTATTTGGTGACTGGTAGGTGTCCAAATCGTGCAGTATTCGGTGACTGGTAGGTGTCGATTCGCTGCCTGGAGGTGTCCAAATCGTGCAGTATTCGCTGCCTGGGGGTGTCCCAATCGTGCAGTATTCGGTGACAGGTAGGTGTCGATTCGGTGCCTGGGGGTGTCCAATTCGTGCAGTATTCGGTGCCTAGGAGGTGTCCAAATCGTGCAGTATTCGCTGCCTGGTAGTTGTCCAAATCGTGCAGTATTCGGTGCCTAGGAGGTGTCCAAATCGTGCAGTATTCGGTGCCTAAGAGGTGTCCAAATCGCGCAGCATTTGGTGACAGGTAGGTGTCGAAATGGTCCAGTATTTGGAGCCTGATAGGTGTCAGTAAAGGTGTCAAAATGCAGAGGAAGGTAAATACGTATCCAGGCGCTGATACAGGTAGGAGGTAGGCATCGATACAGGTAGGAGGTGAGGTAGGAGGTGAGGTAGGAGGTGAGGTAGGAGGCGAGGTAGGTAGGCATGGAGGTGGAGTTGGAGGTAGAGGTGTGGATCTCACGCGTGGAGAAAGCGCCAACCGACGCCATTAGCTAGCGGTATTAGCATTAGCGCCAGTACATGTGCAGAATATCACATCCGCGCGACGCTGCAAAAGGCGTAAAAGACGAGATGTCATATTTGAGATACATACTAGGCGTCAAAAGACGAGGCGTCACATTTGAGACGCATACTAGGCGCCAAAAGACGACATGTCACATTTCGCATCTCCGGGACGCGCGGGACGACCAAAATGCGAGTTTTTGGTAGCAAAAGACGAGGTTTTGGTCGCAAAAGACGAATCGGTACGTCTGGACGTACAATTCGTCTTGGAGGATTTTTTTTTTTGCTGATGAGCGCCAGGACATAGGCAGAATATCACATCCGCGCGACGTCAAAAGGCGTTAAAAGGCGAGATGTCATATTTGAGATGTATACTACGCGTCAAAAGACGAGATGTCATATTCCGGACGCATACTAGGCGCCGAAAGACGACTTGTCACATTTGGGGGCTCCGGGAAGCGCGGGATGACCAAAAGACGAGTATTTGGGCGCAAAAGACGAGGTTTTGTCGCAAAGACGAATCGGTACGCCTGGACGCACGTTCGCCTGGCGTTCGCTTTTTTGCACGACGACGCCAACATAATAATAGGAAATGTTGTAAATGCATCGGTCAGGCCAGGTAGGGTTTTGGCAGGCGCCATCTAACGCAACACCGCTACATTAAACGCAAATGTTTCACAAGAATGAAATGCATCGTTCGATACATTTTCTAGAGTGGTAGAGTTAGATTATCAGAACGATTTTTTTTAATCTCCCCCCCTACAGTCATTTTTTTTTTTTTTAAAAAAAAAATAGTCTTCTAGATGATGGCATTTCTTCACGATGATTGATTGAAGCCTTTACTGACATTTATTTATGCTTTATCGACGCTACGCGATGCATTACTACTAAAGGTTTAAAGCGCTTAAGACGGCACGGGAAAGTCAGAGGACGGACTGTTATGCATTTTCGATTGCATTTAGCACTACAGCAGGCTATTTCGCTGACAAATAAACGCTGATGTTTTTTTTTACATACACATTCGACACACATTTTTGAGCCTATATAAGAGAGAGAAAGAGAGAGAGAGAGAGAGAGAGAGAGAGAGAGTAATGACACCGAAACGGAGAGGAGGGAAAAGAAAGCTTGTGTCGGCTCTTGGATAAAATAATAGCTGCTCGACTCGACTCGATTCGACCAGTAGATATTCGAGTACAGCTCGAGACACTCGAGCTTTTTAGTATTTTTAGACACCAGTCCCTGAAATTATTCTAGATTCCATAAGTATTGAAACACGCAGATATAGTTATGGTTCATTATTACCCCACAGAGATTTAAACACGCCAAACTTCATGACTCCCTTTCCAACCTTCACTAACCTAGTGTGGCAATTCTAGAAACTCTTGATTGGCTCATGCGTAAAAAGCAAGATAATTTCTCCTCTAAGTCGACGGTCCAGGTCGCAAGTTTGACAACTTTAATTCATCCTACTACGATAACATAAATTTTCAAAGATGCTATCAGCATCTTTATAAACTCTGATTGAAATATGATGATCACCCGAAAGCCCGATCAATGAGTTGTGTAAAATAAAAACCGCAAAAGAAAACACGAGCTTTGCAAGTCGAGCAGCGGAAAATGCTTGAGCCAACTTGACTCGTGGACCACGCTAGTCTGGCCACTTTTTCAGCTGGTAAAATCACGTTACAGCGATACACAGAATTGCCGCGACGAACGGTACTCGCTACGAGTACCATTCCGCGCAGACGGTATTTATTCAATTTTACCGAATCTAATCCGATACATATTTATCTATATATGCAAACCCACTACCCAACGGGTTTCTTGAAAGGGCCAATTACCACCGAAACCCAATGGAACCAGCTGGGTTCTCAATCTAGAACCACAACAAAATTAATTACAGCGATGAACACAGGTGAGCGCACTCGGAGAAGCCTTCTGAAGATTTTTCGGACTTTTAAAAAGAAACGGTTGAGGTGTAATAAGGTGCTGTAGTGGAGAACCACGTTGCTGGGTAGGCCTTGTGCGGCACTTCACGGCTCACCTACTTTCGGGCTTTCACGAAAGCCTTGGGGTAAACACTGTATGTACATCCATACATGTCCGCCGCTGCCGGCACGGGGTCAACTCAGAAGCGCTGGTCGGCCGCGCTGCCTCTATATCTGCTCGCCACTGCCGCGCCTTACCTGCATGCCCGCGCGACCACCTGCTACGCGCGCAATTGGTCGGAAGACTCAGGAGTCGGCGGGTGGGGTGGGTGCGCGGGCGGGTGCGCGGTGCTGTCCTTGGTGTCGAAACTGGTTTGGGTGTCGGATAGGTTGGAATTGGGGATGGCTAAGAAATTTATTTATACATCAGGATAGGGTCAGATAGAGGGAGAGGGAGAAGGAGATGGAGATGGAGATGGTGAAGGAGATAGAGATACAAACGTCGCGGTACAGGTAGACTCTAAGCGCGCATGCGAGCGTACCCTTCGCGACCCGAGAACAATTACTAGCCGCTGAACAAAGAGCTTCCCACTCCACTGCGCAGAAATCTGCTAACCACGAAAGCATTTCTCGCTGGTTTCTTCCGAGTCAGCAGTGGGAACATTACGACCTTACGGCGAGAGACGCGCGTTGCATCATGGCACGGTGGCAGGAAGGGTTGCTGAGCAATGGTTGTAAGGTACGCTGTGTATGAAGTTGGGGGAGGGGAGGGGTGTTGGCTGTAGCGGGAGGCCTCCGAACCAGGAGTTCGCACTGTACTTGCTGCAGTAAGGGAGCGATCTCGAGTGATGTTGTATACATATAGTAGCACATCGACACCGGTACACTGAGTGCTGGTGGTGGTGGACAGAGTGTTGCTCAGCGTGGTGCGGTTTGGTGGGGCAGATTTGATTGCGGGTTAGAAACAGAGCCTCATCTCGCACTGGTTGTCTTGGCGCTGCTGGGTTGGGAGGGTCCATGCTTCGGGATAAGAGAATGGTAACCCCAGCCTGGTGTGCGTCTTGGCTGCGGCTTGGCACGGGTGACAGTTTGTGCTTAACTGTAAAAACCTGGGATGGCATGGCAAGGCGCAAGGTTGAGAATTGCCTGTTAGAGGCACTGAGAAGACGCCGCTGAGATAGCGCGCATAATATAGATAGGGAGGTTATAATTCTCCAATCCAACTTTCCGCCGCCGGAGGTCAACCTATTGCCATAATGGACAGTAAATCCCCTTGCTGACAGAACTTCACATTCGCGATCATGGAATATCGCTCGCTTCTGCCGAAAAGGGGCGGGGGGGGGTCTTGGTGGCGGAGGTACAATTCCCTGCAATCATTTGCAATCATCCGTTGGCGTGGAGTTTCATCTTGTGTTGTCGGTGCAGGTGCTGGTGCTGGCGGGGGGAAGCGGTGGAGGTGCTGATGGAGGCGCTCAGGTGATGGACGTTTATGGGAAGTTTAATCTGTAGAATCGCGAGGGCTCGCTCATATCTTCACCTACTGTCATCTCGAGCGCTAGGTCAGGCCCGCGCTCACCACTGGTTCACTATCAATCAATGTTCTACCCATGTAGGTCATGGTAGCTGGTGAACGTCAGGTGTTGGGTAGTGTTCGAAGCATATTTAAATTCGGGAGACGATTCTTCTGGTGCTACTTGATGACACATATTTGATGCCACTCGCGGCGGCTGTAATGAAGGCAAGATAGAGATTGGTAGTACGCTAATGCAAGGCGGCACAGACGTCAACTACTGCCCTAACCCCTTCCAGGCACATACAATGGTTGTCCGTGAGACGGCAGGCGGATAGTGGTCTGTACGAGGACGGAGATAACGACGGTCGGTACGGGCATCCGGCGCGTATGGGCAATGAGTGGAAGTGAACGACTACGAGCCACTACGTGAAGACGACAGCGGATGCACGTGAGCATGACGAACAAGTGAGATTTAACGTGCCGACTTTCAGGAGCAAAGAAGTGTATTGTGCTAAGTAACCTGAAAGAAATACCCAGCATTGCATGCATTGCCGTTGCGAAGCGTTAAGCAGAAAAGACGACAGTGAGTATACGAACGCACTTACATATATAGTAGAAAGACCCCGCGACATTAATCCAACAGAACCTTCCAGATCCTCCGCGACTCCATGCCTTCTCGCGGTAATGGTTTGTTCGCTGCTGACGTATTCAGAATATCGCACTTCTACAGAAGCGCTGGCACGGAGTCTTCGACGCCAAAGCACGGTGGCCATACTCCTTCCACAGCCTACCGCCTCGATTACGTAATTACTTCAGGCCTATCCGCACTTCCGTTAGGGGTCCGCGTCACGTAGCGCGCGCATGCAGAGAAAACACCTATGCCAAGACATTCGGCCCCACTTTTCTCGACGCCACCCACCCACCGCATCTCTTGGATACCCACCACCCCCCACTCCACCCCCGCCAATCTCCCAAATCGATCCATGGAAATGAACCCCGGCCGGGAGGCGATCCGCCGCGCCCCTAGTGTATATAGTGGGGTTCGTGGTCACCGGACGGACGGCGCCCACACTCCCGGTATTTTCCTGCTCACAGTCCGTGCTTCAATGGTGCCGGTACTCTTGGTAGCGTAATAGGGTGGTGGTCCGTTAATAGTAGAGAGGTGATCTTGGTAGCGCGCCGTAGTAGCCTGGCAGAATGGTGCTGGTGGTTGCAGAGTGGTCGGTGGTCGTGGTAACGCGATGGTCGTGGTAGTGGTGGTCATAGTAGCAGAATGGTGGTGGTTGTTCTGGTAGAGGTTCTGGTCGCGTAGCCTGCCAGCGTAATGGTGCTGTGTGGTACCGCCATAGTAGCATGGAGGTCTTGGTAGCCTGGTAGTGGTGGTGGTCATGATGGTGCTGGTGGTTGTGATGGCGGTCCAAGTTGTGGTGGTTGTGGTGGTGGTGGTAGCGGTAGAGGTCGTGATAGTAGTGGTTGCGGTAGCGGTCGTGGTAGTGGTAGTGTCCGGGCTAACGCCTAACTAAAACCTAGCTCCTAACTTCTATCATACCAGCTCCTAACCCCTACTACCATCCTACCACCGGCACCCCATGTGGACAGAAAACTGCAACCACCTGCGCTAATATTCAAACCGGGAACGGAATTTGTGCCGCATATTGCCAATTTTAGTAGGTTTCTATTGTATTATAGCTCTTGCACTCAGGGGTCTAGTACTCGTGAGGCGGCTAGATCGGTCAGCAGACCTCACGACTGAACTGGCATAGAGTAGGCTAGTTCAGTGACGAAGAATATATTCCGCCACGAAGCTCGCATGAACTGGCCCAACAAATAAATCTTGCCACTGAATTGACTTAGCGAAAGGGCCAGAACAGCACCAAGAGTCCTGTCCCATACAATTACACTAGCTGACAAGGAACAACACCAATTGCTGTACGAGAATTCCCTTTAAACCCGCGAGGCCCCGCCAGACGCGACTGATAGTTTGACACTGATAACCTTACCTCTAATATCAGCAGTAATACAGAGGCCAACGATGTGACAGAGAGCTTCTCTGACTCGCTGGACGATGCGTTTTAGACGCTTTTCAAACCAGGGTTTGTTGGCATGCCAGCCTATGAAAGCATTCTGTCTCCGCCATATCTAACCTTGCCATTTATCCTGTAATCCTCCGCCAAACACCTTTGCCGCAAACAACCATGGTGGGTAATGTTTTGATGAGACACACCAACGTTATATTGGAACTTTTAGTCACTTTGCTGAAGTGGATACGGATACTAGACAGGAGTATGTGAGCAAGGAGCGCAGAGCACGGAGGGAAGTGGCCCATATTAGCACATAACCTACATACACTACGACGTCTGGCCTAAGAATTATTTATACTCTGCAATCTTTCCCTTGTATATAAACTGCCATATGTGCTTTTCATGTCGCCTTGTCAGTGAGGGGCAGCAGTGGAAGACCTTTGACTATATCCCGCTGTTGGTTCATCTTCTTTTGTTCCTGTCTATGTAAATGTAATAATGGAGTAGAAAGACTTATTCAGTCTAGATAATAACAGAGTAAGGTACTATTAGCATGGTAAACCCGAAAGAACCCTAACTGCTCATTGAAGCCCTTGTGGAGATCACATGCTTGGTTATCTTCTCCGGATACTGTTGGAACTTGAAAAGGCCAATCCACCACCGCAATTGCAGAAGTCGAACTGGTGCATGGGTACCTTTATCCCGTCAAGATGTCTGAGAAATGAAGATTGATATTGTACCTGGCTTGAGAGGCTGCTCCAGTGGGATTGAAATTCCATCGAGCCGCTTATGATATAGTGCAGTATTCTCCGACGTGGATCTTGATCTTCTAAATAACCCCAGCGATCCCACTCTTCCTAGCCTCGAGCCTACTTTCACTTTCACACTGGGCTTTACAACCTCAGCAGCTGAACCTCTGTAATCCAAAGCCGCTGATCTAATATCACCTGTCCATTAAGAAATACTATCCCGACCGCGACCACTGGGACTAAGGAGGTATCTGATCAATCAACGCGACCGCCTATGAAATCATAAAGTATCACTCATCGCGATCGCGAACAATTTGGCCCAGGCAAGACTCCTCTATTCACAACAGACCGCAAAGAAACGCGCAGTAGGGTTTATAAGAAAGATGATCGCGCCTCAGACACCAATCAGACGATATGTACTTGACTAGATGCTCAATGTGGCTCATGAATTGTCACTTGGAACTGTTGATCCGTCTGTAACTGACTTAGATTTGGAAAGGGTTCCTTGTCATTAGTATGAGTGTCTTTGGCAACGATACTTCTTAAAGACTGGTTCCAGATTCCACCTTAGATCAGTGAATGTAACAAAACAATAATGCTTCAATCTTTTGAAACCTAGAAGGAATAGAATGAACATAAATAGAGTGAAAATAAGAATGATACCAAAGGTACAAGACACAGCTGCGACTTACATCAGCAAAAAAACGACCATTAAGACGAACCGCACGCCCAGACGCATCGATTCGCCTTTGCGACCAAAACCTCGCTCATACCAAATTCTCGCCTTTGGTCATCCCGCCTTCCCGAGCCCCCACATGTGACAAGTCGCCTTTCGCGCCTAAGATGCGTCCGAATACGACAAGTCGCCTTTTGACGCCTAGTATGCATCTCAAATATGATATCTCGCCTTTAACGCCTTTGACGCTGCTGACGCTGATATTTTGCCTAAGTCCTGGCGCTAATGCTAATACCGCTAGCTAATGACGTCAGATTTGACTCTTCTCCACACCTCGAGGATCCACCCACACCTCCGCCTCCACCTCCACCTCTACATATACACCTACCTACCTCGCCTCCTACCTCGCCCCCTACCTCACCTCCTACCTCACCTCCTACCTCACCTCCTACCTCGCCTCCTACCTCACCTCCTACCTCACCTCCTACCTGTATCGACACCTACCTCACCTCCTACCTGTATCGACGCCTACCTCCTACCTGTATCAGCGCCTGGATACGTATTTACCTTCCTCTGCATTTTGACACCTTTACTGACACCTCCTAGGCACCGAATACTGCACGATTTGGACACCTATCAGTCACCAAATACTGCACGATTTGGACACCTACCAGGCAGCGAATACTGCACGATTTGGACACCTACCAGTCACCAAATACTGCACGATTTAGACACCTACCAGTCACCGGATACTGCACGATTTGGACACCTACCAGGCAGCGAATACTGCACGATTTGGACACCTACCAGGCAGCGAATACTGCACGATTTGGACACCTACCTGTCACCGGATACTGCATGATTTGGACACCTACCAGGCAGCAAATTCTGCACCAAATGGACACCGCCAGGCAGCGAATCGACACCTACGCACGACACCTACCAGGCAGGCACGACGGACACCTCCCAGACCGAATCCTGCACCTACCAGTCACAGAATACTGCACCAAATGGACACCTCCTAGGCAGCGAATACTGCACCAAATGGACACCCCCAGGCAGCGAATCGACACCTACCAGTCACCAAATACTGCACCAAATGGACACTCTAAGCAGCGAATCGACACCTACCTGTCACCAAAATCACGATTTGGACACCCCAGGCAGCGAATCGACACCTACCAGTCACCAATACTGCACCAAATAGGGCAGGCAGGCAGGCAGGGCAAGCGCAATGCAGGCAGGCAGGCATATCAGCCAAGAGGCAGGGCAGCAGCTCATGAAGAAGCTCAGCCAGCTCAGCGGGAGCTCAGCAAGCAGGCACTCAGCGGGAGCTCAGCGGGCAGGCAGCTCAGCCGGAGCCAGCGGGCAGGAGCTCAGCCGGGAGCTCAGCGGCAGGCAGCTCACGGAGCTCAGCGGGCAGGCAGCTGGCGCGCAGGAAGGCAGTGCCCGGGCAGGAGTGCGTGAGGGCGCTTTAGAAACGTACATAGAATTACGTGAGACACGTGGATCAATATACGCGACATTTGGCGCGAACTACTGTCCTGGGCCTACGCACCGATTGCCGAAATGACCTCATTCTGCCAGCCAAATTCGCTAGCAAAAGCCGCGAACCGGCAAAGCTACCTGCGTGGACCTCGCTTTGGGGTCAAAAGACGACGCAATTCGGTCAGCATTTAACTCGCTTTTTGACCAAAGATGACTCACGACGGAACGGAGATTCTCTCCCGCTCGCCGCGACGATATCGCTTGCCGCGCATTGACGCAGGTAAGAAAACTTCATGCGCCTGGCACCCAAAATGACGCCCAATGGCGCCTGCTGCGCCTGGCACGCCTAAGATCGCCAGACCGAACCAAATTTTTTGTTGACGTAGTTTCACCGCAATATTTACCAACCAAATTTGGATCGAGATCGAGCGGTCCCCACGGTCGTAATCACGAGGAATGAATTGTTCTTTCTTCCACAACGGATCGTTATCAAGTTTCATTCCTTTGATTCAGGGGTGTGTAAGTGCCTCAGAAGTGGACAAGCGTTTTTGTCGATCAGGCTGCAACAGCCAAAATAAAAAGTCTACAAGAGTACCAGGTACTGACGCAGCTCGCAACGGCTCGATAGAAAGCGTGAAAGGATCTTTGCAGTAGTACAGAAGCTTAAGGCCATTTGGGAAAACGTAGACTGCACGGGAAGCCATGGGCTCGCCCTTATCCTCGCTCTATATCTGTAACGGCAGCCCTGTTGCAACTATCGCAAAAATTGTTCGATCATTATTCTTTAACTTAGTAATCTCCACGTAACGGAAAACAGTGGTGCTGGTCAAAATCTCATGGTAGGTGCGCTCAAAGACCACAGATCAACCGCCTCAGTGTAGACGCTTGCATCTGTGAAAGAAACCTAAGATCTCGCGACAATATAACAACGCTCACCACCACATCCATACCAGTGGGGCTTGCAGAGCCGAAGGCCGAGAGCTTGAGCTTCGAGCGAGAGACAGACGCGACCAGTACGCTTTGTTGGACTATGGGATCAGCAGGTGGGATGGTAGATAATGCATGATAGAAGTTCAGACCTGTGGAGATAGCTGCATGACATATCTTATAGCGCAAGAATATCTTGAGTGCCTCCAGGACCTGCTTACTTATCTCCCTGCAATTCTCTTTGACACGCACTTTATCCTGCAGCACACATAAATTCGGCCCCTAATGGCAGATATTTCATCGCAATGGAGCGCGACATTCACATTGCCCTCCTCGTACCGGTACCATCCGTAGAATTTAACGAACAAGTCAGGGTACTACACATAGAAGTAAAGATTTGTTAGCTAACGGACCGTTGAACCTAAGTATGATCCATTACCTCTTGCATAGCTATACGTATTTTTATCTCTGTGATAACGTCTTCCGGCAAGCCCTCGCGGTCTTTTGTCCCTTTGACAACGAGAAATATTGTTTTATCAAACACCTCCCTACTATGTCTCTGGACACAGGAAAACATTCCACGCCCAATCAGCCTGCTGACTGACAAGTGTTCGGTAACATCATTCATGCTGTGTGAAATAAATGTTTCCCTAAAGATCGTATCATATTTATATGATCATATTTGGATTTCAGGTATCAATAATCTCGGTTAACGCTCAAGATTGCAAGACACGACTCGAAGACATGTGCGTAAGGTCGATCTGGGAGTGTTAAAGGGCTTTAGAAGTTGGTAGACGCTATGGACGGAATTGCATTGTTACCCTTATGAAACTTATCAGATCGTGATAATACCGATGCATTCTTCAAGTGAGTTTCTGGGACGGCATCTAGACTCTCGCTAAATCTTCAGAGCATGAGAAAACTCAGGGGAACGTCGAGTCTGGAATACGCGTGAATACAGGCTGGCATTGGTCCCTCCAATCTGGAGGCCACAGTTGTACTTTCATGGAGTGTCCATGCAAAATTGTGCTATTCCAAAGATATAGCTCGCGACTCGAAAGACGCCCACGACTACATATCAACTTTCGCAGTATCCGTTGGCCAGACGCGTCTCGCCGCTGTATTGCACTTGCACTTCCGGTTACATATATTTCATAGTGCCGGTATAGGTATCCAGAAGACTTGCTGATGGGTCAGTTGACTCATGATACCAAAGTCCGCAAACGTGACTTTCAGATTAGGATTGGCAGACGCGATAAGACATTCTGGTCCAACATGACGATATCAGCCTTTATACACGGACCTTATAAAGATGCATAGGGGAACCAACCGCAGGTTTCAGGTCACGATGACAGTAGCCCTCTTCATGCATTCTTTCCAGCGCTCTCACGATCTGCATAACAATTTCTCGGCAGTGTTGCTTGTCACATTCTTGATCCTCATAATATATTAGTAGAGGTCACCCCAAGGTATTCCATAAATGAAAATGATATCTTTCACGGCTTCTGATACCATCCAAAGAAGGTGAATAAACATATTGCAGATACTTTAGTGTCTATTAACAAAATCATCGCGCTTAATGAGTTGAACCAACAAGAACAGACAAAACTCATCATGAAGAGGGCCTGGACAGAAACATTTACCTTTTGCAGTGCTAACAACGCTCTCAGCTCCCTCCTGTCAGAACTTTCATCAATCATACCGCCGCGCGGTGGGGCCATGAGGGTCCTGACCGCACGCAATAATGTCTCTCCCGCGTTCCTCCTAGTCTGGATTGAGACTGAGCCAAATGACCCGCATCCGAGCACGGTGCCAATCTCCCAAACCTCTTCCCCGCCCTCGCTACCCTGTATGAAACGGTAATCGTGGACCGTTGCCGGAAGTGGGGTTTGAAACTTGAGGTCGTCTGGCATCCCCAACGGCGACCACGATACGATTTGACGGCGTCAGATAGAAAAAGATGATCAAGGGGTTAGAGATGTGTCGTAGGACGAGCTGTCGGATGCAGAGTTCGAGGAATGAGGGGTATTTAACTTGAGGTAGCAGCCGATCATAGCCACTCGGAACAATTGCCAAGATCCACCCACACATGATAGAATAAGAGCGTCCAATAGGCGGACTTGACAGCGCCCCAGCACGATCTCTTGGCCAACCGGAAGATGTAAACTGTTCCGGCGGTGAAGTAGCTAAAATTGGAGAGTTGGCAAAATAGAGCTCAAGGCCTGACATCACTATGAAATCCATCAAACCTACCAAATGCTCACATTATCTGATCAGCTGTCAGTGAGTACCTACTCTTTGATACATCGGAGAGACTAATGTTAACCAGCATTATAACCATCAAGTCCACGGGCTATCCATCACCAATATTGTCTCATTTCGCATCGCCATTTTGTTTCTTTTCGACCTTTACTCGCCAGTTCTGGCAAAGATATATTCCATTTGGTAACAGTATCCGCCATCACCTTCAGGCAATACCGATGCACGCCGCGCAGAGGTCGCTTAGGCTCCTCACGCTGCAATGTTGGTCTGTATATTGAGCCACGATTAGTACAGGTACTGTTGGGAGTCTTGATTATACCGCCTGATCTCTATAGTGTCATGAACCTGAGGAAGAATGAAGCTCCTGTTCTGACAGGGAGTTCGGGATGGGGTGATGGTGATGGCGTTGATGGTGGCGGAGTTGGGAGTGGGGGCCGGAGCCTGTAAAAGATCGAACACACGTGGTAACACTCCCACCACGCCTACTGACGAATCAAGGCTCATCGATTGAGTACGATAGACGCTGCCTAGGACCAGGTAACTATGCTCTATTTTTATCTTCTCATAACTCTGCTCGAATGAATTATGTTCTAGGTAACCTTCTAGAGATTTGAGGGAAACAAGTTTATAAATCACCAACCTAAGATCGGTAGCAGTTTCATTGAAGTAGTCAGCTATACATTTACTGTTTCCTCAATTCAACCGAGATCCCATGCCAATTTAGGTTGTTATACAGGTACAATTAGCTGACTCAATATTGCAACTATTGCGCTGGAGGATCGCTGTCGCCTATATTGATTTGATATTTTGCAGGAGACGTCTGTCACGTTGGTCATACCCATTGTGTTTTCCGAGCCTACTTTGTGGTTTTCATCTAAATCAGACAGCGGCGAGAAAGGTCATGAGACATCTCCCAATGGTGCACACTGAATTCAGATACCTTCAACCCCTACCGCGATAAAAAGTGGTTCGCCAATATAGAATTACGATTGACTTTATATCAATTTCACTCCTTGACCACCCTGGGCTGGCAAGATCATTGATTATCCTCTGTAGATGTGTTTTAGGAGGAGGGCGATGCGATTTCAATGTACAGAGACTTGGGGAAACTAATGAATTCGACAATTATACGATTCACCCGATTGGACGGCAGGAAAATCGAATCATGAGAGGTCATCTTCTACAAAAACAGTCAACTTCAAGAAACGACATGAAATAGAACTCGAATACTGATAGGGAATACTTATTGTCAAAGTCAATGCTGTCATGCACTCTATTTCTCAGCTGAAATATTCCAAACCCGTATTTTCATAGCCACCTTTATCTGAAAGAAGAGAAGTCTTCGGGATTATTGTATTGTATTTCTCCTCATTTACCATGCCTATATGACAGTACAAACCAAAAAGTGCTTTCAAACTAAAATATTGCCATCTTTGATTGGCATTCGACTTCAGTAACTACAACGAACTGAATCACCGTAACCACGACCAATTTTCAGCGAATTCTTCGCCTTTCCAAACTTTGACACATTGTGAGCTTGAGCCTTCCTCTGAGTGAAAGGATATTCAAAATCAACTCTATTTCTTGCGCGCACAATTCTTACTGAGATCGTTTCATTCGCGAACGCAAGAAGCCATTTGAAGATTATAATATACGGCAGATCATTCTCTTGACGCCGGGCTCAACCTGTCAGTTTATTGGAGTTTTTAACTAACCAAACTGCCAACATCGACGCCAGATTATTTCCAATTTTCCATCACTTAGAACGACAAGCTTTCCCTATCTTTGAATACACTCCAGCCTTTAGAAAGTGGTTCTGGTGATATTGTTTAAATTTCGATACGTATAATTGGCATTCCTTGTTAATGTAGGAGAGAAGAGCTTTTGAAATAACTAGATTCATCAACTAGTACTAGGTCGCCAATCCCCTTTTTACCACTTCCGCCAGTATCACCGCCGGTCGACAGTGCTCTTCTACATTTGCTCATCTACAGAAGACAGTCTTGTAAGGTGCATTGAGGGTGACTGAGATTGCCACGCTGCTCATGGCGAATACTTACCCAGGTAGACTCTTCCACAAGTTGATTACTGATCGTCCCGATCCTGGTTTCGAAAGATCTTGTTTAAGAAATTTCTTTCCAGTTCTATTAACACATAGATTTACGGTTGATGTAGATTTCCCCTAATGATTTGAATACCCTCCTTCCGTACCAGAACCAGCAATCCCCCGTTAAACTCAGTCTCTGCCACAGTGCACTCCACACCCGCCTGTATCCCCGCTTCGCCCGCCTCTCAGCTCGCCAAAGGCACCTCCAGCCTCTACACTGCCTCCATGTATACCCAAAGCCTCGCCCACTCCTCTGTTGCTAGCTCCGTTCTCATCTCCGACTCCACCACTGGCTTGGCACCAGCTCTATAGACGTGATGAGAAAACATCTAGCGTGTGGGAATTGCAACATGTAAGTAGAGAAAGACGGGTATGCTGGAAATAGTAGCAGTATGATGTCAGTGAGGCGTAGGTGGAGGACGAGGATCTAGACTACGCAATTACTATTAGTGACATCAACCGGTCAGTAGATCACCAGAATTAGGGTTCGCAGTAAGCGCTACATATACATAACAACTCTCTTCGCTCCTACCTTTACCCACCACGCAACCACTTCTTCCTTTCTCCTGCATACATTTAGAAGATATCTAGCTATTGGATCTACTTACCTACGTACCTGACTTTACGCTCTCAATTGCCTTGCCTAGCTTCATAGGGCTCACTGGCCACAAGACAATCCCGGCCTCGAACGTATCCCGGTCGAACCCACGTCCCGCCACTGTGCGGTTTTTGTTTTGTAGACTAACACAGAAAAGGTAGTAGAGCTTCTGAGGAAGATAATTCTAATGATTGCTGCTGACTTTTGCCATCTAGTTTGATTATATAACGATTATCGCGATGCCTTTGAACTCGGAGACTCTCCGACTGATTCAATTTGCAGGATTATTTTAGCGAGATGATGTGTCTGGCTCTGAAGAAGAATATGGTCCGGATTGTTGCAAGTACATCAATATGCCAGCCTTGGCTAACCTATATAGACCGGGCTTCCATGGACAATTATGTTGTAAGAAGAGGTGTTAGTCCACAGAATTTATTTACATCTGCTTGTTTATTGTATTCGTAGGGTGAAAATAGATAAGCACGAATACAGTACATTTCCGCACTATTTTATGGTAGGGAGTGTATGTACGGCGCTGAACACTGCGCTAATATCATATGAACACCTTGAAACCGGTCTTGCCTGGGCTTAACCCGGGCCGACATTGAACTCTCCCAGCCCCGCCAGAAAAAGCACTGTCCATCTCAACAATTGGCCCATCGGTCTTCCTAGACTGTACTGACCAGCTGGTCAAATCGCTCTACTATGTCTCGATCCTGGGGCTGGACGATCTCCTAATCCGACGTTGATGACAGATAATCGATGAATGGGAAAGAGTTGAGAACTTTGATGACTGGGACGGTTCTGAACCTGGTTTAGCCAGCAGCCAAGCGCTGAAAGAGGGTGTCGATTGAAGAGTTTCAACTCTTAGAGAGCCTTTACTACAAAGGCCGAACAAAATTGACAGGTATTGTTTGTAATGAGACGTTAGCTGATAGTATAAAGCGTGCAAAATTAAAGAATTGTTCTGTCTGATTCAGGGATCGTCCTATCGAGCAGTGTATATGGATCTGGCGCCCTATCAAACAACAGATTGTCATATGATAGTAAATTTGAAATCGCACCTCACTCATCAGGAAATCTTCCAACCATTAGGGACAGGTGAAAGAAAGGTAGCTGGTCCTCGCAGGCTACTACAGCCACCTAACCTTAAAGATCTCACGGATGAAGTGGCAGCCGAGGTCTTTTCTTTGTTCCTTTGCATTATTCACTAATTAGCTGATGCGAGCCAGTTGCCAGCGGGTCGGGATAGGTTCAAGACAGAGCACAACCTGCGCTACCGCTTCTTTAGTTCTTGTTTTGTTGGCTGAAATTGGTGCACCCAGATAACCGTCACGCCTTTTCTCCTTATGCCTGAATATCTCACCATGTTTGGTTGTTGTTGATTGGAGCGTGAGTCTTTTGCTGAGAGGGACGGATCTTTTCATGTAATCCGATAAATCGATATACAGCCACTCATCAATCATGTTCGCGATTCACATCAAAGTTGCCCAAAGACGTGATGTGGGTTATGAGATTCATGGTAAAATTGGGGAAGTAAAATTAGCTATATTCTTGTATCCAGTGAGTGATAGAGAATAAAAATATCACGAACGCCTAATATTGACTTTGCCTGATTGCATATTGCTGTGTTGAGATTTTGAACATTTCAATAAGACTTTGATTCCTGACTTGAGCCGACATGTCACATCAAATTCGAATTACTTAACACTTTGATGAGCGCCTGTACCTTGTGGATATATATATATATATATAGGGTGTCCGAACCGCACTTTCTGTAGATGTGATGCCTTTTACGAAATGGACAGAACAGAAATCGTGATTTTACTTAACTCCTGGGCCCACAGAAATTACAAAGCGACCACCAAGGTTAGGTGGTGGTTTAAGGAAACATCACGTTATGCCTTGGCCGGTGGCTGTTGCCTGCAGAAGAGGTATTAATGCTCAATACTGTTAATTACCGGATGCATTAATATTAGTCATCATCCTCGGTTGCATGTGATCGCGACTGATAGACGGGTAACGGCGCGGTTGCATACCATAATGAATGAACAACAAACCTCCGAACCTCTACCGGCCCCATCGATAAAGATAGATATCTCATTACTCAAACGGCCATGTCCTCTTTACCACAATCCTGCCCCTATTGTCGCTACTCCTGAAATCATTTACCTCATCTCAGACCGCTTCACCACGCAGGCGGCTTTTTGCCCGAACCTCGCCATGCCATCCACGCCATCATCACCCCAAGCTCGACCGACACTTCAAGAACAGCTGCCATAGGCGCCTCATCTGGCAGCGAGCCACGACAAGCCCGACACGTTGGCACGCGGGCTTCGCATCCGCGCCGCCAACACCAACACCGACACAGAAACCGAAGAAGACTGGAGCGATGCAAACGCCATCCTTCTCCATAAGGCGATGTACTACGGCTCAACCTCCGCGTCCGCTTCCTAGCACGTAGTATTGACCCAAACAGGAAGGCCAAAGACTCGACGCTTGTTCCACTCTCTGCCGCAGTCATAAGATGCGAAGTATACATTGCCAGTATGCTACTGGAAGCCGGCGCGGACGTGAACCATTGCCCCGAGACCGGTGAAGGTTGGTCAGCAACTGCGCACGTGCTTGAGAACAACGAAGAAATTCGATCTTTTGACGAAGCATTACCCGGATGTCCCTTACGATTCTGAAGAGGACGACTGTAGCAGTGATGATCATGAGTCGGATTCTGTGGAAGAAGATGATCCAGATCCTCCTGAGCTGATGGTCAACGCGAACAGCCTCCAGGTGGGATTGTCTTTAATTATTGAATGGGAAGGAGTGGACAAACGCTGATGACGACAGTTGTCAACATAGTTTAGTTTGTAGTTAGATACTAAGTAGTTTCTCAGGGTGAAGATTTTCTTACAGAGCGTTTACCACAAGATTCGAGCACAATTTACCAACATACCACTGTGGTGCAAGGATCCCCATCCGCGTGATTTACTAAACAACGAGGAACCTTATCCAAACTCCGTAGAGTTTACACAAAGCACAAATAAAAATAGGGTCCATTCTGACGCCCCTGGCGTACTCCAGGCGCACCAGGCGCATGAGAAGTTTTCTTACCTGCATAGCTACGCCCCGCGCAAAAGACATCGCCTCGACCGAAAATACGAACATCTCTCCCGCTCGCCGCGAGTCGCCTTTTTCACAAATTACGCCGCCTTTGACCCCAAAACAAACACCGGTTCCACACCGTAGCTTTTGCCCAGTTAACTGCTGCACTAGTAGGACAATAGTTCGCGCAAATCTCACGCTTATCGATCTACACGTCACGTAATTCTACGTACATATTTGTTACCCACCTGCCCTCGCCGACATCCTGCCCACTGAGCTGCGCTGAGCTCGCCGCTGACCTGCCCACTGAGCTCGCTGCTGAGCTGCCTCCCGCTCAGCTGCCTGCCCGCTGATTCACCTGCCTCAGAGGCCCATTCGTGTAGTATTCGCGATCGATAGCTGATGCATTCGCCGCCTGGGGTGTCCATATGCAGTATTCGAGCGACTGGTAGGTGTCGATTCGCTGCCTTGGCTGTCGATATGGTGTAGTATTCGCTGCATGGGTGTCTAAATGGCAGGATCGATAGCTGCAGCATTCGCTGCCTGGGAGCGCCGATTTTGCGCCTGCAGTGGCCAACAGACGTGAATTTGACGCCTTCAGCAGCGCCAGCAGCGCGCCAAAATACTGGGGTATTTACATGCGGAGTCAGTGATAATTGCCAATATACTGGGAATTTGTCGCCTCCAGCAAGGCGTCAATATACTGCCCAATTTGACGCCCAGCTACATCAGCTACGGTGATACTGTAAATATACTGGGAATTTGATGCCTCCAGCGGATCTGCAGCGTGTCAGAAGCGTTGTCAATATACTGCCCAATTTGACGCCTCCAGCGGCCGAAGCCGATATACTGATGATTTGAAGCTCGCAGCCAGTAGCCAAAACGCAGAGCAGAACACGATCTACTAGTAGGTGTGGATAGAGGCAGGAGGTGTCGATACAGGTAGGAGGTGTCGATACAGGTAGGAGGTAGGAATCGATAGAGGTAGGAAGGTAGGAGGTGACGAGAGGAGGCGCAGATAATGCAGTGGATGTGATGCACATTAGTGGAGGCCTGAGAATGGCCAGCAAGTCGAGTGAACAGCAAACCTCCTCGCTTCAACTACATGCCAACCACATCGACATATATCATATCCCACTCCTCAAACAATCATGTCCTCTTCACCAGAATCCTGCCCGTTACTGTCCCTACCTGCTGAGATAATCCACCTCATTTCGGACCGCCTCAATCACCGCAGTATGGCATTCTTTACCCGAACCTGCCATGCCATCCACGCCCTAATCAACCCTAAGCTCGACGATACTAAGAACACCGCCGAGCGCTCCCCTGTGCAGTGTAACGACAAGCCCGAGACATTAAATCGCGCCTCCGCAAATCACACGCCAAAGCCCACCCCACAAAAAGCTGGAGTGATGCTAACGCTATACTTCTCCAAAAGGCCATCTGCCATTCTTCAAGCCGACACGGTCAAGATTTTGATGGCATATGGGGTTAGCTCAATAAGAAGCCCACGCGCATATTTTATTCTACTCGCGATGGCTGTAATGAATGGCTGGGTAGAGTTTGCCAATACGCTACTGGAAGCCGGCACGACGTGAACTACCATCCGACCCAGGTGAAAGCTGGTCACAAGAATCTGCGCACGCCTGGAACAAGAATTAGAAGATGCAGGATATCTTGATGGAATAGTACCGAGATTCCTTACGAATCCGACGGACTCGCTTTACAAAGAAAAATGGCGATGATTGGGAGACTGAGGAGGAAGAGTAGCTCGATTGGTCTGACCTGCCTGATGCTCAAGATGCGACATCCACCATTGCCGGCGCCGCAACCTCCGCTTTATCTGACCGGGCGCACCAATAATCAAAGGTGCTGGGATGGTTCTTGATTTAGTTTAATGATATAGCAAAGTACTGAGTGGCATGTCAGGGCAAAGACCTTCTTAGACAGTGTGTACTACAAAATTCAAAGACAATTCAGAGCAGTGTCCATAATTTGACGTCGGTTGATAAATACGCACATAGTTGTAAAACAACGGAATAGTTAAGACGGTTTGAATTTCAGGCAGTGGTGGTAAAACCACAACATGGTACCAAATTAAATGGTAACATATTTGACCGCGATATTGCCCATGACATGGATACCGATCGCGCGCGTAATACCACATGACGCAAACATATATCAACGAATATCAACGATTACCAATGGATTGTCCATGAATTGAATAGTGTATGGAAACTGAATGTTATTCAATATTTTCTACTCCTTCTGCGGGTCATATTGACCATTCAACGACGTGGATATATCGACAATTTGGTCCATGACGGTGCCAGCAGCTACGTTGTCAGCAGCATCAACATACTGAGGCACGCACTCGCCGCTATATCTGTATGTTGATGGTATTTGATGACTAGGACCGCGTATTCGATGCCTGTGTGACACATTCACCCTGAGGGGTGCCATATCCTGCAGCATTAACTGTCTGAGCGACGTCCGCCCAAGATTAAGTCACATGCTCCTGGCCATACCAAACGACAAAGTTTGCCCTTTCAAGCTAGCATGGGTGAAGGTGAGGTGGGTTATAGAAGATAAATAACCAAATATTTGAATTCTAACAACTTGCGCGACCGCTGTTCTTACGAACGAACGCGTCCTTCAAATAACGCCAGATCATGAATAATCCCGAGATCCGGGGCCTTTAATCTCTAACACATTCTAGTCATAATCAAACTTCGAACGCTTTTTCATTTAGATTCGGTTTAAATATCTAAAGCAGTTCGATAATTACATCCACAATATCAAGAAGTAGCAGCGTTAATGAATTATTATTTTCCAAGTTCAAAGTCAACAAATCAATATGAATTGAATAATCGAGGAATTTACTTTTCAAACTGGGGCAAAAATAATTCAGAGAACTATCTCGCTTATACAATAATAAAACCTAATAGTGGTAACTCAACCCGCTTTGTATAGATTATACGCTATTCGATTTCGCCAACCAATTGGCATGGTCAGTGAGTCAATACATATATGGATGAATATCTCAATCATAATTCGATACTATTCAAAGATTCCTGATTTGCTTACAAAGTAAAGAATAAGCGCTTTAAAAGTGTGTGAGTTTTAAACGATAGTCGGTAACAGAGTTGCTTAACGAACTGAGATATATTTGTGAACTTAAAGTATGAACTTGACGGCAGATCTCCCCGCTGAGCTGAAACTGTTCCATATATTTTCATTCATAGAATCAAGTTCGATAAAAGCAAGCAGTTATAGTTGCACTTTCAATAAACGATATGAGAGTTTGAAAGGTTTTAGTTGAAACAGCTTGCAACAGATCATACAGTTTGCAACAGTTTGCATAGTTTCATGCATTTCATTTGCCTCATGATCATCCAATAAAGACACCATTCCCACAAAGAAAATCTCATTATACCATTTGTTATTAATTTTGATAAAAATACAATACTTTTAAGATTTTTGTTAATGGATTTCACATGGAAAGAAAAGAATTCAATCATTCACGCCAACGCTACCACTAGAGCAAATTTTGAAAGAACTTGCATTTAAACTCGAGCCTATAATTTAAGAATGAAATTTAATAATAAGAAATACTTCTTTGTAGAATAAGATCGATATGTTTACCAATAATATTATCACGGTTTTTCCGACTCAATCAATAACATTTGTAATTTTTTCGTTAATATCAATTCAGTTACAACATCACTCTCCATCAATAACTCAATAACAAATTTGAAGACTTTTTCCTTGATTCAAACAATAAAAGTGCTCAATACAGGAAATCTTTCTATAACATTCTGATAACCAAAGATATCATAACAGCTAATACATCTCCAGAATGATCTTAATACTATCATTTTTTCCAGTACCGTTATTTCGGGCCGAATTCCGATTCATGATCGAAAGCTTATAAATCACTCGTAGATAAGAGAGTACCGTCCACGTTATCCATGACTCCAATTGGATTATTTTCCATTACGGATCGAACGAATCGCTCATCACCATAAGCACCAGAGAATTTCGTTGCTTTCCGCACAATCGAGCGACACGTGAAAGCGATGCAGAGATTGCTGATAAAGAATTTCCAGGGTCATTGATATCGGCAAGTTTGTCATCCGAACAAGAAGCAAAGTAATAAAGGCAGAGATACTCGAGTAGACGTCGCTTTACCTTACCAAACGATACCATTTTTCTTGAATTTCAAGTATTTTCTCCAACTGACGACTTGAAGGTATCAAGGATCACCAGGTATCACCTTATGCATCAAGTTCACAATACGATCACATATGGCTGAACTGACAATAGGAAACACTGTGTCATAATCCTCCCGCGATATTCGGTATTATCAACGACGCATCTGCATCTCACTGCAAACGATCTCCAAACGATAGAGAGAATATCCCACAACGACGTCTCATGAAAGGTCCACCAATCGTCAATCCATAATCTGGATCCCGTGTATAAAACCACAAACACTCAATACAAGTTTCCAACGAATTGACAACTTCCATATCATTATAAATATCTGGGATATTCGCAAAAACAATATTATTATCCAATAGAAGCTGGGGTAGTTGTTGAACTTCCGATACAGCGGTTGTCAGAGTTCGTACGTATTCCGGTCGAATTGATTCTTTCAAAACGGTGAGAAGCAGACACCAATCATGTACGTTTATTGGGTCACCACTGCGATAGGTGACGGTTATATCGCGCTCTGAGATCATAACGCTGATACTCATTCCCGCTATCGCCCACTGTTTTCTGAGGTTTCAATCTTTTCGTATTCTAACATTTTATCTGTTACAACCAAACCTTAAGCATTATACTCAATGGTATTCAAATAATAGTGTGACAACAAACCTTTGAGATACAGAATTAAACAATTCAGACGACTTTGGGTTGCAGATGCAGTGTTGATGTATGGGGCTTTCATGGGCTCTATATATAGATTCAGTTCAACGATTCTCCTATTTTACCTTAATTTTATATAAGCTTTCCACCTTTTTGCCCATGATCGCAAATCGAAAACGTCATTCTCTAGATTGTATACAACGATTTAGAAGATTTATACCATCGAACTATATCCGTGATTTTTCATACCAATAATTAAAAAAAAAAATGTAATTGTAAATTCTTCACAAGACTACTACGGTATATTGGCGAAAGACAAGAATAATATCATAAGTTTATTTTTCGATATAAATTAATACACATTCGCTTGTTTAGGTTGATTTGTGTTCTTTCAATCTCAAACCCACAAGTGCAATTTATCAAACGTTACAAATAAAAATATACAACTCTTCACAAAATATAAATTGAAACAGATTTACAATTAAACTCGCAGTTGCTTCAACCACAAACTTACACAATTTCTCTTCATTTATTAAGTTTGCAAAAAGGGTAAGAATATTATATACTCACATATTGCCAATGTATTCTGAAAAGACCCCAAACTCCTGGTAGGCTATTTTCAAACCAATTAGAGAAGCTTATCAAAATATCTTTTATAAATCCGCTGAGAATAAAAAATTACCGAGAGATTATATTGAAGATAATTGCCCAACCGATTTTTAAGGTAATTTATATCAATTGTCCTGTGTTTTATAATAGAATTATGGCTAACCGAATAACCTGTATCAATATACCGTAAAAGATTGCCGTATAATAACGCGAAATACCATATCCTAATATTTTTGGCTTTTGCCTACAGAATATACAAAGTTGAGCTGTCAACGGTATCAAATGGCCTCAACTCAGATGATATACCAGGCGGAGCCATACATTAAGGCCCGCCAGATGGTATACTGCGCGAGCCATCAACTCGAGATTGATGGCTTCACTAAGATGATATACTGCGCGCCATAAGACTTAGAAAACGCTGCCACTAAAATAAAATAAATCTTTTCAAAATAAAGCAATGGCGGTAACTACAAGAAGATAACAATTTTGTTTTCATTCAGAAACTAAATATTGTGACCCATCTACGTAACTAAAAACGGAATTCAAATTCGCCTTCGCTGAAATCTCACGCAAAGTCCGATTCTAGTAAACACTATCGATAATATGATTAACAACTCCTTCATGAGAAAAACAAATCCTAATGCAAACCTTCGTTGTATATAAGAGGCGCTGATATCCCATACGGTTTGTGAGAGAACGATCAACTCATGGGGATTTTTTTAATTGGATAATTTTTGCAGCCACCTGAATAAGTAAGTATTGATGCTCATGCTTCTGTTTAAATCTAAAGCAGAAATGTTTAAATCTTACATTCTTTGTTTTAAAGACAATCATGATCCTTTTCGGTCTATCAGCACGAACCGCACTAACTGGGAAGAGACAAACTGATCGCACAATATGATTATTACGAACAAATAATTTCACCAAATAATCGGCCTCAAGTTTCCTTAGCATGGTGTTTTTTTTCTCACAATTCGCGTGTTTCGACAAATCAATCGTGATCTCTCAAATCTACCAATATCACTCTATCATTTGCAACAGCTTAATCGATCCTTTGCATTGAACACAACACATATCATACTCCAGAATATTCAAACGCATACGACAACGATTTAATACAAGTCACATGTTGAAAACGCGCTTGAAACTCTTGGTACTGTACAAGGCATCACTTAATCTAGTTTCATCATTATTTCTCTTTTGTAAGAGATATTGCGACGATATCGCCAACAAGTGAATGGTTGGTCGACACGTTACGACATATTATCGTGATACTTGAGAGAGTAAACCGAGGAATATTTTTTGTTTTGGAACTTGCAACAGAATATATTCACCATCATATTCTGCAAACATATGACCTCGCCGCACTTTGACTCCACCCGCTTGAATATCGCGCAATTCAAAGTTCTGCTTAATGCAAACTCTCACTCTACGCTGGTTTGACAGTATTTCGACGATATACATCAATACGCCTCCCAACGTTGTTAGCTCACAACTCCTACCTTTGATCTGGCACAGTTTTCTGAGAATGAATGGGAGACATGTATCAGCCTGATTCCAGAGTTGCATCCTGAACTGTGGAGAATTGCAAGACAGGTCACTTGATCTTGCAAAATAATATTACAGATTTCACCTCTACTGACCTTAATACGGTAGACAATTTATGGTTTTCAATACTGTCTCAGAGGGAGATTTTTCCTATTTGAATTTACAAGATTTAAGATATCTACACGCAATCCATTTTCCTTACTAATAACACCAGTACCACTTCACGATAATGGTACACGTATCTCAGAAAAGCTCTTATGATTCTCATTTCAACAGCGATCAGAATGTTATGAAACATTTTAATTTATTTTTATGGTACCTTTAAACCTTATTGATATATCTAATTTTTGCACAAACTCAAATCACTAAAATGTTTTGACGATGATTGTACTTGTGATAAAGAGTTTAGATAAAGAACTTATTTGTATCTCATTAAGAGGGCATCTGTCCGTAACAATCACAATGCGCTCAATTCATACTATAGGAAACGCGGCCAAGCGCAAATTACCGTAACTAATTATTTATTTGTACACTCATGTTAGTTAAGTTCATTTGTTGCTTGACTTGTATTTACTCATTACGCTCGATATTTGAGGACTGGGAGTTGTTGTATGAATATACCGTTATTGTTTAATAAATTATTCAAAACATTTATAACAATAATCAGTGTGAAAGATCATGTAAACAAATCGTAATACTATTTTATTTCCGATATAAACGCCAAGAAAACTACGCTTAAAAATTTTGTTATTCATGATAGCGACTATTTTTCATACTGACTTACAGGATCAAAAACATAAGAATAAATTCATTTTACAATGGTAACATCTGAACGGTATTCATACGCGACAAACGAATTGAGATATAATGAATCTTGATTCAACCATATATTCAAGAAAAATAGTGATTCAAAATTATATGCTAACTAATATTTTCAAGGAGGGAAAGAAATCTGCCGATTTTCGCCAGCCCAAGATCCTCAGATTCGCCTTCTTTGCACAACCAATCTTATTTGTTTGTGAGCTCGACAAGGCCTGCTTCGCTTTCTTTGGTACCCATATAACAACCTCAAAGCCTCGATTCCTGTAGCTTCGAATTTCCATGCTGGTTCCCAAAATGTTGTCCTGATTTGCAACAGGATTTTTGAAATTCAAGAATGGGCCAAGTTGACGCTTGATCCTTCGGCGTGATTTTGTTTTCAAGGCTGTTGCCCGATTTTTCTCAAGGTGATCCTCATTTGTTTGATTCTGTCGCGCTTCTCTCTCCCGGAGAAAGACGCTCTTCTAACACTCTCTCTTCCATTCGCCTCAATTCTTCATTTGTGAGTGCATGTTTTTTCGCATTCGTTGAAGATATTCACGATGTGTCAGATGACTTTTCATAGGCCTGTTTTGTCGCTTCATATCTGTCATATGTAGTTGGTGAATTAAGGATATGAGTATTCAGGATTTCTTAAATTGAAATCTACGCCAAGACAATATTCTAACGGAGCGACGATCTAGTGAACAGGACAGGTGGAGCCGGCGCGAGGATCGACTGATACGCCAGGACGACAGGAGATCGGGCTTGACACCGATCGAATATGATATATTTTTGAATTTAACAGAATGGTTCCGCCTAGCACAGATACCAGGTGGTACTCAATTGATACCCAATACAAACGAAGACGCTATGAAGGAAAGGAATAAGAGAAGAGAAACAGAAACGGCGTGAGAGCCTCTAATATACCCAAGAAATTCTCCACGACTAATCCCAATGAGTCACGACATACAACCGAAATAGAAATCCAGAACCGATCCTGATCCTTCCTTCCGCAATCCTAACCCAAAGCACCTAGCGCTGACCATATTCCCGAGCGCCTTTCCTAACCCATCCATCTCAACCGACGCGAGCAATGATCCTTCACTTCCCACCCGATTCCGCAACGCTCGACGGCGAGCTGGTGGGGCGGTCGCCGCTGATAAATATTGATTTGAATATTTTTCACAAGATAATACAAGAGTCGAGTGTTGCCCTCTTTATATTATATATCAATACTTAATTGACGAAAGATAAACTACCGCGGTATGGCAGGTTGAGCACCGCTTGGCATCGCTTTTCGACTCTGTAGAAGATAATCGATACGCTCAGTAGGCAATTAGCGCCACATTTGCTATTCTCCGCCCAGTTGTTCGACTTTACCAACAAGAAATAATACATCACGCGACGAATTTACCGATCAGATAAAATCAGCTAAGAAACGTATCAATGGATGCATAAAACGGTTATGACTCGACAAACGATCAGGCCAATACTCTTGCTGGCACATGTTCGACTATTTAGGCAACAATTTTGCTACAACACTTAGAAAGAACAAAGCGCTTCAGAAACTGTCTGTATTGTTATTTGTATAGGAATTGAGATAAACTTGTTGTGAAAGTTCGTATTTAAAATTGTTAAGCCTAAATATACTACTGTCCTTCAGATTTCTTAACCCTCCCGAGTCTGACTTAGACTGTTTTTGATTTTCACGATACTAATAGTGAACACAAAATATCGAATTAGCCTTTACTTGAAAAAATATAACGATACAGGCAGAACCGCCAGATTACATGATCAAGATACTTGAGGTTCGATCCTCCACTTTACCTCTTTCTAATTCCTTCACGATCCATTTACACATATCTTCAATGGTACCTTTAATGATAACTTTAACGACACCTTTAACGTCAGTATTTGATACTGATAGACTGGGCCACCCTGATAGGGAAGCTCAACGCTGCTCATTTATAATCGAAATATTGGCAAAAGTGATCATGATGCAATATGCGATGACATGCTTATACATTTTTCGATGCAACAGCCACCCGGATACGGACATCACGTATATATATATACACATAATTTATTACGATACATTACGATGCATTTCCTGCCGTAGAGCCAACTACATGACATATACGCTTCAATTTACCTGTAATCTGCAGAGATTAAATTCTTTGACGTTGATTATTAGGATCTTTGATAACTCAAATGCGAGCTCCAATTTCGATCCTGTATCCGATGGGCATCGCGATAAAGACTAGTTGTCGATTTTATTCCAAATTCTAATAACCAAACGAATATTAGCTTCCTGATTGTGGAACCTGTTTCGCTTTCAGTCAAAAACAACGGCTCGGCCAGATACTAAACGCTAATATTTTATCGCCGGACAAATATCTCCCTATTTTGTATAGATGGTCTCTGCAACAAAAAGATAATTTGACTGACAGAATCTTCAACGGTACAGCGCCCGCACAACCGCCGCGCTTGAGGCCCTGATTTTCCTATCTTGACAAGATTACGAAGAACCTTTGAAATGACTGTCTTGAGATTTTCAGTTCCTTGATTCTCATTTCAGAGTATCACATAACGCCGCGTTAACGTTAGCGCCAGTATCATTACGGCTTTCAGTCCGCCACACGCTGGTTGGTTATGTATGGCTGAGTTGGACGCAGACAATTAGAAGCTTGGAGCTAGTAGTTCGAACCAGGTGCTCTGAGCTAGAATCTAGTACCTACCACTACGGCCATCACCACAAACACTACCATTAACCCGCTACTACACTACCAAACTACCTCCAACAAAACTTACTCCGACTTGCTATTCATGTCTTTAGCACTAATCTGTGCTTCAGGAATTGGATGCACTGACAGCGCCTTACGGAAAACTGTCCCAGAGTTGACTATTATCGTTTGGATATGGCATGCTCAGTTCACAGGGGCACCAGTCATAAGATCACAGAGTGGTTAGTGAC
Source organism: Morchella sp. 2016-41 (assembly GCA_024713855.1). Taxonomy (NCBI): domain Eukaryota; kingdom Fungi; phylum Ascomycota; class Pezizomycetes; order Pezizales; family Morchellaceae; genus Morchella; species Morchella sp. 2016-41. The sequence continues at coordinate 17,017 of JAMGZD010000027.1, read as the reverse complement.
ATAGTGTTAGAGGTTAGAGATGAAGTTTTAAAGGTTGGGAGGTAGGAGCACCACCACCACGACTTGACCACCACTATTGTTTCAGCGCTGCCACCACCATTCTCATCATCACCGCCTAAGTAATTTATTTGTTGCGCTGCAAGAACGAATACACATTATATCGACCACACTCTAGGCACCGAATAGAAAGGTTTATTGATACTATCCGCTGCAGCGACCCCATTGCAGTGCATGCTGCACGATTGTAGACCCCCCCAGGCAGTGAATACTGCAGCATGTGGACACCAAACCCTGTACAATTCAGAGACTCTCCAGGTAGCTTAATACTATACACCTGCGAGCAAATACTAGACTGTTTAAACAACACTACGGAATGAATAGACCACCCTAGAGCAAGGAAAACTGTACGCTCTAGGCAGTGATTATTGCAACATATGCATACCTCACGGCTCAAATATTGCACCAACCAATCACCGAATACAGCATTAAATGAATATATAACAGGCAAGGAGATCATCAGCCGGGTTGCTCAAGGCACAAATGCTGGAAACAGACAGGACAGGAGCTGAAGTATAGGAAGCTCAACAGCGAGCTCAACAGTGGGAAGGGGCCAAGAGGAGATGATTGGGCTAATCGCCAACTTGTCGTAATATACCTCATTCAGCAAACTGCTTGGCGTAGATAGTTCAGTGGGCAGACATTTCGCCTTGTAGAGGGGTTGGCATGCTGCTCAACAAGACGCCAGCCGGCTTGTTACTCAACAGGCTTGTTGCTCAGTTTGCTGCTTGCGAGCCGCTTTGCACAGCAGCACGTAAGCCGAAATGAAGCTTAGGTAGCAAGGAGGTCAGCGGGAACTGGCAGAGAGATCAGTGGGTATCAACTGCCATCAAAACAAAACAAAGTCACCACCATCACAGCCACACCCATAACCATCACCAAAGCCATCATGCGACCACTACGACGACTACCCCAAGATTATTACCGCCATCAAACAGCAACAACCACCAGTACCACCATCACCATTAGTATCATGCCATCACCACACTCACACCCCACACACTCCCACTCCCACTCCCCACTAACTCACTCGCTACTCACACTCGCACTCCTACACCACCGAACGGCCCACCGACCAACCCACAGCCACAACCACCAAAATCACCACAACCACCGCTAGTAGATAAATAAGTAGAAATTCAATTAGAGTAAAACGAAGCCCGCTGCACTCTCTGATGTTTTCTCCCACAGACCTTGCCCGCGCTTAATCCTGTTCAACCCCAAACTTTTGCAAGGCCCTAAACGACTATAAGGCGAAATAAAGCTCTCACTTACCACAACCCCGCAATCCACCCACGCGCCGCCATGTCTCGCACCTGCAGCAGCAGCAGCAGCAGCGCCCAACAACACGAGTTAGAGAGAAAGAAGCATGGCCACAAAGCACCCAGAGCCCCAGAAATTGATGCATTCCATGAACCAGAATAAGCGCTTTGAGAAGTTTCAAAGTCATCATCGGACCGCCTTTCTTCTTCCCCGCTTCCTTCTTCCTCTTCTGCAAGATCTGAACTCACGCAGCAGGAGGAAATCGCAGACTCGCCGCATACCTGGAGGCCCCCTGCTGAGAACCCCGCGACATTGTCCACAAACCTCTGCCTAGACTAGGCCAGAACTTCAAGGTCATGATAGAGAAGGAACCTGGCTTTGACAAGGCGCAGTACACAGGTTACAATACCTATGTTCCCGAATCCCCTCCTCCTGCCCAAAAAGAGCCTCCCTCACTGTAGACTCCCCCCCACCCCACAACAAAGCAACAACAGAAATCATGCAGAAAGCTTCACAGAAGTATGTCACCTGATTCACGCCTCCGAAAGCCGCTTCTTCCTGCCTAGCAAGCGAAGTGCTAGTGTCCGTGATCGCAAAGTGTCACTCCTGCCTCCTCAAGCAAAATACTGCGAGGAAGGCCCGAGTAGCACCATAATACCAGAGACCCCACAGCAGCCTTCTGCCTGCAGGCCATAACGGCCAAGAGAGAACAAGAACTCTACCACAACCCCTACTATCACCACTAACAAGATCAGTAAAAACGAACGCCAAGACAAATTGTACGCTCAGACGTAGCTTATTCGCGCTTTGCGACCAAAACCTCGTTTTATCCGATTTCGGTCGTCTCACGCGTCCCGAACATCTGAATTGTGAAACTTCATCTTTTGGTGCCTAGCATGGGTCACAAATGTGACATCTCGTCTTTTGACGCCTATTTCGTCTCCCAACGCGTAGCTCTTCTTCGACGTCACATGGTATGATCTTCCAGACATATACTGGCGCCTAACGCTAATGGCGCTTAGCTAACGACGCCAGATTGACTCTCCACACCTCGGCGATCCACTTCCACCTCCACCTCCACCTTGAAATACACACCTAGCTACCTCGCCTCCTACCTTACCTCCTACCTCACCTCCTACCTCATCTTCTGCCTCTATCGGCACTCCATCTCCTGCTTGTATCTACACCTACGTCCTGCCTGTATTGACATCGCCTGCCTGTATTGACACCTCCTCTGTGTATGGCTACCTCCTGCTTGTATCAACACCTCCCTCCTACTGGATTAGCGCCTGACACGATTTACCTTCCTCTGCATTTCGACTCTTTACTGACACCTACTAGGCTCCAAATACTTGACGATTTCAACATCTACCAGGCTCCAAATACTGAACGATTTCGACACCTCCTAGACCGAATACTGCACAATTTGGACACCTCACAGGCAGCGAATCGACACCTACCACTTACCAATGCTGCACCAAATGGAGATCCCCACCCAGCAAATCGACATCTACCAGTCACCGAATACTGCATCAAATGGACACCTACCAGGCAGGGAGGTGTGCGGGTAGGGTGCAAGTAGCAAGCAGGGCAGGTCAGCAGGCAAGCCAGCGAACAGGCCAGCAGCGAGCTCACCGCAGGGCATGTCAGCGGGCAGGCCAGCAGCGGGCTCAACATGGGTAGGAGAGCAGGCAGCAGGCAAGCCATGTCAGCGGGCAGAGAGCTAATTTCTTTCACCAGTTGGCGAAGCAATTTTAAGTTAAACATTTGCAGCAGATCTTTCTTTCGCTACTAGTATACCGCTGGATGAATACGCTTTTTTAATTACTATTGTTTTTGAATAACAAATGAAATAGAGCCGGACAATCATTCGCAATTCGGAAACAAGCTTTATTAATCAGAGACTGCTAATACTCAAATAAAATCATCTTTTCCCCTATCTATACCGGTAATTATATTAATTGACTTGATAAAGTTAAATAAAGTATATACAAAAGGTTTAACATATCTTTTAAATAATATACGCAAGAAGGGCCAATAGTGTTGATATCGGCTCAAAGTAAGTGATGCTGAACGGGTGAGAAACGGATTATTGCGAGTGATGGGGGCGAGGATGACAAGGAGAGTGATAGTTTTGGCGAAGCTTATGTGGCCATCGTCGATAATAATCGCGAGTTATGGATCACATATTAGCATCTGTTGTGAGACAACTGCACGATCTCAATTTGACTGTACACCCATTTAGCTCAACGAAATCAAATCATAGTCAGGTTGTTTGAACGTATCACCAGTTCCATTGCCGAATTAAATATTTTCTTTAACTTTGAACGACTCCGTTCGTTTTCTGATAATTCCAGCTCTTTTAATTTGAATTTTTACTTACCGCAATTTCTACTCATTTCACAGAAACATTGCTTCGACTTTGATTCAATTCCATAATTCTCATTTTTCCGTACGTAATAAGTAACTGAAAATAGCTTTACCCAGTTTCGATTGAATAAGATATTTATTTCCAAAACAGAACAATTTCAGTGCTTCTCAATAAAAAATTTTCATAACAATGATAAAGTCAATTTCAAAAACAATAGGTTAATAAAAGAACAACAAAATAATCCTGACGTTAATTCATAAATCATAGAAATATTCCCAATTCTTCTCACATAGGTTTCCAATCTGAAATCCGCTGAATTCCTCGAATTGAATAATGCTAGAAATTCTTCTCCATATCACTCTCAGTGACTGAGAATAAATAGTCACTATCCCAATCCCCGTCACGGCCCATATTTTCCTCACCGATACCTGCAGGTTCTCATTTTCCCTTCGACTGACGACTATTGTTGTCACCGATATCGGAACATGGACCTGAACAGCCGTTGCGCGCCTGACATCATCAATCAAGAAGTCTGGCATATTGACATCATGTACGTCCCTGTTCAAGTCCACAACAGAGCTTGGAATCATACCTGATATTACTTGTTAGTATTTATCTCAAATTTGTCCATTAAAGCGAATACTCACTTAAGTCCGGTCTGTAAGCCGGAGTAGCACCACCACCATCTGACATCCAAGACTCTTGAACGCCATAATCCTCCATCACGGCCTCCTCAGCCTCCACAGGTTCTGTCGAGCATGATAGGTCGCCTGACTTCAACAGGAAATCCTCGAGCTTTTTTCTGCTGGTTCATTAGCATCACGAGTAATATTTACTCTTCGTGGGATTTGAGTCGCCGGATGCTCGGATTGGTGGGATCCCAGTTCTGACTACCGGTCTCATTCGCGTTCGACTGCAAATTGACTAGGTCCAGCAATTTCTAGTTCTTCATGGGGAACACTTTGATCCGATTTCGCTCGTTGGTTGCCAATGTTTTGTACCTCTGGAAGTCGGCCCTTTCTCCCAAATTGAGGAATCAGCTTGATTCCTTCCTCGACGGTCATGTCTTTTCGAATTGTAAGTATCTTTTATGACCATTCGACCGAATGAAAATCCACAGCAGGCATGAGCTCCCAATATTGAAATGGCTTATCGATTCTACCGGAGGTCCTGAAGGATTTAATAGAGTTTTCTAAGGACTTCGCCATATCCATCAAACGAGGGCTGAGGTGATGAAGATTGGAAACAAAGAAGTCCCACACGTGCACGGGAACTTTTTGTGAGAAAGTCAGTTTTCCATCGGTTGGAAGGAGACAAATCATGGCAAGTGGGCAAGACCGCAGGTAGTCATCATCAAAAACAATTCCATTTCTTCCCATCTTTCAACCAGCCGACATTCACCATCGTGGTCGGTGGTACGTGTTTCGTTATTGTAAATTCAAGCAGCTCATCATTAACCTTTTCTGATCTTGGTATCACGTGGTCCGATCCTGCTTATTGAGCCCGATACGCTTGTTTATGGAGTGTTTTCAGCAACAATCTTGACTTGTTCCCCGCTGTGATATGAACATATCAAGACAGCAGATCCGCTGCATAATTTGATCCAATCTCCTTTGGTTCCCAAGTTGTTGAGCTCAAACATTCTTTGAAGGCAAATCAATTGAGAGCTGTCGATTTGACTTTCGGTAGTGGGTCCGTTGTAACCAATTTGGCTGATTTTGTTTTCTCGCCACGGCATTGAAGAAGACTTCCTGTAGGGCCAAAATATTCTCCGTAACAAAGACCGATAGACCCATTCCAACAGGTTATCCCATTGCTTCGCCACAATCTTTTCCTGAATTCTCCTCGATCATAATCCCGCAGGACGTTTAATTGACGTACCCAACCACGGTTTTGCCATTTCACACCATGGTGCCGGTAGGGAGCTCAATGTCCTCCTCCTCCAATCTGTCGCCCTGAACAACTTCAGGCTCCTCACCACCAACTCTTTCTTCCTCACAAACTTTTGGCAAAGCTTCTGGTATTCAGCCGCAGAATGATGGTGAATACGGTCAGCTTGTTCACGATTGCAGGTACCATAGGGCTGTCAGGCAAAGTAATAATATAATTGCCACGATAATGATTTCGTAGCCGGCAGAAAATAGCTGCAACCATCCCGAACAGGACGTGGTTGAGGTGTGGTTTCTTCAGAAGCTATTAGAGTTAGAAACAGGTTTTCTCGCTATGAGTTACTCAGATTAATTGAAACTTACAATCTTCATCGGACGATGACACTGCACTTTCTTCGACGTCCGGAATATAGTTTTCTTCGAGCACAGCTGAGCGTCCAACACGGGATAAAATTCGGTCAAGGTTGGATCCTGGGGCGCTGGAGGTTTTGTTACGACGGAGGTGATTTGGATGACACTAATAATAATTAATTGGAATTATTAAAATCAGAAAAAGCGTTAAACTTACTGATTGTATTGCACGGACGCTATTTTTTTTTTTTGTCGGATGAAGTAAGAATTCCTCTACCAAAGGACAAAATCAGTTCACACGCTGCTCAGCATTTATATGAATCAAAACTAAGCTCAATAGCTCAAATATTAAAGAAACCGCGACAAAACACGCTGAATGGCTTCGCCAGATGCAGATACTGCGCGAGCCATCAGACTGGCTCCCCTTAATATGATCATACTAGTCTGAACCAAAAAAAAAAAAATTTTAAATACTTACTTACTAATCTACAGATGTAAGATATGGTATAAGAAAGATGATAAGGGAATCACCTCAGAAGATACTTATACTATCAATTCAGCACGGTCGCCGCACGCACGCATAATTCACGCCTTAATTACGCAATTGATTGATATACGCGATACCGAATTTAGACGCTTTTCAAGACACGAAGAACGACTTATGCTTCAGCCGCGCTCGCAGTACTGCTTGCTCAATAACGCTTCGCTTTCAATCGGAGATACCGGCCAGAATCTATAACACAAGATCGAAATGCGTGCCGCCTCCGCTGCACGGTACTCGCTTTGCTCAATAACGCTTGCTTTCAATCGAGACATACCGCTTGTCACTCTATAACGCTACAGATTTAAATGCCACGATGCCGCTGCCGAATCTACACAGCACGGTACTGCTTTACTCAATAATGCTTCGCTTCAATCGGATATACCGGCTGTAACTCGTCTATAATGGCGCAAGATCGAAAATGCCACGATGCCGGCTGCCGGACGCAGATTACTGCTTTGCTCAATAACGCTTCGCTTCGCAATCGAGCATACCGGCCATTGTCACTCATTTATAACGCCAGATCAAAATGTCACGATGCCGCCGAGTCTCGGCGACGACTGCTTTGCTCAATAACGCTGCTTCGCAATTGGCATATACCGGCCACTACCATAACGCCAAGATCAAAATGTCACGCATGCCGTGCCGAGTCTCGGCGCTGCACGGTACTGCTTTGCTCCAATAAAACTTCGCTTTCAATCAGAGACATACCGAGCTTGTAACTCAATTCATAACGCGCAGACCAAAACGCCACCAATGCCGGCGCCGAGTCTCAGCGCACAGACGCGATCGCTTTGACAAATATTGCTTTGTTTCTTCATCCGGTATATTCCCGTGATTACGCAGCTTCAAAACAGCCCGCTGATAAGAATGCCATATTTCCTCCGCTGTTTAAGTGTTTTTACGATATAGTTGACATATTCTAACTATTTCTTCGCTTGAGAGCGACTCATTTGTCATAATTTTAGCGTTAATTAGGAAACATTTGTGATTTAGAAGCCTCTAATCCAATTTCAATTTCCAACAATTATTTTAAAGCAGACTGAGTCTTCTTCAATTACGTATAATCGGGCCTAAATGCTTGATCTCGAATCTTTATTTTTTCCAAGCACGCCATTTCTTCCAACACTTTTGCGTAGAACAGTAAGTAACATCCACTATACTTCTAGACAAGTTCTATATTTTCAGATAATGAAATATCTCCGCATCGCGAACACTGTCAGATGCAGAAGCCGGTCCCTACCGCTGTCCGTGGGTCCGTAACAAACAATTGGATAACAGAATGAAACCTTATTATAGCAAATACAGGAAAATCAATATTTAGAGGTGGAAAGTGAAGTTTGCCACGCGCATTAGAAAGTGTTTAGTTAGTAACAATTACCCGATATATAAGGGAATGATAGTGAGATCAGAGGTTGAGAGCTCAGAAAGACGCGTGAGTTAGTTGAACTTCTACGAATACCTGGTGACAGGTACAAACTATTCCATCGTAATGGCTTCCGTTAAAACCGATAAACGAAATTCTATTCCTATGCCGGATGATACTGAGTCAGTAACTTTACATGCTATCGCTGCTTTCGGAAGATAAATAAACCTATTTAAGACAAGACGATATCGCAAAAATGTTTGCCGGTGTATTAGAACAAGATTCAACGAAGATCAGAAAAGAATAGCGCATGCATTACCACAGCTTACCCTGACGGAGAGGAAGACACTTATGTGGTAGCCCCTGCTAAATCATGCTTGAGATACTATTTGCGGATTGGTGCACTTGTCTCAACCGCTGCTTTCATTTTGAGGTAAGAAAACGAAGCTTAGGCCAGAGTTTGTTTCAGAATGTTAGACGGAACTTGAATTGATGGACACCGACAAGATCAGAGACCAGATCCACCTGTTCGACGCCTCCGCCGGTGCAACAAACTATGGCCAGCCTCCTCAACACACTCTGCAGGAAGTGCCACCAGGACAGCAACAGAAGGACGCCACCATCCTCACCCACATGCCCGCCTGCGCAGTGAAACCACCTCCTCAACGCACTCACCGCTGCCCCAACTTAATCTGCCACAAGAAAGGCAAGCTAAAGCCAGTCATTGAGTGCTGCGCCACCTGGAAACCCAAGTGCATCTACTACCCTGGCAACCAAAGCACTTCTGACAGGGAGTGCCCCGCCACGCGCCTCGCACCCACCCCTCAGGGCCCCAAACCACCCAGTCCAAATCAGTCACCGCTACCCAACAGGAAGGGTCAATGGAAGAGGACTCGCCATGACGAATTAATACCGCCTGATCCTCATCGCCTCATTCAGCCAAGAATCTGTATCCAACGCTAGCCCGCCGCACTTAAACAAACTGCAGTGCACACTCGCCCAGCATGACCACCCTCCCTTACACGCCCTTGACTGGAAGAAGGCCCCGTGGCTCAAATCCACGAAACCTTTAGCAAAACCTCCTCCTCCGACATACCCCATTAACCACTGGTTCGAAGACTCTAACCGCAATGCACTCAAGTCAGTCCTTGCTACTACCCCAACAAAGAGGCTATCCTCGTGGTTAAAGGCGTGGTGGTCTCATCACCTCTTCTTTTGACGCATAGTTTGTCTCCCAACGCGATAGCCTTTTGACGCCGCGACGCAGATGATATTCCGCCATCTACTGGCGCAATGCTAGCGCTAGCTTAATAACGCCAGATTTGACTATTCTCCACACCTCGGCGATCCACCCACACATCTATATATACGCCGCACCTACCTCGCCTCCTATCTCGCCTGCTACCTGACCTCATACCTCACCTCCCACCTCACTTCCTACCTCCTACCTGTATCGACCGCTACCTCCTGCCTGTATCGAGGCTCACGATTGCCTGTATCAACGCCTACCTACTGCCTGTATCGACCGCTGGAGGCGCCAAATACCCAGATATTGACGGTATCCTGATGCCGCCGCAGGCGTGAAATTGTCGCAAGATATTGACGCCGCTGGAGGTGACAAATACCCAAAGATATTGACGGTGTGCTGACGCCCTGCAGGCACCAAATCGACGCCCCCAAGCAGCGCAGCGGGGAGCTCAGTGGGTTGGAAGGGGGAGGGCAGGAGAGGAGGTGAGTGGGCGCCGGTGATGAGGTGGGTCGATAGCAAATATGTACATAGCATTACAGAGACATGGGGATCAACAAAGGTGACATTTGGCGCCGAACTGGTGTCCTAGTCTATGTATCTATCGCCGAATGATCTCATTCTGCCACCCGTTAACCGGGAAAGGCTATCGGCGTGGACCTGCTCATTTTTGGGTCCAGTGACGACCTAATAACTAACCCTAACTAAATAATATGGCCGTGTTTCATTGATCAACAAGGCCAAACCGTGTTTTGATCGAGAGATGGGGCAACTATGCATAAAAGACACAGAGAAAGCAAAGATACATTTCAACCTATTTTACGTTTCTTTCTCGATATCACAGCCATCCGATTTAGCATAAGATGGATAATGTCGAATGGTGTCTCATAGCTAAATCAACAGAAGACATACTGGATGGTATTTACATCTGCTCATCACCCTCTATTATCAATAATTGCATGGGTTGTGAAATTATTCATTTCTCGCTGACCTCGACCTCACCCGCCGATATCGCCTCACATCCCTACGCAAACCCCTGTTTGGCATACGCGCCAAGAGCCCATGTTCTGGTACCTTTTCTGGCGCGAACTTTGTCCTATCTCCTGTTGGGCAGCTCCTCGAGAGCCGACTAAGACATTGATCAACACATGTGCAACAAATCACAATTGGTACTGGTTCTCGACGTCACATCGCAGTCATGGACCCACACTGCGGCACCGCAGCGAGACAGGAGATAGTGGAGCAGGGTGCGCGCAGGGTTGGAGAACAGGTTTTGTATAAATAGACGACCTTCCCCGCTCAGGTTCAGATGATATAACTACCTTACCGAAACGCGATACAAGTTTGAGCCTTACTCAGTCGGCTTATCAAGAACATAGGCTCACAATAGTCTTATGAATCCAATAAGGTTCAAGTAAGTATTATTTAAGCGTGTTTTAAGATGAAATAAGGCTTAAAAAAGGATTTTTGTACTGATAAAGCTATTGTAAGCTCACGCTCTGATAACCCGACTGAATAAGGCTCAAAATTGTATGCGTTTCGACGGTAAGGTATCAAGCACACTCTCCCATCCTGTTACAAGACACTGCTCTCAATTGTCTTTGAATTTTGTAGTAAACACTCTCAAAGAAAGTCTTTGCCCGACATGCCACACAGTACTTTGCTACACGTTAAACTAAATCAAGAACAATCCCAGCCACCCTCGACATTATGCTTCACGGTCAGACCAATCGAGTTACTCTTCCTCCTCAGACTCCCAATCATCCTCATCCCCGCTGCAAAATGAGTCCAAATCAGATTCGTAAGGAATCTCCAGAGTATTCCATCAAGAGATCCAGCATCCACCAATCCTTCTTCCAGGCCGCCAGCGCAGGTACTCGACCAGCCTTCACCGGGTCAGGGCGGTAGTTGACGCCCGCGCCGCTTCCAGTAGCGCCCTGGCAATCTCTACTCGCCTTCATTACAGCCGCCGCGAAGGCATAAAATATGTGCCCGCTGGGCTTTATTCGGCCAACCTCATACGCCACGGTAACCTCGACTGCCACTTGAAGAGTGGCAGATAGCCTTGTGGAGAAGGATAGCGTTAGCATCACTCCAGCTTGTTGTGGGCTTTGGCGCGCTTATGCGAGGGCACGATTTAATGTCTCGGCTTGTCAGACACTGCACACAGGAGGCGGCTACGGCAGATGTTCTTGAAGTATCGATCGAGCTTGGCTGATTAGGGCGTGGATGGCATGGCAGGTTCTGGCAAAGAATGCCATACTGCGTGATTGAGGCGGTCCAGAATGAGGTGGATGATCTCAGGAGGTAGTGACAATAGCGGCAGGATTATGGTAAATAGGACATGACTGTTGCAAAGCACTGGGCCGCGATATGTGGCCGTGTGGTTGGGATGTAGTTGAAGTGAGCGAGGAGGTTTGCTATTCACTCGCATGGCTGTGTAACGCCTCCGCCAACCAAGTCACAGCTACATGCAACGCGGGGATGATGACTAATTTCTTCTCACAACTCTGTGATCGCAGGCAGCAGCCAGCGGCCAAGACATATCTCGACGTCTTTGTTAAACCCACTACCCACTCCTATCTCGGTAAACAGATTTCTGTGGCCGCTAAGTATTCGTCCCCATTGTGACACCTCGCCTTTGACGCCTATTTCGCCTCCCAACGCGATATCTCGTTTTTGACGTCGCTACGGATATGTTATTCCGCCTATGTACTGGCGCTTAATGCTAATACCGCTAGCTAATGAGGTCAGATTTGACTACTCCACATCCTCGATCCACCCACACCTCCATATACACGCCGACCTACCTCACCTCCTACCTCCTAACTCGCCTCCTACCTCACCTCCTACCTCCCCTCCTACCTCACCTCCCACCTCACCTCCCACCTCACCTCCTACCTGTATCGACACCTACCTCCTACCTGTATTGACCTCCTGCCTGTATCGACACCTACCTCCTGCCTGCATCAGCGCCTGACACGATTTACCTTCCTCTGCATTTTGACGCCTTTACTGACACCTACGAGGCGCCTAAACACTGGACGATTTCGACACCTACCAGGCTTCAAATACCGGACGATTTGGACACCTCCTAGGCAGCGAATACTGCATCAAATGGACACCCCCAGGCAGCGAATAGTGCACCATATGGACACCCCCAGGCAGCTAATCCTGCACCTACCAGTCACCAAATACTGCACCAAATGGACACCTACTACCAGGCAGGGAGGTCAGCGGGCAGGAGGGCAGGCAGCAGGCAGCTCAGCGGACAGGCAGCTCAGCAGCGAGCTCAGTGGGCAGGCAGTTCAACAGCGAGCTCAGCAGGCAGACAGGCAGGTCAGCGGACAGAAGGGCAGGCAGGCAGCTCAGCGCCGAGCTTAGCAGGCAGCTCAACAGCGAGCTCAGCAGGCAGACAGACAGCTCAGGGCGAGCTCAACGGGCAGGAGGTAGGCGGGGGCAGGAGTAAGCGGAGGTAGGTGGGACTTCGCGGAGGCAGGAGTGTCGCGAGCAAAGATGTACATAGAATTAGGTAGACATATGGATCAATAAATGTGACATCTGCACGGAACGATTGTCCTAGTCCAGCCGCATCGGGCAAAAGCTATACAGGCGTAAACCCGGTGCTCGCTTTTGGGGTCAAAAGACGAACCCGTCTTTTGACCAAAAGACGACTCGCGACAAGAACAGGAGAAACCTTCGTCTTTTCCCGCTGAGACGATGTCTTTTGCGCCGGGCGTATGGATGCAGGTAAGAAAACGCCTCCTGCGCCTGGTACACCTGCTGCGCCTGGGTATGCCAAGCACGCCAGACCGAACCAAATTTTTTGCTGATGATAGAAGCAAGTCATACTCAATTACCCTATCGATACCCCAATTAGCATCTGATAAACAATTAAATAAGGGAGCGGAGTGCTGAAAATGATTTCATATAAATCTAATCGAAATCAAAAATATACCCTGAATTAGTGGAAATGCGGAGTTCCGAGTCGTTGAGGTTTGATAACGTGGTGACCGCCTTCTGGTTCTGATAGTGTTCTATTCCACCAGCCTTGATTTTACAATCGAATATCGCGATTGAAATTCCCAAGCTAAATTACCTAAATGTCTCTATCCAAAGACTATAATAAACGGAGACCAAATGATAATAGTCGGACCCAATGATACTCATGTTCACCTGATGACTTTTAATAAAGAAAATCCTCGTTATTTCATGGTTCCGCCTAGTATACGATACTAGTCGGAGCCAGTGAGACCCTTTGTTCATCAAATGGACTTTGTTGAAACACATCCACGTTATTGCAATGGTCCCGTGATAGTATAGTATATACAGTGGAGCCAGTGGGACTCGAATTTACTGATATATTTTAGCAAAGAAAATCTGTGTTATTTCAAGGTCTCCAACTAGATACTATACTGTTCGAGAAAATGAATATTTTGTAAACGGCTTGACTTTTAAGAAAGTTTGTGGCTTCACCTAATATACCACACTAGTCCAAGACGATATCTATAATCTTTTCCAAAGAATTTTGAGCGATGAAAGCTGTATTTTCAACCTATATCAATGGCTTCGCTTCAGATGCAGATACCGCGCGCGCCACGAAATCCTGCTTTTCTTTCACTGATACATTTGGCTCAATCAATCAGTGAAACGTAATAGATTTCTCAATAGCTTCACCTGGTGTATCATATCAACCGGCTCTATTCTGACACATTTGAATCGTGTTTCAATCACTAGAATCTCAAACCAATTATATATAGTTTTGAATCCCCTCCAAGATTTGTGCTCAACAGCTTTCTTTGAAGGGGTTCTGCCTGCTAAGTACAAAGTTGAAGTTTATTACTTTGAAGAATATTTCGATTGTGCATGGAAGTGATACAGCATCGAGGTGAATACTAACTTCTCATAAAAACCTATCATTACGATTGATTCGACTAATCCCTGACAGATGGTTATAGTCATGCCTACCCATCAAAGAAAAGACGCCAACTGTTCGAACAGAAGGTATCAAAACTGAACTTATGGATTCCATTCACAACCACTTCAATGCGATCATAACGGTCCTCAATGCATGAGGGTGGGAACTAATGGAACATTTCAAAAAGTAATGCGGTAATATCAATTCAAAAGGTCAAAGATATCAAGATTTGTATGCAAACGCGTGAATTGTTGAATTCAAATGAAACGAATCACGCATCAAAAGTCTTGCACCAAAACACTTAAGACAACCGATTTCATCAAACATTGTCGCCAATTACCATCGACATGATAAAATAATTGATGAGATACAAAATGAAATAATTCAAAACCAGAGTGACATATTTCAACCCGCTGGTTTCTCTCAAAGTAAAAACGCCTGGAGGTGAAACAAAAGATTTACATCCAAGGCGAAACGCAGAAACATGGATTCATTGGTACCTTCCACATTTCTAACAGGCAATACTGAGTTGGAGCAACCTGCATCAGCTCCAGATCAATACGAGCTTGAAAATTCTGAGAACAGAGATCGCCAATATTCAATCACAGTTGCAACGCTACAACAAAAAGTTGAAGCATTGAAATGAAGAACGTGGAGATCAACTTCAGGCAATCTCAAACAGATGGTATGACAACTGGTAATTAAGAGTTTCTCTTCATCCATGATTTAGAACATAATTTTGCAGAACACAAAACTGATTCAAAAACAGAGATATTGCCGCACTGACGAAATTCAAAGTCATCACCAGATTTATCAAAGCGTCAAAATCCTGTACGCTCACATTCAATATCAATCGAAAAGTAGACATCGCGAAACCACCAGAGATGACTGCACCAACATACGATCATATATACATCAATGGTTTTGTTCGGTCATCATACAGTTCAACAAAAATATTTCTGAAATCAGAATGCAAAATTCAGCTATAAAGCTGCTCAATTTAAGTTGGATCAATGATGATATCTTAGAAATCATAGTCCTATCGCCTTATACTACAAAACTGAAAGAGAGAATATGCACTATACCTTCTTTGACAGTACTGGAAAGCTTCGATCCTTTGAGCCCAAAAATCCTACAACCCGATATCGATGATTGCAGCAGAAATTACGCATCAAACGAAGAAATCTTTAAGGCGAACACGATCAAACGCCTTGCTCAATCTTCAAATGAATCAAACAATGCGCCAAGACTCGAGTATATCAACGATTGGATACTAAAACGTGGATGGTGTAATGAATTCAATAGTCAATTGATTAAATGCAAGAATTCACGCCACAACGCTACTAGGTTATCCCCAATATTTTTCTGAAACATGCAAGAAGAAGATATTTTGATAGTGAAGATACTGATTTTCTTTAGAGGAAACGATTTAATCAATCGGAATCTAGTCTTGAATTCAAGACGCCATGGAATCATGACTGCCACGCCAGAATCCTACATGTAAATGCTCATTCTTTACAAGACAGAAAGTTTTATCAAATACTTAAGATGCTAGAAAAGGACTATGATTTCTTATTTCTAGCGGAGCATTGAGATACCAACCATAATAGTAGGATGTCCAATCCGCAGCTTATTGGGACAACGATTTTACCTACATCAAAATATTGGAAAAAAGAAGGGCAGATTTAGCGCGGTATATATTTGTTGGCTTCACAATTTTGTAAATAAGGTACTGAGGGTGGAAGGTACGCAGCATACTTTGATAGTATGGTAGATGGACATTACTGTTGCAGGGGTTTATTTTCCTCCTACAACAACGAACGCTTCCGACCTTCAGATTCAATTAGCGACATTACCTGCAATTGATATATTATTAGGCGATATTAATGTTCGCTTTGGAGATCAGAAGAATGTTGGACCTTCAGATAAAATAAAGGTTATTCAAGATTGGGAAGCAGTTTCTGACTGTACAGAATGCAAGCGAGGGCAAATCCTTACAGCTCGCCATCGATCATGCATTTATTAAACAACACTGAGTCCACACCTATTGCTAAAGTCTACCGCAATAGCTGGATTCACACTGATCATAAATATATTCTTCATTTATCGATCCAAAATAATTCTTCAGCATTTCATTCGAGAACAATCACCATCATGTATATCGAGTCGAACAAGCTTTTGAAGGATGAAAACTCACGCATTTAGTAACACCAGAATGAGAAGGGTGAGCATTCATCACTTTCGATACAGAAACAATTTTCCAATTGTTACCATATAATCATTTGATATTGCGCGCATCCGAGAATAAACTGTTACCGATAGCAAGGATGTAGATTTATTGATATTATCCTGATGAGCAAGGTTCAAGCTGTATCTGAAGTTGTACTTTAACTATTTTGCCTTATCAGGAAAGATTTTTTCCTGATAAACGTATTAGGAATTTGGTCTTCCAACGAATTTGTTTCAACCATTAGTCTCTTTAAACGCTTACAACGATCTTCTCCTAAATCGAGACTAATGAGTTCGATAACGATGCCATCACTGCGTGATGGAAGACCTGAAAACAAATATTCAAAGGTTTACGACAAGCAACCTTTGAACTCAATTCCTAATACGACATATATACCATCAGTTGATAATAAACTATTTCAAGAATATCTATTACGCTTAGTAACGGTTGATAAAATAAAGGAATTTGTTAGAAAATTTGGAACAACAAAAGCATGGAGAGGACGGATACATATTTTACAGATTAAGAATTTGTTGGAAACCGATTTCATTAAAGACTTATCATTTCTCTATCGAACTTGTATTGAAACGCGCTTCAACTCCTGAACGCTGAACAGTTCTATACTATATCCATTACAAAAACAACTCCAAACCTTATACACCATCAAATACGGCATCTATATCAATATCATATGTTTAGACGATCTTCGGTGTTCGAGACAATATATTCAAGATCCGACATGGGATTTCAATCGAATGCATTCTTGTCGGCGTGGATTCCGATCT
>JAMGZD010000026.1:0-255381 GCA_024713855.1 Morchella sp. 2016-41 | reverse complement strand
ACCTAACCCCCTACCTAACCTACCTAACCTACCTAACCCTAACTAGCCTAACTAACTACCCTAACTAACCTAACTAACCTAACTAACCTAACTAACTGGGCTAACTACCCTAACTAACCCTAACTAACCCTAACTAACCCTAACTAACCCTGACTGAGCTGCGTTTGTACCCACTGACCTTCCTGCTGCCTACCTCCCTACCCGCTGAGCAACATCCTGGTAGGGGTCCATAGGGACTGGTATTCGGTGACTGACAAATGTCAATATGCTGCAGGATTCGATGACTGGTATATGCAGTATTCGCTGCCTGGGGGTGTCCAAATCCTGCAGTATTTGGTGTCGATTTGGCGCCTGCAGCGGGGTCAGTATACCATGAATATACTGGAAATTTGGCGGATCCAGCAGCGTCAATATCTGGGACATTTAGTGTACCTGCGGCGTCGATCTGATCGTCGATATCTGGGAATTCAATGCACGTGGCGTCAATATCTTTGGAGTTGTAAGGAATCGTGGGCGGTAGAGGCTGTTGGGTCGAGGACATGGTTAGGGTTCCCGAGAAGGTGTAGGCCTTGCGCGAGGGACGAGGGAGTAGCGGTATCTGGCGAGGGCGTAGGTGCGAGGCGAGAGAAAGGCGGCGAAGGTCGCGAAGGCGGAGATAGTGGTCTGAGGGCGGAGAGATGTCGGCGTAGTGAGGGCAGCGAGGGGAAGTATGCGGCGAGGAAGCGGCGTGATGGACAATAGGCGGCGTGGCTGGAAGTAAAGAAGTGTATTGAAGCGATATGAATCCCCCAAAGTAAATACCCAAAGTAATAAACAAGATGTTGCGTAAGGAAAGAAGAGAAAGACAATAGGAGACATGAACGACGATATATATAGTAAGAAAGAACCCCGCAATGACTAATACAACAGAACCTTCCAGATCCTCCGATGACTCATGCCTTCGTGTAGCGGTGTGGTTTGTTCGTATCGCGATGTGGTTCGTAACAGGAGTATTTGACTGCAGCGGCGTTGTTATGCTGCAGGATTTGGAGCCTGCAGCGGCGTCAATACATGGGAGTATTTGACAGTATCAGCAGCGTCAGTATGTCTTCAATATACCGTCAATTCGACGCCTCCAGCGGCGTCAATATACTGCATGACTTGGAGCCTGCAGCGCAGTAGGAAAGGTATCAAAAAGATGAGGAAGGTAAGTACGAGTGGTGGTAGCGTGGTGGTGGTGACAGTGGTGGTTGTAGTAGTAGAGTGGTATTGGTAGTCGTGCTGGCAGTGTGATATTGGTGGTCGTGGCAGCGTGGTGGTTATAGTGGTAGTAGTCATGTTAGCTCGATAGGGTGGTGGTCGTGGTAGCCTGGTAATGGTAGCCTGGTAGTGTGCTGATGGTGTAGCGCTGAGGTGGTGGTGTTCGTGGTAATGGTGGCGGTGGTGGTGGTGGTAGCGTGGTGGTGGTGGTGGTTGTGGTAGCATGGTGGTGGTGGTAATAGGTGCTTCGTCGTGGTGGTAGTGGTGGTGGTGGTGGTGCTGGTGGTGGGGTCGTGGTCGTGGTGGTGGTGGTAGCGGTCGTGGTGGTGGTGGTGGTGGTGGTGGTGGTGGTGGGGTCGTGGTCGTGGTGGTGGTGGTAGCGGTCGTGGTGGTGGTGGTGGTGGTGGTGGTGGTGGGGTCGTGGTCGTAGTGGTGGTGGTAGCGGTCGTGGTCGTGGTGGTGGTGGCGGTAGCGGCCGCCGCGGTGGTGGTGGTGGTGGTGGTGGGGTCGCACGTAGTGGTGGTAGCGTCGGTCGCGCGCGGGTGGCGGCGGTAAATGGTCGCGCCGCGCATGCCGCTGCATACAGCACATAAATGCAAGGGTCAAGCAAAACTGTAACGGCGCATGGACGTGACTCCAGTCTGTCCTTGTTCCCGGCTCCTTTACCCTGCTTCGTCTCCCTGTTTCCTTGCTTTGCCGCCGGCCCCATCCCCTACTTCAGCTCCCGCACCTTCAAGCCGAGCCAGCATCTCAAGAGAAAGCCCTGTCATATTCTGCCGTTTCGTTCCCAGGTCACGACTCCATCCTGCACTTTCTATCCTCGCCAGCCCCTAGTCCCTCCTGGCACTCCTGAGTCCGAGTACCCTGGAACCCCCGTAGTTCTCTCCCTACTCCTGCCACTCACAACCCTTATCATGCAAATTCATTCAACCTGGACGATCGGAAGATGGCTTTTGTACTGGTGTTGGCGATCCGAGGTGCATTTGGCATGTTCAGTGTTTTACTTATGCTTCGATCTCTTCCGCACGTAAATTCCCGATCCCCGCCGCGACGGTATGCAGAACGCCAAATTTAGCGCCTCATATGTCGCTGGAGATGGCATCGATCGATTCCAGCTCCGCAAGCCCTGCCCCTCGTTTCTGTCGCCGCCCCGCCGCCCCGTCCCGCCTCTGTTTTCTTATCTCCTTGAACTCCTGTACTTTCCTAGCCTGTCCTAGTCTCTATCTCGGTTCTGTTTCTTGTCGGAGTATGCTCCGCTATCCTTGTCCTTTCGTGTTCCCTTCGCTTCTGTTCTCCGTTCCTGTTTTCTCGTGCGTTCCTGTCTCCGTTCTTCGCCTGTTCTTTCCTCGTTCCTGTTTCTCGTTCTCGTTCTCGCTTCTGCTTTCCCTGTCTCTGTTTTCTTGTCCCGTCTTTCCGTTCCCTGTCACGTTGTCTGGATTAATCAGCAACGTTAAGATTCTTGTATATAGAGAAGCCCTCCCGTTTCTCTTCGAGCAGCTTTCCTTTTAGTTCTCTAGTCTTTTCTTCTTTTGTAATTCGAGTATGCTTCGGTTCAGTCTTTCTCCAGAACCTAGGAAGCGTTCCATTCGTAAACCTCACTCCTTCCCCTGGGCTTCCGCCTAGGGGAAGGCGCTCAAGAATCCATGCTCGTCTTAAACCTCCTCTATCCTTGCCCGCATACAGGCTCCGCTCTCCCTAGAGCCTGACCTCGTCCTGTCCTGCCCTTGTTCCGCATCCCGGCTCCGCCTCTCTCTAGAGCCCGCCCAGTCCCTGCCCTGTCCTGCCATCGCGCCTACTCTGGCAGGACTCCTAGTATCACCCCCGACCCCGTGTATGACCATCGCGCCTCGTCTGGTCTTCACGCCCTCCTGTCTCCGCCTCCGCTCCGACCTGCTATCGCGCCCTACCTAGCAGTCCCTGATCCAGTCCTCGGTTGACTCTCTCTGTATAGCTATCGCTCCCTGTCTGGCTTAGAGTCCCTTGTCCTGCTCTCCCGTTTTCCGCCATCTGGGGGGTAGCCCCAGAACCCAGCCCCGTCCCGCCATCTAGGAGGTAGTCCTAGAACCCAGCTCCGTCACCCATGTCCCATCCCCGCCCTGTCCCGCTCCCGGTCCCCCTTCGTCAGTTTCCCGTCCCGAGTCTATCTCCTGCCAAACCCAGCCTGCCAAGATCCCTAGATGTTACCCAATCTACGAGGGCCCGTTCGTGTCGAAGTCTCTTCTGTGCCATCATCAGCAAAATTGGGTCACTCTGGCGCACCTGGGCGTGCCGGCGCACCAGCGCCATTAGGCGCGCAGCGCATGAGAAGTTTTCTTACCTGCGTCAATGCGGCAAAGCGATATCGTCGCGGAGTCGTCGTTTGCTCAAAACGAGTCGTCAAAAACCTCGTCGTTTTCCCGCCGGGCTCGTCAAATTCCCAGGCATTTGACGAAATGCTCCGTCTTATGCCGTCAAATTCCCAGGCATTTGGAAACGCCCGTCTATGCCGTCGTATTAAAGGCGTTCTCTGAAGAGGTTCGGCTTTGACCGTCCTGATTAGGCATTCTCAGGCGTCTCGAGGGCCTTTCACTGGCATTCGTGGGCCGTCATTTGATGGAATTCTACATCTCAAGCATTCGTGGCCCCGTCGTTTGACGGAATTTTACATCTCAAGCGTTTGTAGGCGTCGTTTGACGGAATATATCGTCGGCGTTTCGTCGTCGTAAATGCGGTATTTTGGGCATCTCGTCGGCATTTCACGATACGTCGTCTGGTGTTTTGGGCATCTCGTCGGCATTTCACGATAAGTCATCCGGTGTTTTGGGCATCTCGTCGGCATTTCACGATACGTCGTCCGGTGTTTTGGCGCGCCGTCGGCGTCGTCAATTTCCGGCAATTATGGTCGATTCTGAATTATATCATCTCTAGTCTGTCTATCTGGCTCTGCGTCCCGTCCTCTTCTCCTACTGCCTCTCCTCCGCGCGGGGACATTGTCGCGAGAATCACGCTCTCGCGCTGTATTAGGCTGTTCGTCGTCGTCTTGGCCAATTGGCCGGAGGATTGCGCGCTTCTGTTCTGCATCGTCAATATCTTCTCTGCACCGTCAATATGCTCTGCACCACTATCTCTGCATCGTCAATTTCCCCACAGCCACTCATATCATGCGTCATTAACAAAGCCCGATTCAGTCGGGAGTAGATCTTACGTCTGCGTCATTACCGTCGTTGAGCTTTGCTCTAAAACCCATGAAACTTCCGGCGCCTGGGTCAACAAGGGCCTCCCTACTCCATCGATGGGAGCTTGCAGGAGTTGGTCAATTTCACGCGCTTGATTATCTCTGCCGAATGCGGTCAAAACCAGCGTCGGCGATTCAGCGTCTGGGAAGAATCGATTCCAGGTACCCACCTGCCTCGTAGATTACTGGCATGCCCGTCAATTAAACACTCGCTGGGAAATGACCGGAGCAGCTGCCAGTGCAAAATGACGGAAATGCCTGGGGAATGCCGGCAAGCGCCACCAGTGCAAGATGGCGGAAATGGCCAAAATGACCGAAATGACCGAAATGGCGGAAATGGCGGAAATCTTGGGAAACGACGGGAAAGCTGCTAGTGCAAAGCAGCGGAAATGCCAGAGAATGAGGAAGCCGGGAATATTACGGAGGTGTCGGGGAGATGATGGAAAGTCTTGGATGGCGTGGGAATATCTTAAAAGCAGGAGTGTCGTTGGACTGGGAGAAATACGGATAGAGTGGGAAAATGACAGGAGGCGGAGAAGGAGAAACTCACTGCCGCAATAGTCCTTGTTGAAGACACGTTCTTCCAGCTACTGCCCCGACTACGTGCTCTCGGTCGTGGTAGAAGCTTATCGAGTAGGCAGATGAATGTGTGGTTGATGCATCTCAAACTCCGGATGATTGGCGGCGATGCCGATTCGTCTTGTAGTAGCGAGTACACAATGAAGCGCGGTATCTGGGGTGCGGAAAAGTGCCATTCGGCCGGGCTGAACGCATCGATGGTGCCCATTCACTGGGAATATTACGAAGAATGCATCGCCGTAATGTTCGGATCGCGGATTAAGCGGTCGTCGATCGGAAGATAATCGGCCGGTCTTTCAGCTTCCGGGGATAGGCGTGAAGCGCATGCGAGGAAGTAATGGCTCTTTGCCTTCTCCGTATGGGATCTCGCCCGTTGATGGTAGTATCTGATCTGTGCACTTGGCTCGAGTCAAACGCCGGTATGTTCACTGCTCCGTCGCGGAATCCGGCCTTCGGATCATTACCGGCATTTCCATCGCGGAAGGGGCGGATTGACGAAGAGGTTTCGCGGTAATATCAGCCAGCGCTCTCAGGATGAACCTGTAGCTCATGTCAAAGCGCTTTAGCGCGGGTTGAAACACGTCGCTGCGGATTCGGTAGAATCGACCGCTGGCGTTGCCGGCGAAGACTTCGAATTTTGTTGGCTCGATTAGAATTTGGCGATCCGACGCTCGATTTTTGACTACTGGGTGTGGGTTACGCTGATGGGTCCTAGATTCTTGTGGTAGCGCGAGGTGATTTGGGAAGATCTTGAGTCGAGAGGGCATTACTTGCCGGCGGGTCGTCGTGGCAGCTTTCCTGCAATTGCCCAAAGTTAGATGTGTCGAATGGCGGTATTTGGTTTCAAGTTGGGCAAATATCTGAATGAGCTTACGGATCCTTTGACAATTGCTGGTGGGATTGAGAATCGCGCGGTGGGCTTGAGGCGGTGAGTGGTGAAATCTGGGCATTCAACCTCCGTCTTTGGCGCGACCGCTCGCCATGAAGCTGGAGATCGATCTGGGAATGCCTCTGGAATTCCTCGCCGTCTTCGGAAGCCTCTTCCCCGATATCGGGTTCTTCTCTGGGATTTTTGGCGGTAGCTCTTGGCGCGTTCATTTCGCGAGAAAAGGTGCTGGAACCTCCTGTGATGAGCGTGCATGCGTGACTAGATGACCATTTGCCCCTGCTAATCGTGCCAGATTTTTGGCGGTGGGAGTCGTTCCTGGGCATTTTCTGTGCATGGCGGGAAGATTCCTCGGGAGGGTGGGTGAGGCGTCGTGTGCGCGGCAATGAATGCAGATCCACGCATCTGGGGGTAATGGGAAGAATGATGTAATCGATCGCCAAATCCTCGTGGGCTAATATCTCTGGATCTTGGTAATGCCGGCATCGTGTGCTAATATACCGGCGGTCTTTGGCTACTGAGGGGCAAAAATCTCGGCAATCTTGAGGCAATTTCGGGAGATCTGAAAGCAAAGCCAGGAGATGCCTTCGCGTGGTATGAACCTACCCAAAAGTAGATTTACTAGTCATCTAAATACCGGCGGTAATGATCTGGCGTCAAAAATCGCGTATCGATCTGAAGCGCAGAATACAGATAGGAACCGGTAATAATCTGATCGATAATCGCGAGCGATATCAAATGCCGAACAGATTGCCCAAAACATGAAGCCCATATGAGAACTAGGAATATCTGAAGTTAAAAACCGTCGATAAAGGGCGGGGAATGATACTGCGTCGAATCGGTAGAAGCAGAATCATACAACCGTCAAAAAACAGGAATAGGTAAAGGACCGGGAATAATACAGCCATCAAAAAACAGGAGTAGGTAAAGGACCGGGAATAATACAGTCGGAGGGGTGATCTAAATAGAGATCAGCTCGATATTGATTCTTAGTCGCGCAGAGACGGGGAATATTGCAATCAGCGAATAGGAAACGGCGTTTTCAGAACAGCGAGAAGATTGCCCAAAGAAAGAGATTGCGAGAAAGAACCAAAGATATGTGAGTACAAAAAAATTGCCCGAGGAGATTCTGGAAGAGATTGAACAAAGGAAATTGACCGAAGCTGCAGATTAGCTGGTAGAGATTGCGCGGGTTCTTGAGGCCTGGATGGATACATACCTCGTTAGCCAAACATTCACACAGTGGGCGGAATGATCGGTCACTTCACCCTTCGCGGGGAAGATTTCTGCCAGAGAGACGTGCACCGGCGGGCATAGGTGGGGGAGCACCGGCGGATCTAGGTGGAGGGGCGCTGGCGGCCTTAGGTGTGGCGATAGGTTGAAGTTCCACGATTTCGATGGAAACAGAAGAGTCAGTCTCGTAACCGTCAAGCTCCTCTTCTGGAGCAGGCACCTCTTCTGAACCAGGCTCCTCATCTGGGCCATGCACCTCCTCAATATCCCCATCCTCAAAATCACCATCCTGGAAATCGCCATCTGCAGGGAGCGTGAGCTCTCCAAGCCATGTACGAGCATCATGCTTTCCTCCGTCATTCGTCCTCCCATGCCCGGCATCTTCCCGTTCATCATCCCGGTCAATTTCCTCATCAGCAAAAAAAACGAACCGCCAAGACGAACCGTACGTCCAGACGTACCGATTCGTCTTTTGCGACCAAAACCTCGTCTTTTGCGCCCAAATACTCGTCTTTTGGTCATCCCGCGCTTCCCGGAGCCCCCAAATGTGACAAGTCGTCTTTCGGCGCCTAGTATGCGTCCGAAATATGACATCTCGTCTTTTGACGCCTAGTATGCATCTCAAATATGATATCTCGTCTTTTAACGCCTTTTGACGTCGCGCGGATGTGATATTTTGCCTAAGTCCTGGCGCTAATGCTAATACCGCTAGCTAATGACGTCAGATTTGACTCTTCTCCACACCTCGAGGATCCACCCACACCTCCACCTCCACCTCCACCTCCACATATACACCTACCTACCTCGCCTCCTACCTCGCCTCCTACCTCACCTCCTACCTCACCTCCTACCTCACCTCCTACCTCACCTCCTACCTCACCTCCTACCTCACCTCCTACCTCCTGCCAGTATCGACGCCTACCTCCTGCCTGTATCGACGCCTACCTCCTGCCTGCATCAGCGCCTGGATACGTATTTACCTTCCTCTGCATTTTGACGCCTTTACTGACACCTACCAGGCACCGAATACTGCACGATTTGGACACCTACCAGGCACCGAAAACTGCACGATTTGGACACCTACCAGTCACCGAATACTGCACCAGATGGACACCCCCAGGCAGCGAATCGACACCTACCTGTCACCGGATACTGCACCAAATGGACGCCCCCAGGCAGCGAATCGACACCTACCAGTCACGAATACTGCACCAAATGGACACATACCAGTCACCAAATACTGCACCAAATGGACCCTTACCACACAGGCAGGTCAGCGGGCAGGAAGGCAGCTCAGCGGGCAGGAGGGCAGGCAGGCAGGGCAGCGGCGAGCTCAGCAGGCAGGCAGCTCAGCGGCGAGCTCAGCGGGCAGGCAGCCCAGCGGCGAGCTCAGCGGGCAGGCAGCCCAGCGGCGAGCTCAGCGGGCAGGCAGCCCAGCGGCGAGCTCAGCGGGCAGGCAGCTCAGCAGGCAGGAGGGTACGCAGGCAGGTCAGCGGCGAGCTCAGCGCACAGCTCAATGGGCAGGAGGTCGGCGGGGGGCAGGAGTAAGCGGAGGTAGGTGGGGCGCCGGCGGAGGCAGGTGGGTCGCTAGCAAATATGTACATAGAATTACGTAGACATGTGGATCAATAAACGTGACATTTGAGCGGAACTGGTGTCCTAGTCTATGTACCGATTGCCGAGTGACCTCATTCTGCCAGCGAAATGTGCTAGCGAAAGCCGTTAACCGGGCAAAAGCTACCCAGGTGTGGACCCGGTGTTCGTTTTGGGGTCAAAAGACGACGTAATTCGGTCAAAAGACGACGTAATTCGGTCAAAAGACGAACTCGTCTTTTGAGCAAACGACGACTCCGCGACGGGAACGGGAGAGATTCTCTCCCGTTCCCGTCGCGACGATATCGTTTTGCGCCGGGGCGTATGGATGCATGTAAGAAAACCTCTCATGCGCCTGGTGCGCCTGGTGCGCCTGGTGCGCCTGGGTACGCCTAAGCATGTCAGACCGAACCAAATTTTTTGCTGATGCAGGTCGTACTCCTCCTCCTCCTCCGGCAAAGGGTCGTGGGCAATCTTCGCCCTCTACCTCCCCGAACTTTGTGCAGGCTCCGAGGGCCCATCTGCTCGTTCTTTGCCCTTGTTCTTCTTTGTATTCGCCCTGGCCGCCGCCATGCTGGCCGCCTTCTGCTGCTTCTTGGTCTTTGTGGCGTTATTTGCCTTCGCTAGATTGAACCTAGCCTTGTCATTTGCCGACTTTCGACGGCATAGATCGTGAAAGCAGAGAGCTGATGGAGACGTCGACCAAGATGCCTTGCATCGTAAACTTGTCGCCTTCCTGCTCGGCGAGGTGGTGGTATAGGGGCCAGGGCTCATGGCTGAGCAAGAGCCTTCGTGCTTCTTCCCACTGGGCCGGTGTTGCGGAGGTCTTGCTGGCAATTCCATTGTTGATGAAGAAGTCGTGCACCGAATCCCTCATAGCCTCCCATTGCGCAGGCGTGAAGCCCATGATGGATCTGATGGAGGTGATATTGAGGGTGGGCAAGTCGGCGTACCCCTAAGCAGGCGTTAGACAATGATCAAATGACGGGAATACGACGAGGAAGAGGACGGGAATACGACGAGGTCAAAGGACGGGAATACGACGAGGAAGGGTACGGGAATACGACGAGGAAGAGGACGGGAATACGACGAGGTCAAAGGACGGGAATAGGACGAGGAAGAGTACGGGAATCTGACGAGGAAGAGGGCGGGAATACTGACGAGGTCAAAGGGCGGGAATAGGGCGAGGAAGATGGAATCAGCGATCGTCATACCTGCTGCGGCACTCTGCGCCACGTACAATATCCAGGCATCGGCTTTCTTCGCTCTCAACCGGGATTTCCCAGGAGATGATTGTGGTGAGGATGGGGCCGACTTGGGCGCTTGCGGTGTGGCGAACTTCTTGGCTTTGACTTCAATTTTGGCATTTTGGGCGAATAGCGAAGGCTGGAGAAAGGGCGGGGAGAGAGCTTGAGCGAGGGCGGAGGATTCGGTGACTTTATAGAACAAAGCGCGACCGGAATAATCCCGAGTGTGTCGGGATTGACAAAGAATCGTCGTGAGGTGTCTTTGAGAAAGCGATGGCTCGTAACGATTCATCGCGCAAACAAAGAAAAAGCCGAATGCATCAGCGCCTCTTGGCTCAATGCGGGCAAATATCCCATGGACGGTATGAAGCGCCTGATGTTTGCATCGTGGAATTGTTGGTGGTGGATGTTGGTGGTGGATGTTTGCTAGAGTAGTGTATGGTGTAGGCGTGGTTTAGAGGTTGGTGTTGAGTGTTGGCGTTGGTCGGACGATGTGATGTTGTGATATTTGGCGTCATTATCATTCCTTTCATAACACTTGCGGCTAATTCCTTTAGTATCGAATGATTGCCGGACTAGGAAGCGATCGTCAATTTCCCACGCGTCGTTTTCTGTCTGCGACGGCGGTATAATTGCCCGTCCGCCGAGCAAGCGACCGAAGTGCTGGTATAAAGTGCTGGTATAATTGACCGAGTGAGGCATACGACCGAGTCTTGGGTAATTGACCGAGTGTCGAAGCGACCGAGTCTGGGTAATTGCCGAGTGGTAGGTAAATGGCCGAGTGGCAGGCAATTAACTGAGATAGTAGGCATTGAGCGAGGTCAGGAAAACGGCCGAGGGGTAGGAAAGCGACCGAAGGGCGGCGGGCAATCGATCGAGTGCGGCAATCAAACCAAGAACCAGGAAAAGGACGCTGAGCTTGCCAAATGACTCGTGAGCGATGAAAGACAAAGAATTGACGAAGCAAAATACTGTGGCGTAGAACAAAGAACAAAGGGCAAGATGGCATCTACACTGCCTCTGCCCGCGGCATTACCGCCCGCTGGGCATCTGGCGAAAGCACATTTACATGGCTGCGGCGAAGAGTCTGGACGGGGACGGTCGGCGCGTTGACCGATAATTGGCGGTTCCGGCGATGATACCGACTCAGGAAAATTCCGAGATGGAGTCCGCTTTGGCGAGTCTGGCGATGTGCTGTTCCCAACCCGAACGAGAATTCAGATACTGAAGCGAGCACCACGGTTTATGCGCCGAATAGTGGGCAAATCCTCAGAAGGGTTCGGGGTATCGGGATCATTTGAAGGATGACTGGAAGCCCTGGGCACCGTTCAGGGCGCAGCTGAATGTAGGCTTGCCCGGTTCTTTATCGGCACAAATTGGCGGCCACTTCAATCAGCGCCTACTTCAATCAGGGGCACAAATCCTTGAGGTCGAGCGCACCTTTCAATCCGCATCTACGTTAGAAGCAGCTCGACAAAATGCCCGGGCGCTCCGAACTTCAATCTGGCACGCGTCGGTGGCGGCCGAGGCAGCGGAGGTGTATTACCGCAATCCCGTCGAATCGCCAGATATCTCTGCTGGGCCAGCGCTGCTATTCCGACCCGAATGGTATACCGCCCGGAAAAGATCTACGACCGACGGGCATCAGCTCTGATTCGGAGATCTGCGGCCGACTGGTGGTGGAATACCCAGGAGAAGCTACCCCCTGGGGCGACGATTGTGCCCATCATCTGCAGCTCGGACATCACGCATTTGACGAATTTCTCTGGAGACAAAAAGAGCTGGCCCATATATTTGACGATAGGAAATATCCCGGGAAAGATACGGTCAAAGCCGTCAAATAAGGCGCACCTGCTGCTCGCCTTATTGCCCATTCCTCCCAAGGTCATCGGGGATGCAGCGTCGAAAGGTCGACTCCGGGCATGGGCGGCGGAGACACTCCGCAGCATCCTGTCCGTCTTTCTTGAGCCGCTCCTGCATTTTGACCAGAGCGTGGGCATTTTGATGGGATGCTCGGACGGATACGAGCAGCGTTGCTGGCCCATCATCAGCAAAAAAAAAAATCCTCCAAGACGAATTGTACGTCCAGACGTACGGATTCGTCTTTTGTGACCAAAATCTCGTCTTTTGCTACCAAATACTCGTGTTTTGGTCGTCCCGCGCTTCCCGGGACTCCCAAAAATGACATGTCGTCTTTTGGTGCCTACTATTCGTCCCAAACGTGACACCTCGTCTTTTGACGCCTAGTATGCATCTCAAATATGACATCTCGTCTTTTGACGCCTTTTGACGTCGCGCGGATGTGATATTTTGCCTATGTACAGGCGCTAATGCTAATACCGCTAGCTAATGACGTCAGATTTGACGCTTTCTCCACACCGTGAGGATCCACCCACACCTCCACCTCCACCTCCACCTCCATGCCTACCTACCTCGCCTCCTACCTCACCTCCTACCTCACCTCCTACCTCACCTCCTACCTCACCTCCTACCTCACCTCCTACCTCACCTCCTACCTCACCTCCTACCTCACCTCCTACCTCACCTCCTACCTCACCTCCTACCTCACCTCCTACCTCACCTCCTACCTCACCTCCTACCTCACCTCCTACCTCACCTCCTACCTCCTGCCAGTATCGACGCCTACCTCCTGCCTGTATCCACGCCTAGATACGTATTTACCTTCCTCTGCTTTTTGACGCCTTTACTGACTGCGCTGCAGGAAGAAAATCGACACCTACCAGTCAACGAATACTGGAGGATTTCGACACCTACCAGGCAGCGAATACTGCACGATTTGGACACCTACCAGTCAACGAATACTGCACGATTTAGACACCCCAGGCAGCGAATCGACACCTACCAGTCACCAAATACTGCACGATTTGGACACCTACCAGTCACCAAATACTGCACGATTTGGACACCCCCAGGCAGCGAATCGACACCCACCGGTCACCAATACTGCACCAAATGGACACCCCCAGGCAGCGAATCGACACCAATACTGCACGATTTGGACACCTCCAGGCAGCGAATCGACACATACCAGTCACCGAATACTGAACGATTTGGACACCTCCTGGCAGCGAATCGACACCTACCAGTCACCAAATACTGCACCAAATGGACACCCCCAGGCAGCGAATCGACACCTACCAGTCACGAATACTGCACCAAATGGACACATACCAGTCACCAAATACTGCACCAAATGGACACCCCCAGGCAGCGAATCGACACCTACCAGTCACGAATACTGCACCAAATGGACACATACCAGTCACCAAGTACTGCACCAAATGGACCCTTACCAGACAGACAGGTCAGCGGGCAGGAAGGCAGGCAGGGGGGAGGTCAGCGGGCAGGAGGGCAGGCAGCTCAGCGGCGAGCTCAGCGGGCAGGCAGCTCAGCGGGCAGCTCAGCGGGCAGGAAAGCAGGCAGGCAGGTCAGCGGCGAACTCAGCGGGCTGGCAGCGCAGCGGGGAGCTCAGTGGGTAGGAAGGGGGGGGGGCAGGAGTAAGCGGAGGTAGGTGGGGCGCCGGTGGAGGCAGGTGGGTCCCTAGCAAATATGTACATAGAACTACGTAGACATGTGGATCAATAAACGTGACATTTGAGCGGAACTGGTGTCCTAGTCTATGTACCGATTGCCGAGTGACCTCATTATGCCAGCCGTTAACCGGGCAAAAGCTACGTAGGTGTGGACCCGGTGTTCGTTTTGGGGTCAAAGACGACCTGATTTGGTCAAAAGACGACGTAGTTCGGTCAAAAGACGAACTCGTCTTTTGAGCAAACGACGACTCCGCGACGGGAACGGGAGAGATTCTCTCCCGTTCCCGTCGCGACGATATCGTTTTGCGCCGGGGCGTATGGATGCAGGTAAGAAAACCTCTCATGCGCCTGGTGCGCCTGGGTACGCCCAAGCACGTCAGACCGAACCAAATTTTTTGCTGATGAAAAGACGGGGAATTTGACGGGCCGGGTGCCAGTTTTGACCGGAAAGACGACAACTTTTGCCCAAAAGACGAATCGGTACGTCTGGACGTACAATTCGTCTTGGGGGATTTTTTTTTTGCAGATAAACTCGAGAGGTTCAGCAAGTAGTAGTTATCATTGCAGGGGTGTAAAATCTATACAAGATAATCTAAACTTTCCACCTAGTAGGGATTAATATTAGGTTCGTACTGCTTACTCAACAACTACAGTCGCTCACCCGGCGACGGCGGATCCTGTCTGATGGCCGCGTTTTCAGTAATTTATCCTTGGCGTCTTAAGGTTAACTCTGTCATTTGCCTCAAATCGTTGCCCGCCATACATCAGACAGCATCTGCCTTCACCCGCGAGTGACTAGACATTTTAAGCCACCATCCGTTGCAGAAAAAAAAAAGACCAGGTAATCCTCTACTAGCCGTACTTGGTTTGTGTGGTTAGGTAAACGCGGTTAATCGCCATGCTCTTATGGTTGTGCTTTTGGTGCCACGGCAGTGGCCTCTATGGGTGGCGTGGAAAATATCATACCTACTACCTCCAGCTAGTAGACGCTGATTTTTGTGTTCGCCGACCCTTTTTTTCTTTCAACGGACGATAACTTAAGATATCTAATAGAGATATTTAGCAGAGCCCGATCACGGCCCGCTAGGCCAAGGTTTGATCACATATGGCAGGTGTGGATGCCCAGACTTGGCAAATCTTTTTTGTAGGTAGTTATGTATATGTAACTAGTACTAACCACATCAGCAAAAAAAAAAATCCCCCAAGACGAACTGTACGTCCAGACGTACGGATTCGTCTTTTGCGACCAAAACCTCGTCTTTTGCTACCAAATACTCGCATTTTGGTCGTCCCGCGCGTCCCGGAGATCCGAAATGTGACATGTCGTCTTTTGGCGCCTAGTATGCGTCCCAAATGTGACATCTCGTCTTTTGGCGCCTATTTAGTCTCCCAAATGCGATATCTCGTCTTTTGACGTCGCGGATGTGATATTTTGCCTAAGTCCTGGTGCTAATGCTAATACCGCTAGCTAATGACGTCAGATTTGACGAGCTCTCCACACCTCGAGGATCCACCCGCACCTCCACCTCTACCTATACCTACCTACCTGCCTCACCTCCTACCTCACCTCCTACCTCACCTCCTACCTGTATCGACACCTACCTCCTACCTGTACCGACCTCCTGCCTGTATTGACGCCTACCTCCTACCCGTATCAGCGCCTGGATACGTATTTACCTTCCTCTGCATTTTGGCCTTTCTGACACCTACTAGGCTCCAAATACTGGACGATTTGGACACCTACCAGGCACCGAATACTGCACGATTTGGACACCTCCTAGGCACCGAATCCTGCAC
The DNA here is from genome assembly GCA_024713855.1 of Morchella sp. 2016-41. Lineage (NCBI taxonomy): Eukaryota > Fungi > Ascomycota > Pezizomycetes > Pezizales > Morchellaceae > Morchella > Morchella sp. 2016-41. The sequence continues at coordinate 240,039 of JAMGZD010000026.1, read as the reverse complement.
CTACCAGTCACAGAATACTGCACCAAATGGACACCTCCTAGGCAGCGAATACTGCACGATTTGGACACCTCCTAGTCACCGAATACTGCACGAATTGGACACCCCCCAGGCACCGAATCGACACCTACCTGTCACCGAATACTGCACTGCGATAACTACCAGTCACCAAATACTGCACCAAATGGACACCCTCAGGCAGCGAATCGACACCTACCTGTCACCAAATACTGCACCAAATGGACACCTACCAGGCAGCGAATACTGCACGATTTAGACACCTCCTAGTCACCGAATACTGCACGAATTGGACACCCCCCAGGCACCGAATCGACACCTACCTGTCACCGAATACTGCACGATTTGGACAACTACCAGTCACCAAATACTGCACCAAATGGACACCCCCAGGCAGCGAATCGACACCTACCTGTCACCGAATACTGCACGATTTGGACACCCCCAGGCAGCGAATCGACACCTACCAGTCACGAATACTACACGATTTGGACACCCCCAGGCAGCGAATCGACACCTACCAGTCACCAAATACTACACGATTTGGACACCCCCAGGCACCGAATCGACACCTACCTGTCACCAAAACTGCACGATTTGGACACCCCCAGGCAGCGAATCGACACCTACCAGTCACCAATACTGCACCAAATAGACACCCACAGGCAGGGAGGTCAGCGGGCAGGAGGGCAGGCAGTAGGCAGGTCGGCGGGCAGGAGGCAGGTAGCAGGCAGGTCAGCGGGCAGGAGGCAGGCAGGCAGCGGGGCGGGCAGGCTCAGCGGGCAGCTCAGCGGGTAGGCTCAGCGGGTAGCTCAGCGGGTAGCTCAGCGGGCAGCTCAGCGGGTAGCTCAGCAAGCAGGCACTTCAGCGGGAGCTCAGCGGGCAGGCAGCTCAGCGAGCTCAGCGGGCAGGCTCGGCGCGCAGGAAGGCAGTGCCCGGGGCAGGAGTAAGCGGGGGGTGGCGCAGAAAATGTACATAGAATTACGTGGGCATGTGGATCAATATCGTGGACATTTGGCGGAACTCTTGTCCTGGTCATGTACCGATTGCCGAGTGATCTCATTCTGCCAGCCGTTAACCGGGCAAAAGCTACCCAGTGTGGACCGGTGTTCGTTTTGGGGTCAAAGCGACTAATTTGGTCAAAAAGCTCGTCTTTTGAGCAACGGCAACTCAGCGGACGGGAGCGGGAGAGAATCTCTCCGTTACGTCGACGATATCGTTTTGCGCCGGGGCGTATGGATGCAGGTAAGAAAACTTCTCATGCGCCTGGCACCCTAAATGACGCCCAATGGCGCCTGGTGCGCCTGGGTACGCCCAGGGTCGTCGGGTCGAACCCAAATTTTTGCTGATGCACGTGCTAGAATGTGAAATACATGTACACAACAACAGATAAATTTCTCTTGTTAGTAGTAGTAGAAGCCACCCGAGAAATGAATAGCGGGGTGGGACAAGAGGTCGAGTTACACTTATTTCTGCCTCTAGCATAGAGAGTTTACCGTATATATATAACCTGTAGGTTGCGTGTGCTGGTCGGTCGATCGAACAACCAATGTGGCACACGATGTATAAACAAAAGCAACGCGGCACACGCATCATGAGTTATCACTCGATCGATCGGTCATGCTCTAATCATGATCACATATCACTCGTCAAGTGAGCGACCTCTTGTTTGTTGTCCCTGGGGCTCGGCATCGAGATACGGGGAAAAAAACAGCTCATTCGAGGTAAGGTACAGTTTCCATCAATACCTCCAGAAGGAGAAGTACCTCATCTAAACGAGCAGCCCATAAAATAAAGCCTTGACTTACCAAAACCTTGACTTACGGAATTGCGTCACACGATATCACTCTAGAGCAGCCAAAACGTGGGTTAGGGCTTGTACTTAAGTACAGGGTTAGGTTTACCGTGAACACCAAATTTTTTTTTTTTTTTTTTTGGTTTAATTCATTAATTACATGCAGACCGTAGTCTATGGTAATATCGCACTCCCCGGACTACCCTTTTCTCTTCCGCCGCCACTCGCAGTACCAGTAACAATATCAGAACAGTAACAGTAACAGAAACAGAAACATTCGCACATCCCAAGCTGCCCACTTGCCTCCGCCTCCACTTGCATACAAAGGAAATATATCTGGTCAAGCTGCCTCTTCTTTCTCCCTGTCCTTAAGTCCTCCCCATCCCCGTGTCACCTCTCTCTCGTCTTCATCCTTTTCCTCGTCCCTCTCCCCTTCTCCGTGCCTCCACTTCGCGAATTCCTTCCATATCTCTAGCGCGCTCTCGATGCCTGATTTCGTCCATAGGAGGGATAGGACTGTTTTGTTGTCTTCGTCCTTGTCTCTGGCCACCTTCGTAGCTTTGCAGGCTGTCAGGATGTGGGTGACGCTTTGTTCACCTTCTCCGTATTCGCATTCCGCCCAGTCTCTCTTTTAGAAGCGGTGGAGGTACTGGTTGATGGCAATATGCCCTGTTCTCAGTCTGCTGATTACGACTCTGTCTTTCCTATCTGTGGCCTCAAATCTTATCAGGTGGCGCTGGGCCAGCTCCTGTAGCGCGTTTTCTGCGTTTCTCCTTGTCTTCCAGTCTTCGCCCCATCTCTGACGGTGGTCTCCCTTGATTCCCTCTCTAGATGGGCGAAGGAGACGAAGGTATCTTTATCGAGGGGGCCTGTTTCTAACGGGGCGGGGTACGAGAGACGAGACTGGAGGTGGTCGAGGCGCGGATCGACTCACGATACGTTCAAGGCAGGACAGGAGATCGGGCTCGGATACCGATCGAAGAAAGTATATTGGTAACTAACGGAAATATAGGAATGGTTCCGCCTAGCGTGATATGCTAGGTGAGACCAACTAGGACTGAATACAAATGAAGACGTTGCGTAAGGAAAGAAAGAAGAGAAGAGAAACAGAAACGAAGCGAGGGAGAGCCCTATAATATACTCAAGGAAATCCTCCCGACTAATCCCATGACTCAGCCATTGGCGAGAATAGGAAACCCATTACCGATCCCGATCTTTCCTTCCGCAATCCTAACCCGAAGCGCCTAGCGCTGACCGTATCCTCCGAGCACCTTCCTAACTCATCCACTTTATCCGACGCGATAGCGATCCCTCACCTAATACCTCGATTCCGCAACGTTCTTGATGGCAGGACAGGTGGGGGCGGTCGTGCCGCGATACTGTTCCGACTGCTGCTTTTGCTGCTTCGTCTGCTATTGTGTTTCCTTTGATGTGGGCATGTGCCTATACCCACTCCAGTCTGACCGTGATCTTCTGCGTCTTTGCGGCATCGTATAGCCATCTTATCTTGTGCGCCATCATTTCCCCTGATGTGCCTTGCCTTTTGATGACTCGTCTCATGGCCTCCTGGCTATCGCACCGTACTGTTATGGATCTCTTCCACTCTCTGACTGCGTCCTTCATGCCTATCTCTATCACTTTCTTGATCCCGACCATTTCAGTGTCCATGATCTCCATCTTCTTTCCTAGCCGGAAACCTATGCTTCTGATAACCTCTCCTTTGCTGCTCAACCTGCATACTCCTGCTGCTGTGCCTTCGCTTTTCTTGGATCCGTCGCTGTACATAACTATTTTGTTGGCTTCCTCCGACCGCGATTCTTGTCTTTCCTTTTCCCCTCCTTCCTTGTCGTAGAACCTTATATTCACCTCCATCTCTTCTCGAGCTTCTTTTTCCCACCTCTTTTCCTCTCTGTGTGAGGTCTTCCAGTTTTCAATCTTATTCCATTCTTTTCCAACTAGGGTCTCCAGGTTTCTGACTGCACCCGGCATGCCTCCTTTCCTCACTGTTTTCCTCCTCCTTCCTGCGGTTCAAGTGTTCGCGGCTTCGACCACGTTCTCTATTTCTCTTTTTACCGCTCTATAGGTAGGGTGGTTGGGTGCGCGCTGCAGCTCTTTGCTTGCCAGCAACCGTTCTTTGTTGTTAAATCTGTGTTCAGTGGGTATCATGTCGTTTTCCACTTCTACAGCGGCTGTGGGGGCTGTTCTGAAGTGTCCTCCTATCCACTTCATTGCCTGTATATTCCCCTTGTCTATCACCTTGGCTAGAGTCTTTTGGCCTTTCCACCACATCAGCAAAAAAAAAGATCCTCCAAGACGAATTCGTCTTTTGTGACCAAAACCTCGTCTTTTCCTACCAAATACCCGTCTTTTAGTCGTCCCGCGCTTCCCGGGACTCCAAAAAATGACTCGTCGTCTTTTGGCGCCTAGTATGCGTCTCAAATATGACATCTCGTCTTTTGACGCCTAATTCGTCTCCCAAATGTGACATCTCGTCGCGCGGATGTGTTATTCCGCCTAAGTCCTGGCGCTAATGCTAATACCACTAGCTAATGACGCTTTCTCCACACCTCGAGGATCCACCCACACCTCCACCTCTACCTATACCTATCTACCTACCTCGCCTCCTACCTCACCTCCTACCTCACCTCCTACCTCACCTCCTACCTCACCTCCTACCTCACCTCCTACCTCACCTCCTACCTCACCTCCTACCTGTATCGACACCTACCTCCTGCCTGTATCGACACCTACCTCCTGCCTGTATCGACGCCTACCTCCTACCAGTGCCTGTATCGACGCCGAGATACGTATTTACCTTCCTCTGCATCTTGACGCCTTTACTGACACCTAGTAGGCTCCAAATCCTGTACGATTTCGACACCTACTAGGCTCCAAATACTGGATGATTTGGACACCTACCAGGCACCGAATACTGCACGATTTGGACACCTCCTAGGCAGCAAATCGACACATACCAGTCACCAAATACTGCACGATTTGGACATCTACCAGGCACCGAATACTGCACGATTTGGACACCTCCTAGGCAGCGAATCGACACATACCAGCCACCTAATACTGCACGATTTGGACACCTACCAGGCACCGAATACTGCCCGATTTGGATACCTACCAGGCAGCGAATCGACACCTCCTAGGCACCGAATACTGCACGATGTGGACACCTACCAGTCACCGAATACTGCACCAACTGGACACCCCCAGGCAGCGAATCGACACCTACCAGTCACCGAATACTGCACGATTAGGACACCTCCAGGCAGCGAATCGACACCCACCGGTCACCAATACTGCACTAAATCAACACCCCCAGGCAGCGAATCGACACCTACCAGTCACCAAATACTGGACGATTTGGACACCCCCAGGCAGTGAATCGACACCTACCAGTCACGAAAACTGAACTATTTGGACTCCTACCAGTCACCGAATACTGCACGATTTGGACACCTACCAGACAGGCAGGTCAGCGGGCAGGCAGCTCAGCGGCGAGCTCAGCGGGCAGGCAGGTCAGCGGGCAGGCGGCTCAGCGGCGAGCTCAGCGGGCAGGTCAGCGGACAGGAGCGCAGGCAGGCAGGCAGGTCAGCGGGGAGCTCAGCGGGCAGGCAGCCCAGCGGGCAGGAGGGTAGGTAGGCAGCTGAGTGGCGAGCTCAGTGCACAGCTCGAAGGGCAGGATGTCGGCGGGGGGCAGGTGGGTCGCTAGCAAATATGTACATAGAATTACGTAGACATGTTGATCAATAAACGTGACATTTGCGCGGAACTGGTGTCCTAGTCTATGTACCGATTGCCGAGTGACCTCATTCTGCCAGCAAATTCGGTAGTGAAAGCCGTTAACCGGGCAAAAGCTACCCAGGTGTGGACCCGGTGTTCGTTTTGGGGTCGAGGGACAACGTCATTTGGTCAAAAGACGAATCCGCGACGAGAACGGGAGAGATGTTCGTATTTTCCCGTCGAGACGATGTCTTTTTGTGCCGGGGCGTATGGATGCAGGTAAGAAAACTTCTCATGTGCCTGGTGCGCCTGGTGCGCCTGGGTACGCCCAACCTCGTCAGACCGAACCCAATTTTTTTGCTGATGCACATCTTTCCCCCATATTCAGCCACTTGCCTGGAGCATGCGATGTACATTTTCCTCGCATTGTTAACCCCCATGCCTTTGTTTCCTCGTCCTAATCTGATGATGCTCTGGGCGGCTCTTGACGCTCTTGCTACCTTCTCTCTGACGTGCTTCTTGAACGTCAGTCCGCTATCGATCCATACCCCTAGCCACTTGATTTCCCTTGACTCTGCCTTCTCTATCCCTCCTGGCAGCGTGATCGTTTCTTCTTCCTCTCCCTTCCTTCCTATGCGGATCCATTCCATTTTCTCCTCCTCGAACCTCACGTGGTTTTCTTCGGCCCATTTATATGCCTTGTTGATCAGGTTCTCTGCTCTCGTGATCGCTTGGTCCCAGTCCTTGCCCGCTACTGCTAGTGTGAAGTCGTCGATGAACGTCGGGGTAATGGCTTCCCCTTCGAACTCTCTGTCGATTTCTTCGTTTATTGTCTTGATAAGTGGGGCGATGTACAGGTTGAAGAGGATCGGGGATGCCCGTTTCCACCTTATGCTCCTCTCCTGTCTCCCCGTCGAATCGCAGCGTGACTGTTCGGTCGCTCATGAAGCTGTTGACCCAGTGTGCAAGTTTGTGGTTGCCACTTTGCTGATACACTATGTTGGCTAGCCTTGTTTTTGACACGTTCGGGAAGACCTGCGCAATGTCCATGGCCACCAATACCACCTTCTTCCCCTCTTCTTTCTTTGTTTCTGCCCAATCGAGGGTGTGTCCCACGCATCCCTCCGCTGATCTTGCTTTCCTTCCTCCCCATTGGTGCTCGCTTAATCCCCCTTTCTCTCCAACCTCCACCAGTATGTCCGTGCAGATTCGTTCGAGTCCTTTGCCTACTGCACTGAGGAGCGAAATCGGGCGGTGCGCCTTGGCCCTTGAGTAGTCCGCTTTCCCTGGCTTTGGTATAATCGCCCCAGTGGCGGCTCTCCACTTCTTCGGGTGGTAGCCTTGGTTGATGGCCAGTTGGTATGTTTCTTTTACTCTGTCGCTGATAGCTAACCAAAGCTCCTTCAGTGCTATGAGGCATATCCCGTCTGGGCCCGGGGCCTTATAGGAACCTTGTTTGCGGATCGCGTTTCTTGCTGTGTCCTTTGTGATTCTGATTTCTTGTGGTGTCTCGGGGATGGGCGGCACTTCCGGGATTATGTCCTCTGGTGCTTTCGGGAATAGACATTCCAGGAATATTTGTTTCTTGTCTTTGAATGTGACCGCCGTCCGCTCTCCATGTACTATTGTTGGAGTCTTGACGCACCGCTTTTTGCTCAGGAGGCGCCACACTCCCCATAGGTTTTTGCCTGTTGAGCTACCCACGTAGTTGTCCCAGCATTCCTTTTTCTTTTTCCTGATCAGGCTGAAGTACTGATTGCGCTGGACTTTCCATCTCGCCCTCTTTGTCCTTATCCATTCCGTTTCCGTCTCCCTGATCATACTCCACCTTCTTTCTCATGCCACCTCTTGTCTCTTTTTCTTTAGCTCCTCGTTGAACCATTTTTTGCTTCTCCACGTCCTGTTGGCTCTTGGTACTCCTTTTTCTATGCCTGCCCTGATAACATCCTCCAGTATGCTCGCCATGTCGTCGACGTCTTCGTTGTCTCTTGCCCTCTTCCATTCCTCCTCTGTGGCCCGGATTCTCTCCGAGGCCCCTTCCAGTCCTGCCTCCCAGTCGCCTTTCCTATAGTTATATTGATGTTCGAGGGGGTTGTAGTGAACACCAAATTGTTTATTACATGTAGTTACTTTTCTTCTTTCTTTCTGTTGAAGATGGTGGTGGAAGGGAGGTAGTTCAAGGACAGTGCAATATTACCATAGACTTAGGTCTGCATGCAATTAATGAATTAAACAAAAAAAAAAAAAAAAGGTTGTTCGGGGTCGATTGATTGCTTGCAATTGTATTTTTTTTTTTGTTTAATTCATTAATTGCATGGCTTGTGGTTGTAAATATGACACGATGTTTCAGACAAACATTAAGATTTGATGGGCGAGTCTCACATATGGCAGCTTAGATTTCATTTCAGAAATTATAGAAAATATTCTAGTGGTCAGTAAGACATCATCAAGTGATTGTAAAATGATTGTAAAATGAAGTCGCCATGTTAGAGAATTTTAAAAAACAAAGATAGATGCAAAGACTTACCAGACGTGAAGCTTTGTGTGTAGTATGCTTTTGAAGGTCTACAAAACCAAATCTAAGATCGGCATTCCTCCGCCCTAGAGGCCGAAGGCTCTCTTCCTGTTGCTCTTCTCATACGGTTGAGATAATGTTTCTCTTGATCATGAGACCCCACAGCAATAAGGGGCTTCTTCTCGGGTCACAGAATGGTCTCAAAAATCTCGTATTCTTTAGTGCGACGACGAATGCGGGCTATATTCCCACCGATGGCAGCATGATTATGAGCGACGCTCCTAAGTTCTTGAGAGGATGCGATGACATGACACGGCCCCGGAGGTCTGAGTCTGTGGTTCTCGTGACGGAAGGATCTCTGCAGTCATTCTTATGCTCTTTGGGGCTATATCGGGCCATTATTGGACACGGAATGGACGTTTCCCCTCCACAAACTCTTAGAAAATCATACACCTTTCTCTAGAAACCGCCAGTGATATATATATTGGGTGAAACGTAATACATCTCAACGACTACGGAGATTCTGAAATGACCATGTGAACCTTGGCGATTATTTGGGTCAGATACAATTCAGGGCACCTGGTCATGACCTTTCCGGCTCATCAGTCACTTTCACCTCAAATCTGGGAGGTTCTTAACCCAACTCCACGGGAGTTGAGATGGGAAGATTCTGAGACGAGGAGGAGGGGGTTCCTGGCAGTCCTTTTGGGCTATATGTTATATAGCATATTCTAACAGGCTCCCTGTGTCACTTCTGGGGTTCTGGGACCAACCCCGCCCGTCTACCGGCGGATTGAGCTGATATGGGGGGGGTGCCTGGGTCGCCAAGGGTGCGCACAGGGTGCGAGAATCCACAGTTGATTCCTTAGGTATATCATATTATAAAAATCATTTATATTCCCATTTCTATCATTATATATACCCCTATAAGCCGATTCTCGGATCAAACTCTTGTAGTCACTCTGTTCCCCATATAAATCCAATACAGACGCAGAAATGGCACCGGACAGAAAACGAAGGGTGCTGCGAACAAGGAAATCGAGGCACCATTCCCGCAATCTTCAAACATACAGAACTGAGGAGGACTGTGTCAGAAGAGAAATATTCGCGAGACAAAATATCTCAGTCAAATTACCTTCCTGGATGCTTTTGACCCCCCATAATAGCACTATTATTCCAAGATTGTTCTTTGACAGGTAAGGTGCATGGCTGCAAGGCAAAGTCGAGATCGCTAAAATTGACGACATAAATGAGTAGTCGGCTTCCTTGCCAGCCACCAGCCACGAAGCGGAGTAGTTGAATTGATCCAGTGCATAAAAGGGCGCAACGTTGGGCGAAGGTCCGTAGAAAGAAGGACAATAGATTTAGGTAATCAGGGTCAGTTGTGGAGGTGGATGTGGTTTTGGATGAGATCATTTGCATCATTTTGACCAATAAGAAGAGCCATCCGACATCCCAATTTCATCATAATATAGCACCATTTATTCGCCGGCCAGAGGTCGGAAACACTCAGGCTTGTATAAAAATTATATATCAAATTGGGATCATACTGTTACCGGATTTCCAAGCTGTACGTCTAGCCTAGACTAGTGATGGGCACGAGACAAGTTATCTCGAGACTTTTGGCAAAACGAGACGAGACCTTGGGGCACTAAGACGAGACAAGACAGGATTGGTCATAGATGTTCCGAGACCTTTTTTGACCATACAATTTGTTTAGTCCACATCAGCAAAAAATTGGTTTCAACCCGACGACCATAGGCGTATCCAGGCGCAACCGGCGCCATTGGGCGTACCAGGCACCCCAGAAGTTTTCTTACCTGCATCCATACGCCCCGGCGCAAAAAGACATCGTCTCGACGGGAAAATACGAAGATCTCTCCCGTTCTCGTCGCGGAGTCCATCAGCAAAAAAAAAAATCCCCCAAGACGAACTGTACGTCCAGACGTACGGATTCGTCTTTTGGGACCAAAACCTCGTCTTTTGCTACCAAATACTCGCATTTTGGTCGTCCCGCGCGTCCCGGAGATCCGAAATGTGACATGTCGTCTTTTGGCGCCTAGTATGCGTCCCAAATGTGACATCTCGTCTTTTGACGCCTAGGTCGTCTCAGAAATGTGATATCTCGTCTTTTGACGCCTTTTGACGTCGCGCGGATGTGATATTCTGCCTATGTACTGGCGCTAATGCTAATACCGCTAGCTAATGACGTCGGATTTGACGCTTTCTCCACACCGTGAGGATCCACCCACACCTCCACCTCCACCTCCACCTCCATGCCTACCTACCTCGCCTCCTACCTCACCTCCTACCTCACCTCCTACCTCACCTCCTACCTCACCTCCTACCTCACCTCCTACCTCACCTCCTACCTCACCTCCTACCTCACCTCCTACCTCACCTCCTACCTCACCTCCTACCTGTATCGACACCTACCTCACCTCCTACCTGTATCGACGCCTACCTCCTACCTGTATCAGCGCCTGGATACGTATTTACCTTCCTCTGCATTTTGACACCTTTACTGACACCTATCAGGCTCCAAATACTGGACGATTTCGACACCTACCTGTCACCAAATGCTGCGCGATTTGGACACCTCTTAGGCACAGAATACTGCACGATTTGGACACCTCCTAGGCAGCGAATACTAGACGATTTGGACACCTCCTAGGCACCAAATACTGCACGATTTGGACACCTCCTAGGCAGCGAATCGACACCTACCTGTCACCAAATACTGCACGATTTGGACACCTCCTAGGCAGCGAATCGACACTTACCAGTCACCAAATACTGGACCAAATGGACACCCCCGGGCATGGATTCCTGCACCTACCAGTCACCAAATACTGCACCAAATGGACACCTACCAGGCAGGGAGGTCAGCGGGCAGGCAGCTCAGCGGGCAGAAGGGCAGGCAGGTAGGTCAGCGGCGAGCTCAGCTGGCAGGCAGCTCAGCGGCGAGCTCAGTGGGCAGGCAGCTCAGTGGGCAGGCAGCTCAGTGGGCAGCAGGGCAGGCAGCTCAGCGGGCGGGAGGGCAGGCAGCGCAGGGCGAGCTCAGCTGGCAGGCAGCTCAGCGGCGAGCTCAGCTGGCAGGCAGCTCAGCGGCGAGCTCAGCTGGCAGGCAGCTCAGCGGCGAGCTCAGTGGGCAGGCAGCTCAGTGGGCAGGCAGCTCAGTGGGCAGCAGGGCAGGCAGCTCAGCGGGCGGGAGGGCAGGCAGCGCAGGGGCGAGCTCAGCTGGCAGGCAGCTCAGCGGCGAGCTCAGCTGGCAGGCAGCTCAGCGGGCGGGAGGGCAGGCAGCGCAGGGGCGAGCTCAGCTGGCAGGCAGCTCAGCGGCGAGCTCAGCAGGCAGGCAGCTCAGCGGGGAGCTCAGCGGGCAGGCAGCTCAGCGCGCAGGAGGGCAATGCCCGGGGCAGGAGTAAGCGGAGGTGGGTGGGGCGCTTAGAAATGTACATAGAATTACGTAGACATGTGGATCAATAAACGTGACATTTGCGCGGAACTGGTGTCCTAGTCTATGTACCTATTGCCGAGTGATCTCATTCTGCCACCCGTTAACCGGGCAAAGCTACCCAGGTGTGGACCCGGTGTTCGTTTTGGGGTCAAAAGACGACTCCGCGATGAGAATGGGAGAGATTCTCTCATTTTCCCGTCGAGACGATGTCTTTTTGCGCCGGGGCGTATGGATGCAGGTAAGAAAACTTCTCATGCCCCTGGTGCGCCTGGTGCGCCTGGGTACGCCCAAAGACGTCAGACCGAACCAAATTTTTTGCTGATGCAATAATCGACGTAGACTCAAAACTAGATTAATTTCAGTACACCAGGATCACTAGGATCATCATTTTGTGTGATCAGTCGAAACAAGAAGTGGTGGGCCTGGCCAATTGTTGATTGGGTGCACCAGAGAATAAGATTGAACCGATGATATCACATTGAACTGACGCATCACATTTTAATACAATTGCAACGAAATACGCATAAATTATGTAGATATCAACCAAATAGATAGTTAAACTTATATAGCAATCCATCCGAGTCACCCAACAAGTACTAATACTAAGGCGTTCAGTAAAGGTCGTGGAAATAAGGGTTGCAACGGGGCCACTTTTCACGATCTTTACTGAATACCTGAGTAGACCACCCAAAAAAAAAATGAAATTGATAGACAAAAGGAGAAATACCCTGACAACCCACCCCACCCTGCGATTGGAGTTGCTCGCACGGTCAGACCTCTCCCCTAGACGTGGTGAACAGCATAGTACCAGTATGCACGACAGTGCGCGTATCAGTGACCCCCAGGCGCTCGTGCGATAGAGTTATGGTCACCCACGGTAGAATATCGTTTGAGTGACTGGTGACTGCCTGCCCACTCACCTCCGCACACACTAACGAGAGCTATGCAAAAAGAGAAAGAAAATAATGAAGAAAAGAAGAATGCGAACAAGAAATGTAGTCTGGTCAAACTGCGCGTTCAATCAGTACAATTTCAAGCCCTGCCTCCTCCTGTAAAAGGGATGGGAGTCATACCCCTCGATGACGAAAGACAGTACACACCGCAACACCCACCCAAGCTGCCAAGTATTCCGGTCTGAAATATATGCTTCGGCGTGAGGTCTAGCAGGTTTACTGTGAGAGGTACAGATATATCCTGTTGAGTTAGGAAAACGATAACACCAGCCGGCAAAGCGTAGGATACATACCCGCTCACTCTAACACAACGTAATGCATTCGGGAGATCATTGAGATTGATTCAAATGTATCACAATTGATGCATTTCCCGGCGTGGTAGAGAAGCCGCTTTCAGCTGGCCTGTGAACTCTGTGGTGAGCCACCAATTGCCACAAGTCCTGGGTACAGAAGAAGAGATAGCGATCATGGGACAAAGAGAGAGAAGTTTATCGAAGGTGGGATATTGTGTAGACCGCGCATGAGTAAGAATGGTTCGGTCGGCGGGTCGGTGGTTAAAGAACGTGAAGTGGTTCTAGAACGTGAAGTGGTTCTAGAACGTGAAGTGGTTCTAGAACGTGAAGTGGTTATAGAACGTGAAGTGGTTATAGAACGTCAAGTGTCTAAGGAAGAGAGTGATGGTGATGAGGAGGATTGGAGAGAGTGATGTTGAGGAGGAGGATTGGAGAGAGTGATGTTGAGGAGGATTGGAGAGAGCGGGGTGAATACGATGCCTTTATACAGTCGATGGGAGAAGTTACCAAGCCAGATCTACTAGTGATATATGCCCTCTGGACCATATGCATAGCGGGACGAGAGGCAGGCGAGGCAACTTCAAGTGAGAGCTCACCATCCTTCTCTGGCACATACATATGTGAGGGCAGGCGGGGTATGACGAGGTGCGTGTTGGCTTTCCTGTGTCGTCATATGGATTTCGTTATTGTTGGTTTTATTAGACAACAATCGAGGCAACTTTCGAGGCAAAATGACCGGGGTGTTTGCATGATAATACCTAACCCTCGCTGCTTGCAGTGTGATACATCGAATTTCTCAGATTTACACAGTGCAAATATTAGGTACTGATTGGTCATTGGTCCTCATTTGACACTACCTGGGCACCCTGGTCATTTTCCCTCGAAAGTTGCCTCGATTACTAAGTTTAAGCGTGGCTAAAACTCTCTATTAATACTAACAATTGTGATCAATCTTATCTCATTAAATATTGTGATCAATCATCTATTATCAATTATTATTATGTACTCACGCAGCCGATTTGAAGAGTGGCGAATGGTGTGGAACTCTGAAATTCGCAGCCTAGACCGTGCACGCACTTAGTCAGGTAACCTTCTTGCTTTTTGTGTGCGGTAATAATAATACAGCCAATCAAAATCAGTACGAGCTACTGGATAGGGCTAGTATTAGCTGAAAGAGGGTGGCTGTTTCTGTGATTCACTAGAGTCTAGGCTGTATCGACCATGCATCAGCAAAAAATAGGGTCAATTCTGACGCACCTGGGCGTACCCAGGCGCACCCGGCGCCATTGGGCGCACCAGGCGCATGAGAAGTTTTCTTACCTGCATCCATACGCCCCGGCGCAAAACGATATCGTCGCGACGGGAACGGGAGAGAATCTCTCCCGTTCCCGTCGCGGAGTCGTCTTTTGGTCAAAAGACGAGTTCGTCTTTTGACCGAATTACGTCGTCTTTTGACCCCAAAACGAACACCGGGTCCACACCTGGGTAGCTTCTGCCCGGTTAACGGCTTTCGCTAGCACATTTCGCTGGCAGAATGAGGTCACTCGGCAATCGGTACATAGACTAGGACAGTAGTTCCGCGCAAATGTCACGTATATTGATCCACATGTCTACGTAATTCTATGTACATTTCTAAGCGCCCCACCCACCTCCGTTTACTCCTGCCCCCCCCTTCCTGACCGCTGCCCTGCCTGCCTGCCCTCCTGCCCGCTGATCTGCCTGCCCTCTGAGCTCGCCGCTGAGCTGCCTGCCCGCCCTCCTGCCCGCTGAGCTGCCTGCCCTCTGAGCTCGCCGCTGAGCTGCCTGCCTGCTGAGCTCGCCGCTGACCTGCCTGCCTGCCTTCCTGCCCACTGAGCTGCCTGCCCTCTGAGCTCGCCGCTGAGCTTCATGCCTGCTGAGCTCGCCGCTGAGCTGCCTGCCTGCCCTCCTGCCCGCTGAGCTGCCTGCCCTCTGAGCTCGCCCCTGAGCTGCCTGCCCTCCTGCCCGCTGAGCTGCCTGCCCTCTGAGCTCGCCGCTGAGCTGCCTGCCCGCCCTCCTGCCCGCTGAGCTGCCTGCCCTCTGAGCTCGCCGCTGAGCTGCCTGCCAGCTGAGCTCGCCCCTGCGCTGCCTGCCCTCCCGCCCGCTGAGCTGCCTGCCCTGCTGCCCACTGAGCTGCCTGCCCACTGAGCTGCCTGCCCACTGAGCTCGCCGCTGAGCTGCCTGCGAGCTGAGCTCGCCGCTGACCTACCTGCCTGCCCTTCTGCCCGCTGAGCTGCCTGCCCGCTGACTTCCCTGCCTGGTAGGTGTCCATTTGGTGCAGTATTTGGTGACTGGTAGGTGTCGATTCGCTGCCTGGGGGTGTCCATTTGGTGCAGTATCCGGTGACAGGTAGGTGTCCAAATCGTGCAGTATGCGGTGACTGGTAGGTGTCGATTCGCTGCCTAGAGGTGTCCATTTGGTGCAGTATTGGTGACCGCTGGGTGTCGATTCGCTGCCTGGGGGTGTCCAAATTGTGCAGTATTCGCTGCCTGGTAGGTGTCCAAATCGTGCAGTATTCGGTGACTGGTAGGTGTCCAAATCGTGCAGTATTCGGTGACTGGTAGGTGTCCAAATCGTGCAGTATTCGCTGCCTGGTAGGTGTCCAAATCGTGCAGTATTCGGTGCCTAGGAGGTGTCCAAATCGTCCAGTATTTGGAGCCTGGTAGGTGTCAAAATCCTCCAGTATTCGTTGACTGGTAGGTGTCGATTTGCTTCCTGCAGCGGTGTCAGTAAAGGCGTCAAAATGCAGAGGAAGGTAAATACGTATCCAGGCGCTGATACGGGTAGGAGGTAGGCGTCGATACAGGCAGGAGGTGAGGTAGGAGGTGAGGTAGGAGGTGAGGTAGGAGGTGAGGTAGGAGGCGAGGTAGGAGGCGAGGTAGGAGGTGAGGTAGGAGGTGAGGTAGGAGGTGAGGTAGGAGGTGAGGTAGGAGGTGAGGTAGGAGGTGAGGTAGGAGGTGAGGTAGGAGGTGAGGTAGGAGGCGAGGTAGGTAGGCATGGAGGTGGAGGTGGAGGTGGAGGTGTGGGTGGATCCTCACGGTGTGGAGAAAGCGTCAAATCTGACGTCATTAGCTAGCGGTATTAGCATTAGCGCCAGTACATAGGCAGAATATCACATCCGCGCGACGTCAAAAGGCGTTAAAAGACGAGATGTCATATTTGGGATGCATACTAGGCGTCAAAAGACGAGGCGTCACATTTGAGACGCATACTAGGCGCCAAAAGACGACATGTCACATTTCGCATCTCCGGGACGCGCGGGACGACCAAAATGCGAGTTTTTGGTAGCAAAAGACGAGGTTTTGGTCGCAAAAGACGAATCGGTACGTCTGGACGTACAATCCGTCTTGGAGGATTTTTTTTTTTGCTGATGTGGATCACGATAAAGCTGACACTGTAGCAAACACTACATCAAACCTTACCAACCCAACTCAATTCTTAGCTAAGTTGAACGGTCGGCCGTCCTGCGACTCATACACTATCAATGAGGGGGCGCTTAAGCGATATATCCGAGTACTTCGGGGGTAGGGGTAAGTGAGAAGACACCCTTCGCGCAATCTTGGCATCGTGGTGTCTTCTCACTTACTCCTAATACCGAAGTACATCAGCTGAATCTTCAGCCGCTTCCCCCCCAGCTTGTGTTGGTTTATAAAGCGGGTTAGTTGAAGGTAACATTTGTCGTGGTGGATCGACAAGTGTACCTATATTGAGTCGTTCATGAGTTGTAGCCCACCAACACAACCATGGCATTCGCACATGCACATACTCAACTTATTGATAGGTATGACCTTGCAGCTCTGTCTGGCAATTGTCTCGAATATGAGGGTTGAAAAGAAGAAAATACTACCTCGTGAGTTTGACTCGGGGGTGCCAATACAGTCGCACCTCGTTATGTCGTTAGCGTATTAGAGTATTTTAGCTGCGCGAGTTGGACAGAAAGTCGAGCACTTCGACAAAAAGTCCTGCACATCTTATTGGTTGAACGACTGCAAGTCTCTTCCGAAAACAGCTAGACTTTCTGTCCAACCTGCTCGACTTTCTGTTCAACTCGCGCAGCTAAAATACTCTATTCTGGGAGCCCAACCCGTACGAGATAGCAAATATACCAGAACATATGGTGCGAGAAGGCATAGGGGGTGGGTGTGTAAACTTCGGCGTTTGCAGCCAATCAATCAATAGAATCTTGGGGATCAACCCCCATAATGGTCCTAGCGCCTAGCCTAACGGTGGAATTCTATACAAAAAAGGTTCCTCTGAAGTTGACACACCCACCCCCTATGCCTTCTCGCACCATACGAGATAGCAAATAGGTTTATGTGGAGGAAGGCAGTACCTGTCCCGCAAACCCATACGAGACAGGAAGAGATCCGAGATATCGAATTACGAGATAGCGAGGTGCGACTGTACTTTTCAAATGCGGCTGTACTACGGGTTTTTATTGGCTGAGTTGGAATATTTCTTTTTCTGAGTAGGCTTGTTGGAAGTGCAATTGCTTTTTAATGTTCGGTTGGAATTAAGTCAGCTAAAAGTAAATTTTGCGGTTTCGCTGGGGTCATGTTTTCCGGCGCGGTTGTCTCGTGTTCAGCCTTCTTGTGATTGGACGAACCTTGGCGCCAAGTGAATTGGACTGGGCACGAGACAGGTTTACCGGAGACCCTCAGAGGTCCGACATAAACATCGCGAGGTGCTGCTGCTGCTGTCATGAGAAATCACCGGTACCACGTAATTATAAGAATTATAAGAGATTGCAGTCTATCGTAATAGTTTATCTGTAGGAGTTTTCTCTATATTTATCGTTTTTGTCAATCGCTACTGATTGGTGGGCCGGGTCTGGTTCATTATCTAAGCTGTTTCACACACCCAAAACAATCCCGGGGACTGCCACTATATAGCATAAGATTGTGTTTCACCACATACCACTAGTATTCTCATTTGCAATACAGGAATTTTATTCTTATCGACAAGACAAAAGAAACATGAAAGTCGCACCTACTCCTGGAACCATGCATGGCTCAGTATCTCCTGAGCGCTTGGCCGCTTCTCCGGCTCGTACTGCAAGATCTGACGCAGTAGGCCACTGATCACAGCTGCCTCCTCACGTGGAATATCTGGGTTCCTGTTCTGAAGTATAAAGTCCTCTAGGATACATTGGGGACCTGGTTCACCTGGGTCGCCGCTCTCAACACTCCAGCGGATCTGGGTCCCGTCCTCTTGGTAATATCTCTCCCTACGTGGCCACTTTTGAAGTAGGTGCTCGGGAGGGGGACCCAGAAGATCAATAAATCCCATCATATGTTCATCATCAGTTGCGTCCTCATCTTCGGGTGTACAATCAGCCCAATTATCTATGGCGAACAGGGGTTGTCCTGTAACTAACTGGGCGATGAGGCAGCCAAAAGCCCAGATGTCGATGCCTTGATCAAAAGGGAGTCCTAGCACAAGTTCAGGTGCACGAAGGGCAATGGGTGTGACGGGTTTATGATGACTATCGGGTAGTAGGAGAGCTTTCAAAAAAAGGTCAGTTTATCGGCTGTAATTGTGGATGGTTTCGGCAGGAACATACAACCGCCCAAGTCTGATAGCTTGGCCGTAAGACTCGGCCCAATGTCAATATACTTTGCTGCCAGGGGCTGCGGTACGGCGAGATATCGCGGCGCCCACTTATCCTCCTTTCCGTCCAAGCGTTGAATGGGCCCGGAGATGCCGATTTCTTCTCGCATATCCTGTCGTAATTCGTCCTCCGGCACACTGTCCAGGCCCTTGGCGCCTAATAAAACATTCCCAAACTGTATATCACCGTGAACTATACCGCTATCGTGCAGGGTGCATAGGCCGAGAAGGGTGTGCCGTAAAACTTTCTTTCTCAGGGATATAGGGGCCCTTTCGAGGTGCGCGTCTGGGAGGTCGCCTTCGTGTGGTTCAAGCATCCAGTTGAAACTGGCAGCCATTGGTTCAAACACTAGGCATAGATGGGTTCCATTGGGACCTGTTTGCAGAAAACTCTCCAATAGGGTCAAGATATGCTTTGAGTCCTGGTGTGCGATACGCTCCCGCAAGGACAGTTCTTTATCTTTATCCAACATATCAGCCGTGGATATTTTGAGAGCGACATATCGAGACATTCTGAGATCTGCGTCAGTTCATCCCTAATAACACGCAAGAGGTTGGGGGCAGCTTACTGCTCATCAAGCGCTAGCCAAACAGTTGAAAACGACCCATATCCGAGTTTACGCAGAATCTTGTAACGGCCAGACTGAAACCGATCCCCAAT
This sequence comes from Morchella sp. 2016-41, assembly GCA_024713855.1. NCBI lineage: Eukaryota > Fungi > Ascomycota > Pezizomycetes > Pezizales > Morchellaceae > Morchella > Morchella sp. 2016-41. Next base: position 220,987 of record JAMGZD010000026.1, on the reverse strand, counting down.
ATGCACCGGGTGATATCCTCCGGGACGATAGGACTCTACCCACTCGGTGGGAGTGGAGAGTTGAACAAATCTTCTTTGCAGTCCTGTAGGGGTTGGCGGAGGAGATGTCATTGTTGATGAAATGCGTATTAACGGAGAGTGGGGGATGATGTTGTAGGATGGTAGGGCGTGTGAAGGTATTAAATACGTTGGGGTGGGTGCAGGGAGGGTGACGCGCTGATGCCACACGAGGCCAGCCCACTCAGTCGCCGTTTTCCTTGGCAATCTAGTATAGTTAAGGAAGCAGAACATTTCCAAACAGAAAATGCAAAGGGTATGACAGATCAGCGAATAATCACTGCTCTGCCACTCGCATTTTTTGGTTCTATGTATCTCCTGTAGGCGGGTAGGCGCGGGTGCTTGCAACACGTGTCCCCGCGCCCACCCAGAATCCCGTTGGGTTTTCTGAACTCTTGAGACTTTGATTGGTCGAGAGCCATGAACCCTAACCCTGATTGACCTATGACACTGCTAAGCAACGGAAGCTAATCTATAATATTCATTTAAAAAGGTCTCTGTATAATTGTAATTGCACTAGGTAGAGAAGGTAGAAGGCGGTAGAGGAGGTGGACGAGGTGGAGGAGGTGGAAGGTGGTGGGGGAGGTGGGGAGGTGGAGGTGGAGGAGAGCGGTGGAGTGGGAGGGGGTGGAGGAAGGTGGAATTTGGGGGAAGGTGCATTCATGGAGTTCTTTCATTGAGGGCCTTCGGCCCCCTCCACTTCTCCTAATTATGGGGACCTTCGGTCTCGCTATGATCAGTGCAGGGGTAGGTGAGAAGACACTTGTTTGCGGAGGCTGGGCAAAGTTGTCTTCTCACTTATCCCCACCCCTGTGACGGTAAGTCTGTAGACAGGTGGCGGTGCATTGGGGACGATCTCTGAACATTTGCTTGTGTGTCACCGCCACCTGTCTACAGACTTACCACATTGCATACCCTCAAAAGAAAATAGAAGTAACAGAAACAGGGATTGTTTGTATGAGAGAACAAAGCCACTCCATACAAATTATCCTTGCCCTGAGCAACTGCTGGCAAGCGTGTACATACTCGATTTATTAGATAGTAACATTGTTTCGTAAATAGAGCGCCACATTATATTAAGAACATCAGGACATTTGAGCATAAGCGGGGCTGGTCAATTAGCGTCCCTTATTTTGATCTATTCATTAGAACTAGGCACTTAGCTCTGTGCTTAAATAAGGTTTAATGAATTTTGTATCCCTTGGGCCGGTGAGACACGCAGAATCCAGGCAGGACTTCCTATCTTAGTAGTGATTTCCAGTGGCAAAGTCACTGAGCCAGGTGCTTCACCACTAAGCCACGCTCTATTATTCGAGGAAGCGTGACTTGGCTTTGCTTGAATAGGAAGTCTTGGATTCTGCGTGTCTCACCAGCCCAAGGGATAAAGCATACTTGTTTACCACGAAAAGAACCAGTTTCTCAGGGCAAGGATTATTTGTATGGAGTGGCGGTGATCTCTCATACAAATCATTACTGTTTCCGTCACTTGCATTTTTTGGTTCTTACCCTGGTATGAGTACAAGGGTCTGGCATTTAGTGAGTGAACGGATTCTCGCCTGTCAACACCCAATTATGTTCATTCACTTATTGCCACACCCTTGTACATACTCGGCCATAGAATAGACCCTTTGCGCAGATAGAGCTGACTCTAAATTCTGCTTGTATGATTGGTTGATGAGAGGATCGACGCCAATCAGGTTACCAGAATTTGGAGCTGGAGTCTTTTGCGCAAAGGGTCTAATATGACGTCTCGGGTAGCTCCAAATATGGACCCGTGCATTGTTCACACACCGGATCGGGTCATCCGCTACTCGACACTAGAGTACCAAGATGTCGCTCGAAAAGAAAGGAATATCCAGGGTCTAAGGCTGTGTGGGTTAGAATCGGTTCAGGGCCCAGGCAGCCTCTGCGGGTTTGGGGACACACAAGGGCCCACTGGTGGCAGGATAACCACTTACAAGTTATGTACTCGCGACAGGCAACAAGAACCCGAATATGCAGCTGCATGTCTATGGTGTATTTTTGACCTCTACTCCAATGGAGATTGCAGATTAGGACGTGCATTTTCGGGTTCTTGTTACCTGTCGCGAGTATGTATGCTTCTCGGTTCACGGGATGAGGTTGGTTTGGTCGATTGGGGGGAAAGGAATAGAGAGAGGGGGGGGGGGGTATAGTGCGATTCTCGAGAGAGGGTAGGTGTGTCAACTTGAATTTCAATTGGCAGAAACTGACCTTTAGCTCGAAATAAGCGTGGATTAGGGTCTTTACTTGAGGTTCTTCCTACAAAATCAATTGCCACTCAAGTTTACACACCCACCCACTATCGAGAATCGAGCCATATGTTGTCCGACACCGAAGGACGGCACCAGGTAGGTACATGTACTTGTAGGTATTCTGCGCCATAAACGATGCATGTGACATCACTCAATCCTGGAAATTTTCTTTTTTTTTTACCAGCGAGGTACTTGAGGTACAGCAACCGGAATGATCTATAGAAAAACAGGGGGGGTGAAATTGTATGGCGAAATATCTGTGCACCATATAACTGTTTTTTTCCCTAGACAATTCCTATCGCTGTAGAGTCTGAGTTCAATATACAATACAATACAATACAATACAATACAATACAATACAGTGAGGAATATTACTCTCTCGAAAATTTCCCTTGGTCTTTGCGGTTTTTTTTCTCGCTGGATAACAATTATTAGAGAGAGATTAAGCCAAACGGGGGAAAAAAAAAAGATGGACACAAAAAAGATCATTAACATCATAGGTAGTAGATATGATATTTCAACCATGAGAGCACGGCTGTAAACAGCGCTTATCTGAGCACACTAACCTCGTATGTTAGTCGGGGTTGATTTTATTTGTGTCGATCTTTTTTAAACTCTCTATTGCTTTGTTACTCCGTGGATTCCGAGCCTATTGAGTCCACGTGCAAAACGAGTCCAAAGGCGGATTTTCGAGGTGGCCATGGAACATCACTCGACTGTTCGAACGCCTAGCTATCTTATTATGAGATCGAGACTGAAGCAGTGCGCGCTCTACTATGCTGGTAAGTATTGACAGTGCCAGCCGTGGCTGCAACAGTTCTCACTGTCAACAGACTTACCCCGACCCCCGTAGCTAGTACGTACCGGTATCGACCACGTCCCTCTCCCAACGCCGAACCGGGTACCATCCCGCCTCATAATTCCGTATACGTAATCACTCGAGATCACTCGGGGCTTAAAGAGGAAGGGGAAGTCGAATGGCCAGTGTTGGTGTCACTAGCAATAAGGCAGGCGCGACTACCCTCACGTCTTACAATTGATATTCCCACTGGCCCAACATCTCCTGTACTGATGAAAGCCCCAATCAAATTCCTTCGTAACCGTACTGTCGTTCACGGGGTATGCGAATTGCAGGTCAAAGTTGGCTTGGCTATCTCTTCTTTGCCCTGTCCGCTATCACCTAGTATCCGCCAATACCCCGTGAACGACAGTACTTCAATTTGAATCCTTGGGGTTACAACGTATTGCCCAGCATATATCACATCTCTCCTCCTCCTTTCCATCATAGCCACTTCACACACAACCGACTCCGATACCCTTGTCGTCCGACAGGGTACAATAAGCCACCTTACAAACTGTCCTTGTACCCCCCTCTCACTCTATTTGGCGAATGATACAACAAAATCCTTTAGTTCGATGATATCCCTACTTCCGCCGATAGTGATTTCTATGAACTCTGGAACCTTAATAACGTGCCGTTCTACTATTATTGCCTCCAATTCCAACAGAACGATCAATGGTACATTATGCGCCGCGAAAATCTTGAGACCAATACTCCCTGCAGAACTACTACAAATCTGTAAGCACTTCTGCACCATTCTTTATCTTTAAATCCTTCCTTTCTAATAACAGCATGCAGTGTGGCGGTTCAACAAGGCACTTTGGACGACTGGAACCACGTCTGTCCTTCGCACGCCGGCACCCCAGGTGCTCGACGTCGATTCCTTTATCACCCCAGTTACATTCGGAACCATCGATATCAAGGTGAGGATTACCGGGGAGACCTCTGGCTCGCGCAAAGGACCCTACGAGATTAAGGTGAAGGGCGACGTTAGGACACAGATTAGAGACTGAAAATGAAGGGATTTGCGGCGCTGAGAGAGTTACAGGTGCAGACGTTGGGGACCGATGGTTCCAGAACGGCGTTTGTGCTCGATGATGTTGAGATCAGAGACTATGAATATAGATATTAGTTGGTGGAGGTTGAGAGATATGAGGGCTGGCCACCACATACATTTTTACATACTGGCCGGTGTTGCAGATCTAGAAGGGAAGGGATGGCCATTTGGATCACCTGGTCGATTTGATCTCACATCCTACTGACGTTGGCGCGCAAGCTATCACTCGGGTGGAGTCTTTTCGCATTTTCTGGTCCTGCAGGCGAGTAGTAATGTGATAATGTTATGTAGATGCCAAGCTACCCTGGAATTTAAAATATTGCCCAGAACGGATATTATAACCGCGCATTGGAGACTCATCTTATCCAGCCCAAGGTTTAGGCCGGCGGCTAACTCGACCAACAGGACTTCAACACCTGCGAAGACAGCACCTGCAGACCGCCATACAGCGGTATTCTGAGCAGGTCTCGGCCTGCCAGCCACTAGTCTATCCATACTTCTTACTATTATACATACATGTATGTACCAACAGACACCCGCGCGCATGCGCACTGACCGGCGATATACATGTCGCGATTTAGAATTTGAATCTCACTTTTGCGGGGTAGCTGTATCTAATCACCTATTGAGTTAGTACGGGGTTCAACTGAGTTCCGTAGCTCCCAGAATGCGCTAAGGCACAACGAGGTCCGACTGTATGATCTGGTGTTCGTACATGTTGGGGCGCAGAAAGCGCGCGGGTGCCCACAAGATGTGGATTAGGTCCGCATCAGGGTCATCTCCGAGGATGCGTCCTGTGATAATACATAAGATATCAAATAAACCAAAGATCAGGACTTCATAAATAGTGCCCATTGGTACCTAATGATTTCTACTCAACAACCATTCCACCGAACAACGATTCCACCACACAACAGCCCAATCCCAAAGTCTATATACCTATCCTTCATTTACAATGGGTGAACTTATAGTTGAATTCAACCCAGCACACACATACCGTGCAAAACCCTCGTTGAAGGCCAGGGTCATAGAAATCGTGAAGGCCGCTCCGGCGCCTCGGGGTGCTGTGTATTGCGTCGTGAGGTAACATCCAAGCTCCAAGATGAATATAAAGCATGGTGGTGTTAACCCATTCATTTGTACCTCAGGGGCGCTGGTATTCACAGTAGTCGGTCCGACCCCAGACAACATATCACGGTAGACTATCTCGACGGTAGGGAGGGTCATATTACAACTAGACACATAGTTGTCTAATCCCCCCACGGCCACCACCACCACCACCATCACCACCATCACCACCGTCATAACTGAGGGCGAGGGCAAGCTAGTGCACCACCGGCATAGACAACAATGGGGGGGTTGTGACATTCGGGTGGTATTGATGTTTGCTGGGGAGAATACTATTGTGGATTTGTAGGGACTTTTGTAGGGACTTTTGTACGAAGTTTGTTTAGTTTTGTTTTGTTTAAGTTTTTGGATGGGGGAGAGTCTTGTATTCAAACTGGCAAAGAATTGCGTATATATGTATGTACCTACGCGCCCTGATCTGTGGGCCATTCAATTAAAGCAATTCCTGTGTCAGTGGGAAACCGAGAACAGCAAACCAATACGTGGACCGCTAATAGACTAATCATGAACCGTCATCAATCACTCGCCCATAGGTTAGCACTCGATATATCAAGCAGCGTTAAAGTTTTTTCTTGTCTTTTTTTTTTTCTTTCTTCTTTACTTATATGAAATATGAATACGTACATACCTCAGGGCTAGCAGCGTTAGGGGTTGCTAGGCACAAGAATGACGACCCAATCCGCTCCCATATAAGTAACCAGTCATATTGTGAACCTTATGGCACCGTTAAGTATTTCAAAGACCGACGATGTTTTCTCCCCCAAATCCAAGGTCACATAACATTGATGCATGAGAGAGATTTTCCCACTGTCTCATACATCCAGGGAATACGTTATATTTGATCGAGTACGTAAAGGTAAAAGATTGAATTGTTTGCCGCCTGAATACATGCAGTATATATGTAGATGCAGTGTTTTAAATTATGCGCTTGTGGGAGAGACTGTTGGCCTGGATATACTGGGGTTTTTACCTTCAGTGGAGTCAGTATAATCGTCAATACACTAAAGCATTAGTACCTGAAGGGGCGTCAGCAGCGGCGTCAACAGCAGTGTTCATATACTAGAGTATCTGACGGTATCAGCAGCGTCAGTATACCGTCAATATACTGGGAATTTGACGCCTCCAGCGGCGTCAATATCCTGTAGTATTTGGTGGCTCCAGCGGCGTCAATATCCTGGAGGATTTGGTGGCTCCAGTTGCGCCAATAGACTGCACTATTTGACAGTATCAGCGCCGTCAGTATACCATCAATATACTGGGTATTTACCTGCAGCGGGGTCAATATACTGCAGGATTAGGAGCCTGCAGCGGCGTCAGTAAAGGCTTCAAAATGCGGAGGAAGGTAAATACGTATCCAGGTGTTGATAGAGGCAGGAGGTGGGTGTCGAGACAGGAGGTGGGTGTCGAGACAGGAGGTGGGTGTCGAGACAGGCAGGAGGTCAAATATCACCAGTACAGGAGTGCTTTGCTGGGTCAGCGAGATGTCGGGGAGGAGGCCAAGATTCTTCCTGCCGTGCCAAATCATCACTCCCTCGAGCGCAGTCCCCAGATGGCATCTCCGCAGGTGGTGCGTGCAGACGCGCTGATCTGTAACCCTAGATAACCCTAGCCATGCAGAGGTGGTGGAGGAAGAAGGCAGTTCTGGGGAGTGCGATATTACCATAGACTACAGTCTGCATGTAATTAATGAGTTAAACAAAAAAAAAAACCCTAGCCATGCAGGGTCACAGAGTATCACTCGCCTCCACTTGGATCATGAGATATCACCCGGATGCTCCGCCCGCCGGTTTTTTTTTGTTTATTTATTTAACTCATCAATTACATTCCGCCCGCCGGTTGGTAAGGGAGGGGGGGGTCCCTGGTCCGGTTAGGTGAATACCTGCATTCACCGGTCCAGTCAGGGCTTACTTTCATGCAGGCGCCGGCAGTGCCGCGGTGCAGCGGTCTGTGGCGATGGGAGGGGCGAGGTCTCGATTTGGTGGAAGGGGCAGGCAATCACCCGCCTGGTGGTGGCCTATTCGCTGCAGAATCACTCCCGAATCACTGCCTATTGGGAGCCCTATTCGCTGCAGAGTCACTGCCTATTTGGAGCATGCTTTGGAGCATGATTTGGTCCAGAGTCGATCCAGAATCGCTCCCTATTTGGAGCATGCTTTGGAGCATGCTTTGGTCCAAAATCGATCCAGGGTCGCTGCAATATTTGGTCAAGAATCGTTCCAGAATCGCTGCCTATTGGTGGCAGGCAGGCAGGCGGCGGTGTCTCCTTGGTGACAGGCAGGCGGTGGAGCAGGACGTGTCATGACGACGACTCCAGTCCGCCGGCATTGCTGGGGGACCCCTACGTGGTCGGCGATCCACGGTCGCACTGGATTATCCAGCCCTCGGTACGGCGCCGGAGGTGCCAGAATCACTCCCTATTCGGAGCATGCTTTGGAGGCGGCGGCGGAGGTGGTGGAGGTGAAAGTGGAGGTGGAGGTGGAGGTGGAGGTGGAGGTGGAGGTGGAGGTGGAGGTGGAGGTGGAGGTGGAGGTGGAGGTGGATGCGGAGGTGGATGCGGTAGCGGAGGTGGTGAAGGTGGAGGTGAAGGTGGAGGTGAAGGTGGAGGTGGAGGTGGAGGTGGTGGAGGCGCGAGTGAGGAGGTGCGGGTGTGGAGGAGGTGCAGGCGTGGAGGTGCGGGTGTGGAAGTGCGGGCGTGGAGATGCGGGCGTGTGGCGGAGGAGGGCGCTGGGGGGTAGGACTTGCGCACATTACGAATTTATACAAGAGGCGTTGCGGATTCGTGTGGGAAGCTTGACTCGATGCATCCATACTGGTACCTTTTACCAAACGAGTAGTCATAGCAGAACGGCAAAACTAAAGTTCACATTGACTGCTGGACAGTTTAAGTATATACCTCACGGCTGGCGACGAGACCGCCACTTTTCATTCCTATGTAATGCTATCTGAATTTATTTGTTCGTGGACCAGGAGCCGAACAGGTCTAGCCTACAGAACGATATATATATATAAAAAAAAGGTGCGGATTGAGAAATAAAAGGCCCTTTTAAAACTCCTCGTCGAATTCCATCAGCCCCTTCTTGGCCCTCTCTTCCACCAGCCTCCGCCTCTCCCTTTCCCGCATCCCCATCTCGCTCATCACCACCGCCACTTTCCTCGGCCTCTCCAGCACCTCACCACCATCCCCCTCCTCTAGCTCCTCCCTCATCCTAGTATTCAATATCCGTTTCCTCCCTCTGTACCCTGTGCTTCCCTCCGCCTCTGTCCCCGCCTCTGCCCGCGCCCCGCAGTCCGCAACCCACCCCTCCACACTCGCAGCGGGGGACACAGCACCGTCCACCAACTTCTCCCATAGTGCTTTCTCACCCAGCACCACCACCGCCCAATCGGATTCCCCTTCCCGGCTCGCATTGATCCCTTCCTCCTCATCCGCTTCCTCCTCATCATCCCACTTCTTAATATCCTCCTCACCCCAGCCCATCCCGTCTTCGCTCCCGTTCCCATACGGCAGTACTGGCCAGCCCGCAGCGGCCCGCAAGCGCTTTATGCGCCCACACAGAGAATGCAACTGCAGCAGCAATGGATGTGGGAGCGGCATTGTCGCTGGATCGGAGGTTGTGAGTGTGATTCTTGTGCCGGGGGTCAGGAGCGTGACGGATGGCAATTGCGGCGAGGTGGAGTAAACGAGCCGATGAAGAGGAAGGAAGGCGCAGCCGGGGTAGTTGATAAATACGTCGTACTGCAGGTTGTTAGCCATATTTGTGTGTGTGCTAGCTGGATAGGGGACACACGCTGCTCACAAGGCTTGGATCATACTCCCGCCCCAGCCCCCATTCCCCCGACCCCATAACGGGCACAATCTCAACAATCCCCCCATCAAAGTACCTATGCACCCTCACATCTAGTACCATGCAATTGGCCACCTCTCCCACAGTACTCCCAGACCCCCCGGCGAGCTGCAGCGTAGCCCCCCTCAATGCCTCCGCCCCTTGATCCCCCAAGAAGATGCCCAAAAAGGCCCAGAACACAGTAGCCTTCTCCCCACGCACACTGAAAGGGATGATATGCGCGACCTCCAGCGCCGGGGCATCGCGGAGCCCTGTAACGACACATGCATACTCGTCGCGGGTGAGGGTTCTCTCACGGACGACCGCCGAACGGCCAGAGTTGCGGTGGCTTTGGCTTCGTGCGATGGGGACATCGTGGCTTTCGCCTAGGTTCGTGGATATGGGGGCTGTGTGTGTCGGTGTCGTGGAGCTGGACGAGAGTGCGGGAACGTTTCCGCCGCCGCCGCTGGCGCTAAATGCCATGAGAGCAGCAGTGACCGTGTCTGCCCAGTTAACCAACTCCCTGCCGCTCACATCCCCCGCCGCTAGCCTTCTCAGGAAGCCCGGCTGCTCCGCCTCCACCTCCGACACCGCCGGAGGCAAAAGATGCAGCGTAAAGGCAGTCACGGCTGCTGTCAGCGACGCGCGCATCTCGCCTGTGAGGTCTGGGGTATTGTCCGGTGCAAGGTTGGCCAGAGCGGCGTTGTAGAGGAATTTTGTGCCAGGTGGTAGGACGGCGGCCTGGGTAAGAAGGAAGTCTGTGAATTGCCTGTCGCTGGGAGGGGAGTCATCGGAAAGGGGGGGGATAGTGAAGAAGAGGGAGGGGGGAGTGGGGATACTGGGAGTTGTGGTTGTGATATTCAGGTGACGGCGCTTGGAGGAGGGAATGGAGGTGAATGTAGAGGGAGGAGGGGGCATGAGATCTGTACCTGGGCGCTTTGGTGGCATCCTGGCTACATGTAGTGTGTAAGGAGCGGGATGTGAATTACGACGGGCTGATGTTTAGAGTACTAGCGATGTCACTAGTACAATACATGCGTGGTGGCTGTGTATGGCTGTGTATGGCTGTGTATGGCTGTGTATGGCTGTGTATGGCTGTGTATGGCTGTGGCTGTGGCTGTGGCTGTGACATCCCTTCGTCTGTGCCCGAACCCGAAATTCACAATAGTGATTAGCAAGAATCTAGCCAAGAAGTGGAAGGATCGGGTCGCAGTCTGTGGCTAACCTGCAAAAAGGTTCACAGAGTGATATTATTATATACAGTATCTACTGAATCAAGCCTTTATGTGAATTAGTAGTATCAGTCGCTATTGCTTTCCCAAACTACATGTAGGTTAATTTTATGTTTTTTGCCGCCGTAATGATGTGCTTTGGATTAGCGTTACCGAAATCCCTAAACCTAAGGCGTCGATGAGGCGTAGTCTCTCAGAGGTAAATCCTTATTTGATGCTTATTTGATGCTTGTTTGATGCCGATCTCGACAGTTAGGCTTAGATATCGATACGCATATCCGCCGTATACGCCATATCAGAGGTAAACGCCTATGTGATGCTGATCTACGTATACGCCTATATATATGCCGTATATATACGCCATATCATGCAGGGCAATGCTTAAAAAGCGGTACGCCTAAGCACCGTATATATATATACGCACACGGTAGTGATGCATTCGTCAGCAGGCTTCGCACATACCAAATTGCACCTGCACCTCCACCTATCCCCTCATTTGTCCCGAATTTTCAGGGGTTTTTGAGGCGATTTAGTGCTGGCGATCGGCCCAGGTAGGAAAGAACGACTACCTAAAGAGGTTGATACAGGTCACGGCTAGCCTTGGAGGAGCAATAGAAATACCCCAAGTGGTGATAGTGAAGCCGTTAACCCTACTGTAGTAATACTATCGCCTACCTTGGTTAAAATATAAACCCGTGAAAACGACGGAAGGGATACCTCCACCTCCACCTCGACCTCGACCTTCCATCTCCACCCCCACATTCACCCCCCACCCCCACCTGCATCAAATATGACGTCTAGACGTCAAACATCGACGACGTGCTCACAGGCCTCCTGCAGGCGCAATCCTCGATAATTCTGATGACGATTTACCTTGGTGCCCTTGGTGCTGTATTTACTGATGTTTCCTAGAAACACAGAATCAAGCACGGAATTAAGCACGGAATCAAACACCTGATTCCCTGTTGAGGCACCAAACGAGGCATCAATTGATGCAGATGACGATATAGTACCACCTATTCGCTATTTGGGCACCTCAGCTGCAGGAGTAATTCGACGATGTGGCTCACGTGCTCGCACCAAATAATACCCAAGAGGTGGTCCCCCTACCCTTCTAGGTCCAGCGTCTAATCGTTGCTTTGTAGGCTCGTCAGCCAATCACGTCAGCCATGGGGTTTAATTGTGACTATACTATACTGCAGGCACGTATATCACCCGTACTCAGGTCTACAGAAAGGCGTGTAATCTAAGGACTGCGTGCTAGCGGAGGAGGATGACGATGACGATAAGCTCTTTTGGTGGTGTCAGTGTATTATTAGCTCAACGATGTATTTATACTCCAATTCAGGATTAAACGGTGATATTGCGTGCTCCTAAATAATGCCAATCCGGTGATATTGCGTATTCGGGCTATCGGTCTTATCCAAAAATCAAGGGATATGACTCATCAATTTCACTAATCTATACATAAGTAGCGCTATGGATTTTCCAAAAAAAAAAAAAAGGTCATACAATATGCGTAAACGAGAATAAGCCCAAAACACGGGAAAATGCTCAATTCATGCGCAACCGATGCTTATAGAAGCAATATATACAGCTCAAAATTGTATGCGTACACCCGGTAAGGTATGATGAACGGTGATCAACTCGGTGGATCATGTACATACTTTAGAAATAGAGTACGACTCGTAGCCGGGGTGGGTATGTGGAGGTGACATGGTGCCAAGAACGAAAGGTGGCTTAGATAGCATCTCAAATAGTCAGGGAATCTCCGCTGAATAAAATCACGCCCCAAATTCGTACATTTTAATCGCAGAATATCACTCACATCAACACCCACACCACCAGGTTGCTATTGTGGCCTGCGCGACTGTATATAACCTGAATCGTGTTTTCTGCTCTCGCTTGTGGTGGACCTCGCTATCCCTTAGACGTGTTCCCCAAAGAAAATGATTGAATATTGAACGTAAGTCAGCATGCTGCAAGATATATGGCATACCAGCGTAATATAGAGACTGGAAAATGCGGCAAGTTGATTATCCCCCCCCAAAATATGAGATCACATGATACATGTGCATGTGAGAGAGATTTTCCAACCATACTACATACCACGCACTTATTTTCAGTCTTATGGTGGTACTTAGACCTTGGCCTAGCTTTTAGTTTGGCGTTAATAGTGCAATAAATACTCTTAAACATTAACCCTAACTAAGCTACGTAGGGAGGTATTTCATTTGATATGGCAAAAGAATAAGCGAATATGATGAATCTCTTGATTAATTTCAATAAAGTAGTTATCCAGCGCGGCCACTAACCAACCACACACTGTCATCAATTCTTATTTACTAGCATACGTGCTCTTCCCTCCACTTCTTCCCGCGCTCCTCTAATTTCTAATAAATAAATGCGCAGGCCCCAACACTATGGTTTTTATCATGCGTTGTTTCGGACCGCACCTTTACACCCTTCGTCGCGGCTCCCGGCATGCTCTTCCGAACCACATAACACACCTTCATAAATTAAGCAATGTTTTGTCTGCCATATGGATCGCTCGGGTGGGCTTCTCTCTCTCCATTTATGACCTTATTTTGTTCTAACAACTCCCAGGAAGCTATGCGAACGAACCTCTTACCTCGCTGTTTCGGAGTATGACCAACCCACATTCAGACCATGATAGTCCTTCTCCTCACTGCCCTTCGTTTTTGTGAAACAGCGCCAGGTGGCCTGCCTATATATTACGTTGATCTTTCACCATTGTAGTGTGTGCCATTTGGCCATTTGGTTTTGTTTATCCGTTCGCAGCTGTCTTGTTTATGGTCATGTTAGCGTGCTCTTGTTTGTTCTCTTGGTTTATACTTGGTGTTGTCTCTCATGCTCTTCTCCGTGCGTTCTTCAATTATATCACATTTCGTTGCGCTGTGAAAAAACGTTCCCGTCAGCCGCGTGTGGGTGATGGTCCGTCCTAGCATTATTTATCTTCCTCACTATAGTGTATACCCCATTAAAACATACAATAAACACTCATTTGTTTAGCACTCTGAAGTGGGTCCAAGGGATAGTTGATAAGACTGACTCTCAACCAGGGATGGCTGGGGTTCAGACCCCTGGAACTCTATTTTCTATGATGTTCTGATACCTCATGGGCCGATCAAGGCAACCAACCAACCTCCATATCAGCAGGTAATTGCACCTCCGACACCCCGCCGCCGGAGGGTTCAAGTGATATTTCATGCCCCGGGTATGCGTGTGATATTCGGGACTGATGATGTTTAGAATACATATCTGCTACAAGTATGCAGCCCGCACAGTGGGGCCCACGGCGGTCAACGTCAACGTCAACGTCAACGTCAACGTCAACGTCAACGTCAACGTCAACGTCAACAGCGTAGACGCCCACCAGCAATGGCGCCGCACTATGTAACCCGTCATGTCAATGTCTTGCGCCGCCGCTTCAAGTGCCATTAGTAGCACCACTAGTAACAACGCCGTCAGTAGCATCTGTCGTGATGTATAGGGTAACGGTTGCGGTTTCTGAGTATGCGGGCGTGTGCCTACACAGTAAGTGTGCTGTCCGACTCGGATATCGTTCATCTGGCGAGATCGCGGGGCGTGGGAAACCCGAACACCTGTCGTACGTAGTTATCCAGGATCGACTCGGGATACGTTCGAGGACAAGGACAGGAGACCGGGCTTGGATACCAATCGAACAAGATATATATATTACTACAACTGGATTCCGAAGCGTTCTCGACGGCAGGGCAGGTGTGGGGGCGGTGGGGCCGTGATAAAATCGCTGCCTATTTGGTGCATGGTTTGGTGCAGGATCGCTGCATGATGGGGGGGACTAACCTTAACCCTGAGTTCATCCCGTCAGAAATGGGTATAGCCATGAAGTATCACTCGCTTTAGCCCGGTCATGAGATATCACTCGTCCGCCGGGTGGCATATAGACTGTTGCACCCCCCCCCCCCCCATTATTTGGTGCAGGCAGGTGCAGGCGATACAGGAGATGCACGCTCCCGGTGTCTGTGGTGTTGCAGGCGGTGCAAGCAGTGCTGTGGCGGGTGGGTGCGTTGTGGATATGTATAGGGTTACGGGCATATGGGGGCGTACGGTGCGCAAGCATATGGGTAGATAAGGTGGATTGTTAAGGTAGGCCTGAGTATTGGCACTAGTCGAGGTAGCAGTTGATTGAGGAGGGGTCAACCTAAAAAATACCACAGCCAGAGACATATAACTAAAAAAAATACAAGTAGAACTTATAAGATATATATATATTAAAAAACTAAAGGTAAAAAAACGAAAAGGCCTTTTAAAATCCCCCCTCAACGAAACCCATCAACCCGCCTCGACCCCTTAACAAGACTCCACCTCTCCTCTTCCCGCATACCCAGCTCGCCCATCACCACCGACACCTTTCTCGGTTCATCCCCACCCCACCCTCCTACCGCCTCCACCTCTTTCTCCTCACCGGAGGCAGCTGCGAATTTCCGTTTCCTATCATTCCCTCCTACAGCCAGCTCCGTCCCAGTCTCCGGGTCAAGTCGTGCCCCGCAGGTCAAGACGCACGCCCCTACACCTGATCCAGCGGGGGACATGTATGTCATCGTGTCCACGAGCCTCCCCCCGGGCGCCTTCTCGCTCGAAACCACCTCTGCCCCGTCATCCCCCTCGCATCTCCCCTCCCAGCGCAGTTGGATCTCCTCCTCCTCCTCCTCCTCCTCCTCCTCCTCCTCCTCGTCCTCGTCCTCGTCCTCGTCCCATACATCAGACTCCTCGCCCCAGCCCACCCCGTCTTCGCTCCCATCTCCGTATACAAGTATCGGCCATCCTGCAGCAGCGCGTAAACGCTTCATGCGCCCACACAGGGCATGCAGCTGCAGCAGCAACGGGTGCGGGAGCGGCCACTGGCCCGGGTCGGGGGTGGTCAGCGTGATGACATCGCCGGGTGCAATCTGTGTGCTAGACAGCAGCTGGGGCGGTGTATCTGAGGAATAGACGTAGCGGTGGAGAGGCACAAGGGCCTGGCCAGGGAAGGACAGTATTACATCGTACTGGAGGTGTTAGCTAAGCAGGTGTGTTGAGGTTGGGCCCCGGAAGTTTGGGGGAGCGCTAAAGGTTAGGATAAAATAAAGGGGGGGGGTTCACTTACGCTGGAGACTACACTGGAGTCATACTCATCGCTCCAGGTGCCGCTGTGAGGCACCGGTAACATCTCAATCGCGCCAGCATCGAAAAATCTATGTGCGTGCGATACGAGGGTCATACAATTAACAAGCTCACATGCCACCGCCGCTTCGTTGGCTAGTTGCAATGCCGCCACCCTCACCCTCTCCGCTCCCTCGACCCCCAAGAACAGGCCCAGAAAACTCCAGAACGCGTCCGCCTTGGCCTCCCGCACGGAGAACGGAATGATGTGCGCAGCGTCGAGGATGATAGGGTCGGTGATGGATGTCATCACGCAGGCGTTCCCATCACGTGTGAGGGTGGAGGCGCGGATGGTGCCGGAGCGCCCTGTGGTGTTGCTGCGGACGGGGGGGGTTCGATTAGGCGTAGCTGGATCCGGGCTGTGTGGAATCGGGGAGCTAGGGGAAGGAGAGGGCCAAGTTCGGGCGGGAGACTCCCAAACGCCACCAATGCCACTGAAAGCCCTGAGGGCAGCCGTAATGGTGTCCGCCCATATCACCAACTCCGGCGCGGATACCTCCCCCCGCGCGAGCGTGGTTAAACAGCCCCCGTCCGTCCCGTCGCTCTCCCACGCCGCGGTCGGTAGATGTACTAAAAACGCTGTCACAGCGCTCGCCAACGACGCCCTCATCTCTCCCGTCAGCTCTGGCGTCCTCTCCGGCCCCAGGTTGCGCATCGCACTGCCATATAGAGCCTGGGTAGCAGCTGGCAAGGTTGCGATGATGCTGTGCAGGAAAACAACGAACTGGCTATCGCTGGGGCGCTCGTTATCGGGGGAGGAGGTATCGTGGGGGGGTGGCACCGGGAGGGTGAAAAAAAGAGACGGAGGCGCGGTGGTGCTGGGCGTATACGTACATGTACTGCTGTGGGTGTGGCTGGTGCGGCGGCGTTTTGAGGATGTTGTGGTTGGTAGCGGGAGCGGGGTAGTGGGAGGGGGGGCATTAGATCGATGGGGTCCGGGGGTGGGGGGTGGGGGCGTTTGGGTGGCATAGCCCGGACATTGGTGCATGTAGAGCGCGAGAAAGTCACCTTCTGTGACCTCTTCTATTCCTTGTTCAGGTGTCTCTACAGTCTGTAGGCAGCTAGATTTTTTGAATATCGATATATCACCACGCCGTCCCGGAGCTAATATGTCTCCGATTCTGCTCTGACACACGAAGGGATAGCTGCCATCAACAATGAATAAAGCTTATAAGATGTAATATTGGCTATTAAGTTTAACATATCCAAAAGGGCACTATCTCAAGTACAGGAGCTAGAAGTAGAGCAATTTGGAGATTCGGCTACATCCCATACAAATATGTAGTCTTGGCGTATTTTCTGCAACTCAACAGACCAAAACCAATACAGCCCATGCAAGGAATGTAATATTATATTTTGAGCTGATAAAGTGATTATTTTTATACAAAATATATGGTCTTCCAGTTCTCGGATAATATCTATCTTAATTGGTGGTTGAGGGCCGGGTTGAAAAGTGGCATTTTTGGTGCAAAATGGTTTCCGTCTCATCACCACTGACATTGCGCTGTACATACATATCGTAAGTGCTGCCCCCCCCCCCCAGATAATGGAGACGAAATTTGTATGGGAGATCTACAATCTGATGAGATGGATAACAGGATCTATTGGTAAAGCCACACCAACTTTCACTTTGTAATTGGCCATTATCTATATGACTCGCGATGATACGTGCCAGTTCCCCCCGGTCGAGCATTACTACAGTATACTACCGGACCAAGAAAGGGAAAGAACATTTGAAGCTCCCATACGGTGACTCCTACGACATTTTCTTCGTAGGAGTAGCTGCCGTACGGTGACTTCTGCGTCATTTTCTTTTTAAGAGTAGCTGCCGTACGGTGGCTACTGCGACATTTTCTTTGTAGGAGTAGCTGCCGTACGTACGGTGGCTACCGCGGCTTTTCCCACATGCAGTAGCTGCTGTACGGTAGCTATTGCGATTTTTCGCAAAGTAGCGTAGGTAGTGAATAGGAATGACGGGTTTTTTTTTCTTAGCACACGACAAGGGGAGGGTTCCCCGTGTTTCATGTGATTTCTAGATAGGTCATGGGCTATATACATACACGGAACCAACTTCTCAATGCAAACCATAACTAATTGTAGGCCCTTGTCCCTCAAACCAAGTAGGCGTCTACCCTAACTAATATTCATATGAAACACCTAGGCTACTAAAAATATCTAACAATATCTAACAATGTGGATAACACCGAAATTTCCAATGCGTTACGCCATCGCTATTCACACTTCTCCCCGTCCTCCTCATCCTCGAGTGAAAATGAAAACTTGCGTTGATCGGGTATCCTAACCATACTGCCGCTTTTGATAATAGATACTGCTCGTTTTCGTTTCCTCTCGGCCTCTCGATCAACATTGGTCAGTAGTATATATTCATGCAGGCTCTCAGATCATGGACGGCGCGTGTTAATAGATTTAAGAGATCCGTTTACCCAACTAAGCCCTAGTTTCTTATAATGAAAGAATGCTTCAAGTCACAATTAAATATCCATCTATGATATTGGAGGCTCTCCCAGTGTATCCCTGTTTTGATTTGAGCAAGTTAATCCACCGGTGTTATGCTGTATTTCAAAGAATACGGTGTGGCATGGAAGAACTAGGTTTATCCATAATGAAGGATGCATACGGCGCGACTATGCCGTGACAAGCCATAGTGCCCACTTCGGAAGAACTTATTTTGCTTAATATTTTGTACGGGAATTTAACCGCCAGCCTTACCGGCTGTACCACTATGAGGGTAGAGGGGGGAAGAGCATGGCCAACTATGTAGTTAAATGTGGTGTTTTCTACTGTTTTATTTTGCTGTGTTCGCGTAAGGTTTAGTACCGATACCAACCCTAAAATACATTACAGCGGTTATCATCCCAAGCCTTGAGCTTAATGAAGGGTAGGGGACCATCTCGAACAGTGCATACGTTAAAATAAGCATAAGGCACAAACTATCTTGTTAAGGTTCAAAACAAATACCGCAATTCTTGCGCTTAATGTCAAGTAGGGTTCATTTGCTATGGGTAGCGCATTGATTTGTGTTGCGCACTCGCACTGTGTAGCCTCCTCCGGCTCGTGAATATGCTCGGTGAACCTAGACAACCGTCCTTTGTCCATGATTGTTTGAGGTGACATGTCCATCACTGGTGGTATTTGTACTATGACTGGCTTATCTTACTATTAATATGGTCTTTTTTTTTTTTTTTTTTTTTTTGGTTTAGCTCATAGCTATCAACATAGTAATTGTAAGTAAGGTTCCTATCTATTTTTGATTTCTTCATTTGCGAGCCCGCGGTCTTATAGACATACAGTCTATGTTTTGCTTGACGTGATATTGCTATTGCCAAATCGACAGATAATAGAACTTCACCAAATAGTAATGCCTCACGGGTCTTAATTAAAAAGGAATATCCACCAACTTCAAATCGATCACTACCATAGGAGATGGGCAGATAAGCGTAGAGAACAAATTCCTCACCTCGATGAGGATAGTTCGCTTAATAAAACATATTGTGAATGGTTCGTTCCGTGCTAAATTTTTCAGTGAGTATAAGATGTATTTTCTAATCCATACCAAAATGGATTTAATAAGCCATTTACTGCCAGTCCGCACATCCATGTAAGATCAAACCTTTTTGAAGTGTGAGATCTTGTTAAAGACTGGTATCACCCTGGGGCCAAAGTGTTATAGCCCTTATAGCAAAATAAGGCGAGTATGTGCTTGGTTCGGTAAGACAATGATATTTGGATATTTGGCCTTACAGGACTTAATTTAAGGATTACTCGTCTTTTCACAGCGTTTGTGAACATAACTGGAATTACATACACATAATAAATAGCTAAGACAACATTTTTGTATGGCATGCAATAGCGGTCGTGTTCACAAATGCTATGAATAGACGGATAGTTGGAGACGAAGGTCTAATTCATCTACATCCCCACGCTTCCCCACTGCATTGTATAATTGTCCGGACATTAGATAATTGGCGACCCCAGCGCAGCCGAGTACCTAGTCGGCTAGCAAACACAGAAAACACAGAAAACACGGAGAATCCACCGAATCCAACGAATTCAGTGACCCAAAACACCGAAACAAGCACCGAAACAAGCGAATCAACCCGCTGAGGCAGGCAGGCAGGCAGAGAGCCAGGGGGAGTATGCAAGCCGTCAGCCACTCGAAGGTTCAGATAACGCGCTAGCAGATATATATATATATGGCTCGACTTTCGATAGTGGGTGGGTGTGTAAACTCCTAGTGGCCAAAGGCGGTCAAAGGTAGGCTTTATGGATGCGTGCGGGCGACCGTTTGTGACCGCACCCGCTAGGAGATGGGAACCCTGCGCCCTGAACCCTACCACACGACAGCGATCCAGTCTCTCCAGCCTCCGCCTAGCCCGCATCTTCTCCGCCTCCGCTCAGACCGACCTCCCCGCATCACCGTCCCCTTCTTCGCCACCAGTTTCAACACTCCCTTTGCACCACCCGTCGCCAGCGGCGCAAATGACACCGCCGATGGGTCAAACGGGAAAGGCACTGACGTATGGGATTTAAACACTTCGCCTCCCCCGCGCTGGCGGCATCTAGATCTCCGCTGCCACGTGAGCGCGCTCCTGCGCTATATATATACCCGCTGTGTATTCTTCCTCGAAGCAGTCGTAGTCCTCTTCGGCCGGCGGTGGCGGTGGCATAGCCGCGCGTG
The DNA here is from genome assembly GCA_024713855.1 of Morchella sp. 2016-41. Lineage (NCBI taxonomy): Eukaryota > Fungi > Ascomycota > Pezizomycetes > Pezizales > Morchellaceae > Morchella > Morchella sp. 2016-41. The sequence continues at coordinate 200,668 of JAMGZD010000026.1, read as the reverse complement.
ACGCTGGTGCTGGTGGAGGGGCGCAGGGACATCATGTGAGCTGGGCGTGAATCGCACCTCATGCCCGAGGCGGCCGTGCGAGCACGGGCGGTGGTGATGCGGAGACTTTTGCTGTTGTTGTTGCCCAGAAAGCATTCCTAGGTGCGTCGGTTAGCTCGTCACAGATCCCTGTCCCGCACCTGACTGATATGACACCAAACTCTAGCTGCAAAGCACGATTTATACCCATATGCAGACCCAGTCCAGTTCAGAAACGTTAGAAAAGTACGAGTACAAGCTCTCTTATGCAACGGTTCTGTAATTGGGGATGGGGCGTGTTGATAGAGCCTTTCCGCAAATGGGGCCAGCTCCATTTTCTGACAACCTGATTGGTGCCGATCACACCATGAACCAATCAGACAGTCAAAATATAAAGTTGGCTCTATTTTCGCAAAGTCTCTAATCCCTTAAACTGTCGGAATTTTCACTGCTTTTTAGCGCTGCCGATCGCTCCAAGCAGGAAATCAGGACTCCCGGAAGAGGTTGATACAGGTCACAATGCTTCACGGGTAGATCTAGAGAGGTGCTGATGTACCCAGAGCGGCATTAGCAATAAACCAAATATTGATGTAGTAATACTGCTGCCCACCATGGCTAAACATTCGTACCTTGGAAACAGAGGAAGGGATAGAGGAGGTACCGGACAAACCCACCCCACATTAGGTTACTGTGATAACGCTTTGGACCGGGATGTCAGACACAGAAACCTGTCGCATGGCAACAACACTACGACTACATATAATAATGCTTTGAACTGAATAACTGAACAGTCACCACAGGAGGAATGTGAGTTAAAATCATTATGAGCATTTTATCACCTAATATGAGGACCATTTAAAATAAATTCTGAGCTAGATACCTTAAAAACTGATGGAGATTTTTATACCACTGATCTCCCCATACAAATATTTGTATGGGGTTTCTAATTATGACTGCTTCTTCACAAGCTTTCAAGTACTCTAAATTTCTCCCTTAAACTTGAAGGATCATACTCTTCAATAGGCCATTATGCCTATGCAGATAGCATATATATCCATATGGTTTTGTGATTTACCATAGGCGCTGGTTCTTCGGATCTTGCTGGTTGCCAGGCGACCGGCTTCTGCGTCTGACAGGGCTCCTGGCCCGATGCGTTATGCAGACCCAGCTCAGTTCGGAATACAGTTGCAAGTTGACTGACTCGCAACCTCGATATGCCGACTTGCCAAGATTTGAAGGATTTCTTACATATAGTAAAACATCCGAATTTCGTACTGGAAAGCAAGGGATCCGGTGTATTGAGATCCGGCATATCGAGTTGCGGCTGTACTCTAGAGCTGAATTCGAGTTATTTGGGGGTTGGCAAGAAGATCGTTTACTAAACTACATTTAGCTTAAATCCTGCAGGAGAGGCCTGTTTCTTTCCTCTAAAAGCGAAGATATATAGCTTTTTGCCTCGGCAACCCACGGGATAACTCGAGTATGTAGGTGCCTTACCTAGAATACCTACTCTAGCTCTGTCTCCTGGTCCGCATGAGCTTGGCGTATTTCTGGTATGTAAAACATGCAATACCGCCTATCTCCACAAAGATTCTCTCTAAAACGATTGCCCGAAGGGCAAATGAGCAAATACGGATTCCTTGAACGGAGGCAGACCATAAAAGCCCGAAAATGCAAGCTGCAAGCAGGCGCTCAATTTAGTCTAGCTAATCGCCAGCCTCGAATCAGAGGTCGTTACCATAAAAAGTCATTTTCAGGATACTCCGACCTGCCCCAAGTAGGTACAAAATACACATTAACATTTTCTGTTTCTAGCGCTTATACATACTATTACCGCTAAATCTCGAGTTATTCGGGGGGCCAAAGCAAAAAGCTGAGGATCTGTACCTTTAGAGGCAGAGATATTCAATAATACAGCATTCTGCAGGATCTAAACTAAATATAGGTTAGCAACTGAGCTTTGCAACCCCCCGAATAACTCGAGATTTAGCAAACTCTCTCCTCGACAACCACCGTGCAGGACGAAGCGACCAATCAGCGATCGCGACGTATTTCTCGCAACACCACGAGAATACCCCTCTTCAGGATTCTGACCAACCAGAATTCTCGCCTTCAGTATCTCTTTGGCTTCAACCATGAGATATCATCAACAACAAGCATGTATGTCACCCAACTGGAGAGAGAAAGAAGCCATGAGTACCCAGAAACTCATGGCTGCCACTACGCACCTGCACCTAAAGCAGGACGAAGAGATTACAAGATTACGGCAAAACGTCAGCAGCTTAGCGAAGAAAAACCATGGACTCATGCGTCAAGTCCATGAGTTAGTGTTGAGATTACGACAGTACCCTCCTCCGAGGATACCAGAAAATACGAGATCAACAAACCAAGACGAAGAAAAATGCAAAGAACCTCCTCCCGAGGCAGAAGAAGACATCCAAATGGAAGACCCCAGCATCGAGCAACAAAGAAATCAGGACGACAGCTATTGCAGCTTAGACCTATTTAATTCAAGGGAACCAATGTAACAGCAAAGCTTGGAGTACGAAATACTCCCAGACGCGATAGAGCACACGCCCACGCTCACACTCATACCCCCGCCAATACGACCACAGACACCGCATCCACCACCATCACCGTCACCAGCGCCCTCACCTACGCCGACAAGACCAGCTATACCAGCAACCGCCGTGATCAAGAAAGGAAAGAAGAAAGAAGTTAGCACCCCCCGAATAGAACAAACACCCTTATCGGAGGCTCTCATACCAGACGATACTCACCTGGATGAAGAGCTCATCAACATCACCATCTTGGCATCGGAAGATCCCAGATTCTGCAGACAAATCAAGAAACGGATCGGGTACAATGTAAGAAGGAGAGGAGAAGAGGGCATGACAATAAGAGGATGGAGGTGGTACAGCAAAATAAAAGGGGAACACGTACTATGTGGAGAAGAGACACATTATGGGCCGGCAAGAAGAAGCTACAGCATCAAAGCGATAAGGAGAAGAAACAGATGCATTATCAACTTGGAAGACATCGAGGACTTTGACAAGGAAACCATAGCCGGGCACAATGGGAAATACTTATTGGGGTTCCCGGGCCCAAGGGAGAGAGAGAAAGAACACAAATTGTAATCAGATAAGGCGAGAGGATAGTGAGGAGATGGAACGGATGTAGTTTACTTTCTTTTCTTTTAGTTAGGCAGTGGCGGCGGAGGAGTGCGAGCTTGCTGAATGCCCTTCAGTGGGTGTGGCCAGGAGTGAGCAGGGTAGTTCTGGGGTCGTGATATTGCCATAGACTACGGTCTGCATGCAATTAATGAATTAAACAAAACAAAAAACTCGAGATTTAGCGGTAGAAGCTTTCACGGGGGTACGGCCAGCAAGGGAGTACGGTCAATCTCAAATATACTCCGGAGTGAGGTATGATACGTAGAAAGTTGATCGACTACCTCTTTTGGTTTCCATACAAAGTCTTTGAATTGACCATATCCCCGTGTTGACCGTACCCCCGTGAAAGCGTCTATCCCTCGGACGGATGAAACTGTCTTACCCTTTTGAACTACTCGTCAATTCATGACGTTTCCGAAAACGACTGCTATTGCATACAATACAAAAAAGCCCTAAATTTATTCTTTTGTATGTCATGCAATATTGGTCGTGTTCGGAAACGCTATGAATAGACGAGTAATACTAACCCAAGCAGTTACCTGACACTTATTTTTGATTGGCTCTATGGCTATTCTTAACCATTTAGAACAACGGATATACCCAACTCAGTGCGTGCACTGTCCAGGCTGCATCAGCAAAAAATAGGGTCCATTCTGACGCACCTGGGCATACCCAGGCGCACCCGGCGCACCAGGCGCATGAGAAGTTTTCTTACCTGCATCCATACGCCCCGGCGCAAAACGATATCGTCGCGACGGGAACGGGAGAGAATCTCTCCGTTCCCGTCGCGGAGTCGTCGTTTGCTCAAAAGACGAGTTCGTCTTTTGACCGAATTACGCCGCTTTTGACCGAATTACGTCGTCTTTTGACCCAAAACGAACACCGGGTCCACACCTGGGTAGCTTTTGCCCGGTTAACGGCTTTTGCTAGCGAATTTGGCTGGCAGAATGAGGTCACTCGGCAATCGGTACATAGACTAGGACACCAGTTCCGCGCAAATGTCACGCTTATTGATCCACATGTCTACGTAATTCTATGTACATATTTGCTAGCGACCCACCTGCCTCCGCCGGCGCCCCACCTACCTCCGCTTACTCCTGCCCCCCACCGACCTCCTGCCCGTTGAGCTGTGCGCTGAGCTCGCCGCTGACCTGCCTGCGTACCCTCCTGCCCGCTGAGCTGCCTGCCCTCCTGCCCGCTGAGCTGCCTGCCTTCTGAGCTCCCCGCTGAGCTGCCTGCCCTCTGAGCTCCCCGCTGAGCTGCCTTCCTGCCCGCTGACCTGCCTTCCTGCCCGCTGACCTGCCTTCCTGCCCGCTGACCTGCCTTCCTGCCCGCTGACCTGCCTTCCTGCCCGCTGACCTGCCTTCCTGCCGGCTGACCTGCCTGTGTGGTAGGCGCCCACCTGGCGTAGCATCTGGTGACAGGTAGGTGTCGATTCGCTGCCTGGGGGTGTCCATATGGTGCTGTATTCGGTGACTGGTAAGCGTCGATTCGCTGCCTGGGGGTGTCCATTTGGTGCAGTATCTGGTGACTGGTAGGTGTCTAAATCGTGCAGTATTCGCTGCCTAGGAGGTGTCCATTTGGTGCAGTATTCTGTGACTGGTAGGTGTCGATTCACTGCCTGGGGGTGTCCATTTGGTGCAGTATTCGGTGACAGGTAGGTGTCGATTCGGTGCCTGGGGGGTGTCCAATTCGTGCAGTATTCGGTGACTGGTAGGTGTCGATTCGCTGCCTGGGGGTGTCCAAATTGTGCAGTATTCGGTGACTGGTAGGTGTCGATTCTGTGCCTGGGGGTGTCCAAATCGTGTAGTATTCGTGACTGGTAGGTGTCGATTCGCTGCCTGGGGGTGTCCAAATCGTGCAGTATTCGGTGACAGGTAGGTGTCGATTCGCTGCCTGGGGGGTGTCCAATTCGTGCAGTATTCGGTGACAGGTGGGTGTCCATTTGGTGCAGTATTCTGTGACTGGTAGGTGCAGGATTCGGTGCCTAGGAGGTGTCCAAATCGTGCAGTATTCGCTGCCTGGTAGGTGTCCATTTGGTGCAGTATTTGGTGACTGGTAGGTGTCGATTCGCTGCCTGGGGGTGTCCAAATCGTGTAGTATTCGTGACTGGTAGGTGTCGATTCGCTGCCTGGGGGTGTCCAAATCGTGCAGTATTCGCTGCCTGGTAGGTGTCGAAATCGTCCAGTATTTGGAGCCTAGTAGGTGTCAGTAAAGGCGTCAAAAAGCAGAGGAAGGTAACACGATCTAGGCGTGATACAGGCAGGAGGTAGGCGCCGATACAGGCAGGAGGTAGGCGCCGACACTGGCAGGAGGTAGGCCGACACTGGCAGGAGGTAGAGGTGAGGTAGGAGGTGAGGTAGGAGGTGAGGTAGGAGGTGAGGTAGGAGGCGAGGAGGAGGCGCAGGTATGTAGGTGTATATGTGGAGGTGGAGGTGGAGGTGGAGGTGGAGGTGGAGGAGGTGAGGTGGAGGTGGAGGTGTGGTGGATCCTCACGGTGTGAGAAGAGTCAAATCTGACGTCATTAGCTAGCGGTATTAGCATTAGCGCCAGGACTTAGGCAAAATATCACATCCGCGACGTCAAAAGGCGTTAAAAGACGAGATATCATATTTGAGATGCATACTAGGCGCCAAAAGACGAGATGTCATATTTCGGACGATACTAGGCGCCGAATGACGACTTGTCACATTTGGGGGCTCCGGGAAGCGCGGGATGACCAAAAGACGAGTATTTGGGCGCAAAAGACGAGGTTTTGGTCGCAAAAGACGAATCGGTACGTCTGGACGTACGGTTCGTCTTGGCGGTTCGTTTTTTTTGCTGATGCTGCGAGTTTGACAATTTCATCCGAACCTATCCTCACTCCGTTAACCATTTTCGCATGTAAGCCACAACATGTAACCCTTCCCTTCCCTTTATGGAAGCACCAACCGCTCCTCTTGGCTAGATTCTTGCCAATCACTATTGTGAATTTCGGGCACAGACGAAGGGATATTGCATACCATACAAAAAGCGCCAAATACTCATTTGTGCACGTCATGCAATATTGATCGTGTTCGGAAACGCTATCAATCTACTATGTACCGGGGTTGAGGGTAAATACGAAGAACCAGTCGTGATAGGTTGACTGGGTATATGCGAGCTCTAATTATTAGGGGTTCTCGTTATTGTTTTCCTCGCACAAATTGCATACAGCACGAAAAAGGGGGGTGGAATCACTACCATAGCATTACCGATATACTCGGATTATAGTAGTGATACTGTAATTATATGAGTGTACCATTTTGAACAATATTTATAATTCAGAATACCAAATTTGAAGAAATACGGTAAGAATACGGTAGTCGCCAGAACACGTATTCTAGAGTATGCTGCATTAGTGGTATTACCGAACTTTACCCACTACAGTAGTACTCCAGTAGAACTACAGTATATACAGATATACTTAAACTTTTCATCACCTAACCTTAATTCCGAATTTCAAGCTTGAAGCATCTCAAATTTGACTATCGCCAGATATTGGTTTATCAATAGATATCTGTAGATTCATCCTATGATGATGGGCGTTCCAGAACTGGGATATACTTTTAAAAAATAAATTTTCCTGATCTAGGCATGATATTTCACATGAAAGCGGAATAATATAATCCCCTTATGCGATGATGATACCAATCACAATCATCGCCGGTGTAGACTTAATGATGGCGATGGTGATCATGATGTTATAATCAAGGTGTACCTACAGGCAGAGTATATATATGTACCTACGTTATGTGCCCTCAAGGCAAGACTAAGCCCAGAACAAGCAGAACTATAGCCCAAACCAAGCAGAACTACTCCTAATCTGCTGTACCGTAAGGCACTAATTGGTATTCGTTGCAGTATATATTTCTCCAAATACCGGCATAAATCGGTATTGGAAAGAATACGGTATATATAAGAATACCGCAGTACTCCTGTAGTGCTACTGTAGAGATCCCACCCCCTTTTTTCGTACTGTAGATATCATTGGTTGACTCCTGCCCCCCACTGGTGGCTTATATTTCAAACAGGGTAAACACCCGATACATATTAGACTTGCGTTTTTGAACACAACCAATATTGCACAAATCAAAAACCACCAAACCCACATTTTTGTATGGTATGCAATAGCGGTTGTGTTCACAAACGCTATGAGTTTGCGAGTAGTACAGGGTATGCACCTTAACCCCCGAAATTATATGGGCGCCACACAGGTGTAACGGCGTACGGGCAGACTCCAGTCTGTCCCTGTTCCTGTTTCCTTGGCTCCGTTTCCTGTTCCCTTGGTCCCGTTTCCTGTCCTGTTTCTCGTCCCGTTTCCTGTTTCCCTGTTTCCTTGCTTCCTTGCTGTCGGGTCCTATCCCCGGCTGCAAGTCCTGTACCTTTCTGCCGGGTCACGTCCCTGGCAGAAAGCCCTGTTCTGTCATCCTGTCTTTCCCTGTCTCCTAGGTCACGACCCATCCTGTACCCCTATCCTCGCTTAGCCCCTAGTTCCCCGCTCCTGAGTCTTAGAACTCCCGATCCCCTGTAGGCTCTTCCCTGCTCTGGCTTTACCCCTGTCAACCCTTATCGTCGCGGGACTATTCAACCCGGACGTATCGGAAGATGGCTTTGGTACCTGGAAGCACATCCTATGGCTCGTGACGGTTTCCTACGTCTTGGCTATGCCTCGATCCTCTAGTACGATCCCGATCCCCGTTGCACTTCGAGAGGTCATGTCCAGCCTCAGCTTCTCACATGTCGCTGAGGTATTCGCCGATCGATTCCAGTCTGTGCTCCCGTCCCCTGTCTCTGCCGCCTCGCCCCGCCTCGACCTGTCCCGTCCCGTTTCCTTGTCTCCTTGAACTCCTGTACTTTCCTAGCCTGTCCTAGTCTCTGTCTCGGTTCTGTTTCTTGTCGGAGTATGCTCCGCTATCCTTGTCCTCTCGTGTTCCCTTCGCTCCTGTTTTCCTCTTCTGTCTTCCCGTGCGTTCCTGTCTCCGTTCTTCGCCTGTTCTTTCCTCGTTCCTGTTTCTCGTTCTCGTTCTCGCTTCTGCTTTCCCTGTCTCCGCGCTCTCGCTCTGCCTTCCTGTTGCGTCGTCTGGATTAATCAGCGGCGTTATGATTCTTGTATATAGGGAAGCCCTCCCGTTTCTCTTCGAGCGGCTTTCCTTTTAGTTCTCTAGTCATTTCTTCTTGTAGCCAATTCTTCTTGTAGCCAATTCTTCTTGTAGTCAATTCTACTTGCAATTCTCGTACGCTTCAATTCAGTCTTTCTCCAGAACTTAGGAAGCGTTCCCCTCGTAGACCTCGTCCCTTCTCCTGGGCTTTCGCCCAGGGGAAGGCCTCCAGAATCTATGGTCGTCTTCGACCTCCCGCCTCGCTCTGTCTCTTGTCCTGTCTTGTCTCGTCTCTGCTTGCGTCCAGGCTCCGCTCTCCCTAGAGCCTGACCCCGTCCGAGTTCCGCCCTTGCCTCCGCGTCCAGGCTCCGCTCTCCTTAGAGCCTGACCTCGTCCTGTCCTGCCTTGCCTCCGCGTCCCGGCTCCGCCTCTCTCTAGAGCCCGCCCAGTCCCAGTCCCCGTTCTGCTATCGCTCCTTCTCTAGTAGAACTCCTAGTATCACCCAGTCCCCCGTGTATGACCATCGCGCCTCGTCTGGTCTTCACGCCCTCTGTCTCCGCCTCCGCTCCGCCCTGCTATCGCTCCCTACCTAGCAGTCCCTGATCCAGTCCTCGGCCAACTCTTCCTAGCCATCGCTCCCTGTCTGGCTTTAGAGTCCCTTGTCCTGCTCTCCCGTCTTCCGCCATCTAGGAGGTAGTCCTAGAACCCAGCTCCGTCTCCCGTCCCGTTCCGTCCCGTCCTCGCTCCCGGTCTCCCTCCGCCAGTTTCCCGTCCCGAGTCCATCTCCTGCCGAACCCAGCCTGCCAAGATCCCTAGATGTTACCCAATCTACGAGGGCCCCTTCGTGTCGAAGTCTCTTCCACGAAGCCACGCCGTTCGCCCGTAACAACAGGGCAACCAAAGGTGACAGTTTTACAACGGGCTTAGCCACTCAATCTTTACACATCCTCACTGAAAAAATCTAAACATTTAACTAAAATCACAATATAAAAGATTTATGTAAGGAGAAGTCAATGATAATGCATCAACCGTACGAGTTTACACAGCTCATGACAGCTTATGCGGCATTTGATGTATTTACTTGACGCGCGTACGTAGGCAACGTATCCGTTGATGTATTTCCTGCCGTGGTAGAACGTAATATAGCAATTCTTGGGAATTCTTGATTAGTTTATCCTTGTTGCCAACCATTAAAAGCACTACTAAGTGGCGCGCAGTCCAGGTCGCGAATTTCTCAACTTTTATCCGTCCATGCTTGCCGTTTTCTATAGCAATACCACCTACAGAACTACCATGCTCACTCCTGGCCACACTCAATAAAGGGCATTCTTTTTTTTTTACTGTTTAACTCATTTATTGTATGCAGACCGTAGTCTATGGCAATACCACAAGCCCAGAACTGCCCTGCTAAATAAAGGGCATTCAGCAAGCTCGCTTAATGAGTTAAACAAAAAAATTCAGCAAGCTCGGACCCATCCGCCACCGCTATCTAACAAGGGAATAAAAAAGTAACGCAAGGGCTGTCTTATCACACGTTCCCTGCTCCAATTGTTATCTTATCTCTCGCTCAACCCCATGAATCCGACCAAGTATTTCAATTGTACCTCGCTATCTCGTTTTTGGCTTCTAGTTTTAAGTCTTCCGCGTCAGTAATACGCCTGTTGTCCCTCTTCACCGCTTTGATCCGGTAGTCCCCGATTGAATTCTCTCTTCCAAGCAGTGTGTCTCCTCCATAATGGCGGAACCAAGCCAATCGTTTCAGTGTCATCGGTGTTCTTTCGTCGTAGTCTCACCGTCCGTTGTATTTTTCTGTCTATTCTGTGTTTGTTCTGATCAGACAATTCTATTGACCTTTACATGTTTTACTATGGATTCCTATGTGGGGGTAATACATATGTAACATTTAATTTACTACTCGTGGTATAACAAGCTGAAATCCAACAATTATTCCCAATGTCTCGTACACCCTCATACAAGTCCATCCTGAAACTGATAACATATGCTTTCGTTTGCAGCTGATGATATGCATTACATATTCTTCACCGGAATTCACTAGTTAGTAAATATTAGTAACAAGTGAGACCGGCTTTTCTCCTAATTGTCGACATATGGTGCGATAAGGGGCAACAAGGATAGCGCATTACCTTTTCGACTACCTACGGTAGTGGGTTCCTTTTGTTATATATGAGTGCTACCCCCGGAATATGTTCTGTGTTTTCCTTTGGCCCTAGGAGTCACCTTCTGCTCCGCAGAAATAAGAGAAGTAGGTAATCTGATACCCTATAGCTACAGTTGTATCCAAAAGGCATAGGGCACTAATAGCTGCTCTTGGGCAACCCTTCATCATACAACCTTCAGCTGAAATGGCCAGCCAACCAGGCGAAGCCCAGCTACATACTATTGGCCGTGCAAGAGACATCTCCCGCATCTCTGCACTCTTATCTCACGGCGGATTGTTCGGCAATGTATTCGGAGTTCTGCGCCCCATTGTGACAAACTCGTTAGAATTGTGTTATGCCTGAATTCTGCGTGCCACCGACTAAGCGATACGCTATTTGGGTGTTCTTAGTGTCGTCCTTTGCCATATGATAGATAGTATTCCGTTCGTTGCTCCTAATCTCCCGTCGAGCTCTAGGGAACAGGCAAAAGACGCAGTGATGATCTGTGAATAAATTCGTTGATAACAGAAACAAACAATAAACTATTATTTTACGTGCAGTTGTAATAGCTTCGTTTCTACGCATTTCCCGAATGGCATATGTATACCCTTCTTTCACCAAAAGCACCCCCCTGCGCCTTTACAGGCCCATTTAAGAGGGAAGTGATGCTATGAACAGAATTGGTTGTTGAATTATACCTTGGGTTGGGATACGCATTTCTCTCATGAAAATCACACATACCGTTGCTGACCTGTATGTAGCACCCTGGTGGCGGACAACCGCAGGAGAAGGGAAGAGGATGGACTGACAGTAAGAGGATGGATATGGTTCAGCAAGATCAGGGAGGGAACACACATTGTGCGGAAGAGAAGGGTCCTACGATAAATACAGAGTCAAGGCGATAAAGAGAGGCGACAAATATATAGTTGACTTAGAAGCCGTTAAGCCGGCAGACAGGGAAGACATAGCATTCTACGATGGGAAACACGTGGTCGGGTTCCCGGGGCTTAGAGGAGTAAGAGATAGGATCACCTAGGTACAATTGAACTTGGGGGAAGTTATAAATGGTGGTATTATCTTCACACGCGGGACAAATGAACGCAATGAAACTCCAGTACGTCGGGAAATGTGTAGTGTAATGCATCCTCATCATGCCCCCGTATAATGTATCGGTATAATGAATCGGCGAATGCATCCATAGTCCTACTTTAGATTTTACTGCTGACATTACTTGAGAGTTAGAGATAGAATTTAAAAAAAATATACTGTCGGGATTGAACCTGGGGCATTAAGCTTGAGAGTCCCGCATTTTACCATATAAGCCATTGTGGATATAGTTCGATAGTAAATTGAGACATAAAGAATTAAAATATCAAGGGAAAAGTCAATAATGCATCGACGGTACGAGTTTACACAACTCACGACAGCTTATGCGTCAATTGATGCATTTACCTGACGCGCGTACGTGGGCAATGCATCAATTGATGCATTTCCCGCCGTGGTAGAGAAAGGAAAATAATTCGTGGTACAAACTTGCAGCGAGTGAGCACTCATGACTAGAATCACGAGTGATCGCTTATGATTACCTGCTCCCTGTGAGTAATCGCGGTCCTAGCACTGATCTACAGTCTGTAGAGCAATCCTCCCATACCCAAATTTCGTTATAAGCCCAATAGATCAGCTTAGCTATAGTTGTGGCAAACTACGGACTAGACGGACCATCACGATATAATCGGTCTAGTGTGGGGCACTGCTAAACCGTCTATAGATATATATAATCCGGATCTGGCAGTTGGGAACACTGGTCTGTAAGTGCCGATTTCGAAAGCGTGTGATATACTTCCTACAACGATGTCAAAATCGATAAGGAGGCTTTGAAGGTCACCATTTCATTTATGAGCAATGACTTCTCAATGTGCGTCGCTGCGCTTTAGAAAGGCTTTAAACACGTAGCGAAGAGTTACGATTATTCTTAGTCCGTCTCTAGCTCCCATAGCTGTGTTGAACGGCTCTCTGGCGATTTTCTTCTTTTATTTCTCTGGATTCAGCTATGGGGAATTACTTTTATGAGAAATTTGATCGTGTTCGGAATTGAATTAGATAATCTGATCATGTGCACGTGAGCTGAATAAAGTGATTAAAGCTCTCTGCAATAAAAAGAATAAAAGAATAAAGGATCATTTATGGTAGTAGATACCAATACCTCGCGATTGATATCTTCTCTCCCCGCATAGCTGTAATGTGCTTTCACAGCTCTCATGGGAGTTATTTCGGTATTTTAGTTAATTCTTGAACTTAAATTATATCGGCGTTTCAGCTGAATCTTGATATTTGCGGTCTACTTCAGGATCATCATCACGTGGAAAAGAATAAATCATATCGGGAGCAAATATTATACCTCTTAAGCTAACTAGTTTGGCATGTAATACTATTTATGTAATGGACCGAGTACTTTTACCAGGAGATCAGCTCAGATGTGGCTTACGCCTCCAACACTAGACAAGGTACAGTCACAACTCGATACGCCGGATTACCAAGATCTTAAGAATCTCGTACGGGATAGCAAATATTCACAAGATATCCAGCATGGCAAACTGATTTCACAAGAATCTCCCAGGACCTCGTACGTGACAACAAGGGATCCGGCGTATTAAGATCCGACATAGCGAGTTGCAACTGTAGGTCGTCATTTAGAATGGGTCTTCGCCCGATTTTGTAAAGTTTGGGACTGGGTGCACTGTCCCTTGGCCTGGTTAGTTAAACATTTAGATTCGTGACCCCCCTAGGTTTGGAGATGTCGTTACCGGAAAGGAAGGGGGTTCGTTGCTCGGTTAAAGTGACGACAACATGAACGAATAGGGGTAATAATGAATTGAAAAGATTAAAGAGTTCTTCGTACTTGCGATTTAGATACTAGTAAAACTCGAGTATGGTGCGAGACATGTACTCGGTCTGTGGATGATATATGTACAGCGCGATGTCGGAGGTGATGAGATGGCGACCATTTTGCACCAAAAATGCCACTTTTCAACCCGGTCCTCAACCACCAATTAAGATAGATATTATCTGGGAATTGAAAAAGTATATAGTATGTATATAGATAATCACTCTATTAGCTTAAAATTACAATTATATGTCCCTAGCATGAGCTGTGATGATTTTATTGTGTCAAGTTGCCAAAACGTGCCAAGACCACATATTTGTACGAGATGCAACCAAATCTCCAAGTTGCTCTACTTCTGGCTCATGTAACCTCTTCCACATCTGATTTCAGATTTATTACGTTTGATAGCCGATATTTCATCCCTTAAAACCTTATTCATTATTTATAGCAATTATACGGTATGTGCGCGTGGTGGTTGCATTTTGACGAATTTTGGTGTGGTTTGGTGTGATTTTGGTTGCCGTCTCATCACCCCCGAGTCTCTGACATCGCGCTGTAGCTATGCATCGCAACCGCGTTAACCATCATGACCCGCAACCCCAACTAAATGAACCCGACTCAACTAAGTACGCATTTGAATTATTACCCCCGTTGACATTAAATATCTTATTTGAGATGGACAGTATCATTAGACAGGTGGTAGCACGCGTTGAATAGCTACATATTTCATCCACAGACTTTATTATATTTTTTGGCGAGTAATATACCACTTTGTAACCAGCGCAACTGCTTTGTATAATATCATATTTAACTGCTTGGCACCCGCAACGATTTTTTTATTTATTTCTGGGTACAAGAATATTGCATGGAGGCGTGGGCACCAGCAACGATTCCCCCTGCCTAGAAAACACCCAGGACGATCATTTCCTTCCCAGGCAATGATCACTTCCTTACCGACAACAAACCCTTTTCCGGTAACGACATCAGCAAGCCTGGGGGGCCCCGAATCTGCATGTCTCACAGGCTAAGGGATACTGCTTATCGCTCGCGAGATTTATCGCATGTACACCGCCGCAGCGCACAGCAAGATGCAGACGGCGCATGTAGCATGTAACACGTCAGAACGAAGGTCTTGGTCAGTGCCGAATCATGTAAGGATGATATCGCCTTCAGTCTGAATAACATCTCTGTTACATCCATATTCCTGATTGGCACATAATAAGATTTCAAGGATCCTACCGCATGTTGCATCTTACACGGTGCACCGTGGCAGAATCTGGGCAATGCATGTATGTATGTATGTAGCATGTAACACGCGCCCACCACAACCAGGAGTCCAAGACATACAGCGATGGGGGGAAACTTATTGTAGAGTACTTTAGAAGTATGGCAGGTGTTCTATTGGCTTTAGCAGCACCTAAACCCTGTTTATAGACCCCTATTTCCACTCTACAATAACTTTCCCCATGAAACATGATAATTACCAATCAATCAACTTAGGTTAGTGTTGCGTCTCATAATCTCACAGGCTTCACCAATGGTGTCGTGTAGCGTGTAGCATGTAGCATGTTGATGTCACAATGTGACCTTATCTACGTTACTTTTAATGTAAGATGCAACTCCTCATCGGTGCTGCGCTCCTCACAAAGTTTGATTGGCCAGCCGTGCAAGCAGGGTTATTGACTCGCTATCGGAGAAATCGAAGTGGGCAAAGCGCCAGCATTCGGGAATGAGGAGTCAGCACTAGCACCGATGATGCTGAGAGTCACGGTCTGAGGCCAAAATCTGATGGTGTGGCTAGTCTTGATTCTGATGTTGGATGTAAGATGTAACATGTCGGTAGATAAGGCTATATTGAGACATCAACATGCTACATGCTACACACTACACGCTACACGGGACTGCTGACAAAGCCAATAGGAGGCAAGGGTGCACCACTGATTGTGCTGGGAGGTCACGATCTGAGGGAAAGATCTGACGATGTGGTACATCAGCAAAAAATTTGGTTCGGTCTGACGTGCTTGGGCGTACCCAGGCGCACCAGGCGCCAATGGGCGTCATTTTGGGTGCCAGGCGCATGAGAAGTTTTCTTACCTGCATTGCTACGCCCCGGCGCAAAACGATATCGTCGCGGAGTCGTTGCTCAAAAGACGAGTCATTTTTGACCGAATTACGCCGTCTTTGACCCCAAAACGAACACCGGGTCCACATCTGGGTAGCTTTGCCCGGTTAACGGCTTTTGCTAGCGAATTTGGCTGGCAGAACGAGGTCACTCGGCAATCGGTACATAGACTAGACAGTAGTTCGCGCAAATGTCACGATATTGATCCACATGTTCACGTAATTCTACATTTCTGCGCCCCACCCCGCTTACTCCTGCCCCGGGCACTGCCTTCCTGCGCGCCGAGCTGCCTGCCCGCTGAGCTCCGCGCTGAGCTGCCTGCCCGCTGAGCTCCCCGCTGAAGTGCCTGCTTGCTGAGCTACCCGCTGAGCTGCCCGCTGAGCTCGCTGCTGAGCTCCCGGCTAAGCTGCCTGTTGAGCTACCCCCCTGAGCTGCCCGCCGAGCTACCCCCCTGAGCTGCCCGCTGAGCTGAGCGCAGCGGCGTTGATATACTGGGATATTCGTACCTGCAGCGGCGTCAGTAGCGGCGTCAATGTACTGGGGTTTTACCTGCAGCGGTGTCAGCAGCGGCGTCAGCAGCGGCGTCAGCAGCGGCGTCAGCAGCGGCGTCAGCAGCGGTGTCAGCAGCGGCGTCAATATACTGCAGGATTTGGTGGCTGGTGGTAGGAGTTGAAATCGTCCAGTATTTGGTGCCTGGTAGGAGTCGAAATCGTCCAGTATTTGGTGGCTGGTGGTAGGAGTCGAAATCGTCCAGTATTTGGTGACTGGTAGGCGCAGTATTCGCTGCCTAGGAGGTGTCCGAATCGTCCAGTATTTGGTGACTGGTAGGTGCAGTATTCGCTGCCTAGGAGGTGTCCGAATCGTCCAGTATTTGGTGACTGGTAGGTGCAGTATTCGCTGCCTAGGAGGTGTCCGAATCGTGCAGTATTTGGTGACTGGTAGGTGCAGTATTCGCTGCCTAGGAGGTGTCCAAATCGTGCAGTATTCGGTGACTGGTAGGTGTCCAAATCGTGCAGTATTCGCTGCCTGGTAGGTATCCAAATCGTGCAGTATTCGCTGCCTGGTAGGTGTCGAAATCCTCCAGTATTCGTTGACTGGTAGGTGTCGATTTTCTTCCTGCAGCGCAGTCAGTAAAGGCGTCAAAAAGCAGAGGAAGGTAAATACGTATCTAGGCGTGGATACAGGCAGGAGGTAGGCGTCGATACAGGCAGGAGGTAGGCGTCGATACTGGCAGGAGCTAGGCGTCGATACTGGCAGGAGGTAGGAGGTGAGGTAGGAGGTGAGGTAGGAGGTGAGGTAGGAGGTGAGGTAGGAGGTGAGGTAGGAGGTGAGGTAGGAGGTGAGGTAGGAGGTGAGGTAGGAGGTGAGGTAGGAGGTGAGGTAGGAGGTGAGGTAGGAGGTGGGGTAGGAGGTGAGGTAGGAGGCGAGGCAGGTAGGTAGGTATAGGTGGAGGTGGAGGTGTGGGTGAATCCTCGAGGTGTGGAGAAGAGTCAAATCTGACGTCATTAGCTAGCGGTATTAGCATTAGCGCCAGGACTTAGGCAAAATATCACATCCGCGCGACATCAAAAGGCGTTAAAAGACGAGATGTCATATTTGAGATGCATACTAGGCGTCAAAAGACGAGATGTCACATTTGGGACGCATACTAGGCGCCAAAAGACGACATGTCACATTTCGGATCTCCGGGACGCGCGGGACGACCAAAATGCGAGTTTTTGGTAGCAAAAGACGAGGTTTTGGTCGCAAAAGACGAATCGGTACGTCTGGACGTACAATTCGTCTTGGAGGATTTTTTTTTTTGCTGATGTAGATAAGGCCGCATTGAGACATCGACATGCTACGTGCTACACGCTACACGACACCACTGGCAATGTCAATGGGAGATAAGGTGCGCGTACAGTTTAAGAAAGATTATCTCATGGTAGGATGAAACTTGTCAAAGTTGCGACCTGGACCGTGCACGACCTAGAGAAGAAATTATCTTGCTTTTTACGGAACAGAGCCAATCAAGAATTTCTAAGAACTACCACACAAGGCTAGTGAAGGCTGGAAAAGGGAGGTCGCAACTTTGACAATTTCATCCCACCATGGGATACTCTATATTTTTTTAAAAAAAAACAATTATAGTTTCTATTGCTTCTAGGTATGGTGCAAGAGGGCTTGGAGGGCGACGCCGTCAACCCTGTCCACACCATTTCAGCAAATTCTGTCATTGGCTCTTACAAAAACAGATTTGCACTTTCACGAGGCTCAAGTAGAAAATGCACTTTTGGTGAGGCTTGACTTTGAACGCGCGCTATTTAAGTAATTACTCTAAATTACAATCTGATACTCTCCTATGACTTTTGTATGTTTTATCAGCCCCATACCCGATTCCATCCCTATATGCCTGTCCAATTTTCTCTGTCTTAGCCCAGAATTTCCAAATAAACTGTTCTGCATATTGAAAACCCAAAGGGATCCGCTCTCGTAAATCTTTGATACCGTACTTGCAATGCTTCCGTGTATGATATTTTGCCCTGCCCCAGTAGTACTCAATCCAATTCAGCTCGCAGTGAAATTTTGGAAGTAGAAGACACATATGTCCTCTACTTTCAATAGCTTCTTCAAGTTTCGATTTTTGTGCCTGAAAGTCTGGTTGATTATCCATCAGTTTTCGAGCACAACAAAACCCCATTTGGTTATTATCTGCCATACTACTTTCACATTCCTTAGCTGTTTTACAGTTTTTCTTGAGCCCTTCCTGCCATAATCCACGCTCCTGTAATAGCAATTTAATGCCTTTTGGTTTACCCCATAGTATCTCTGAAACATCTGTGTCTCCAACAGCAAAATTGGTTGCATGAATCTGTATCTGTCCACTTTCGTTCCGAAACCAACCATCTCGCATGATAGGAGCAGCTCCACCTGGCATAAGGTTCATTTGACATGCACGTAATGCATTATCGGGAAATGATTTGTGATTACGGGCATTATCAAATAAGAAAAGAGCCTGACACCCTGGATATTGAAGCTCAAATAATGGAATTGCGATATCCAGTGTTTGTTTCATTAACATATCGTTATTCCACCAATCGTCTCCTCCAAACTCAAAGTATTCTGTTGCATCACGCCGAAGGTTGTTCTGCTTCAGGTACTCATCCGTAATATCGATAGGTGCTCGTAAGCGAGCGACAGATGACAGAAACTCGGATATCATTATACCCTGACCAAGTCCTTTCTTTCGAAGAGGCATACTATCTTTCTTTGTCCATACATATGTAGGACCATCGTTGGCGTTAAATATACACTCGTCATGAGTAATCACTACCACCGATTGCATATTTGTTGCGTTTTGTATTTCATCCTTGCTGCGAATAAGAACTCCATCTTGATTCCATTCAAGTAACCGTGGTTTGAGCAATTCCAACGTGGGTAAATAGATATTTTGTCTATAATCTACTACATCTGAACGTTCATGACCATCTTTGAACAACCCTTTCTTTACCTCTCTCCAATCATATCCGAGATGGTGCAGCCATTCTACCGCAGTTCGAGAAGTGATACTCCACTTATTGCTGTCGTTGTTCAATTGCGACAGATTGAGTATAGTATCTTGAACCCTTTCTAATGCCTCATCATTCTCTTCTGTATCTTGCTCGGGTCCGCTGCTGCTATTTTGATCCAGTAAGAAGTCACGGCATCAGCAAGATCTTGTGCCCCTATATCTAAAAATCTTTAGTACCGAATCTATTATAATAGGTTATAGATATTCTTACTTTTCCCGTTTTCACTTTCAACTCTAGCAATATATTTCCTAACTGCCAGTATCGTGCCTTCATCATTTAACATACTCCGAACCTTACCAGCTTTTCCTTGTAAGCCCAAAGGTATGGTTCTGGATCGAACCCACTCCCTTTCTCTTTTCATAATACGTTCATCAGCAAAAAATTTGGTTCGGTCTGACATGCTTGGGCGTACCCAGGCGCAGCAGGCGCCATTGAGCGTCATTTTGGGTGCTAGGCGCATGAGAAGTTTTCTTACCTGCATCCATACGCCCCGGCGCAAAACGATATCGTCGCGACGGGAACGGGAGAGAATCTCTCCCGTTCCCATCGCGGAGTCGTCTTTTGGTCAAAAGACGAGTTCGTCTTTTGACCGAATTACGTCGTCTATTGAACACCGGGTCCACACCTGGGTAGCTTCTGCCCGGTTAACGGCTTTCGCTAGCACATTTCGCTGGCAGAATGAGGTCACTCGGCAATCGGTACATAGACTAGGACAGTAGTTCCGCGCAAATGTCACGTATATTGATCCACATGTCTACGTAATTCTATGTACATTTCTAAGCGCCCCACCCCCCCCCGCTTACTCCTGCCCCGGGCACTGCCTTCCTGCGCGCCGAGCTGCCTGCCCGCTGAGCTCCGCGCTGAGCTGCCTGCCCGCTGAGCTCCCCGCTGAAGTGCCTGCTTGCTGAGCTACCCGCTGAGCTGCCCGCTGAGCTACCCGCTGAGCTGCCCGCTGAGCTACCCGCTGAGCTGCCCGCTGAGCTGCCCGCTGAGCTGCCCGCTACGCTGCCTGCCTGCCTCCTGCCCGCTGACCTGCCTGCTACCTGCCTCCTGCCCGCTGACCTGCCTACTGCCTGCCCTCCTGCCCGCTGACCTCCCTGCCTGTGGGTGTCTATTTGGTGCAGTATTGGTGACTGGTAGGTGTCGATTCGCTGCCTGGGGGTGTCCAAATCGTGCAGTTTCGGTGACAGGTAGGTGTCCAAATCGTGCAGTATTTGGTGACAGGTAGGTGTCGATTCGCTGCCTGGGGGTGTCCAAATCGTGCAGTATTCGTGACTGGTAGGTGTCGATTCGCTGCCTGGGGGTGTCCATTTGGTGCAGTATTGGTGACCGGTAGGTGTCGATTCGCTGCCTAGGAGGTGTCTAAATCGTGCAGTATTCGGTGCCTGGTAGGTGTCCAAATCGTGCAGTATTCGGTGCCTGGTAGGTGTCCAAATCGTGCAGTATTCGGTGACTGGTAGGTGTCCAAATCGTGCAGTATTTGGTGACAGGTAGGTGTCGATTCGCTGCCTGGGGGTGTCCATTTGGTGCAGTATTTGGTGACTGGTAGGTGTCGATTCGCTGCCTGGGGGTGTCCAAATCGTGCAGTATTCGGTGACTGGTAGGTGTCGATTCGCTGCCTGGGGGTGTCCATTTGGTGCAGTATTCGCTGCCTAGGAGGTGTCCATTTGGTGCAGTATTCTGTGACTGGTAGGTGCAGGATTCGGTGCCTAGGAGGTGTCCAAATCGCGCAGCATTTGGTGACAGGTAGGTGTCCAAATCGTCCAGTATTTGGAGCCTGGTAGGTGTCAGTAAAGGCGTCAAAATGCAGAGGAAGATAAATACGTATCCAGGCGCTGATGCAGGCAGGAGGTAGGTGTCGATACTGGCAGTAGGTGTCGATACAGGCAAGAGGTGTCGATACAGGCAAGAGGTGTCGATACAGGCAGGAGGTGTCGATACAGGTAGGAGGTAGGTGTCGATACAGGTAGGAGGTGAGGTAGGAGGTGAGGTAGGAGGCGAGGTAGGAGGTGAGGTAGGAGGTGAGGTAGGAGGCGAGGTAGGAGGCGAGGTAGGAGGCGAGGTAGGTAGGCATGGAGGTGGAGGTGGAGGTGGAGGTGGAGGTGGAGGTTTGGGTGGATCCTCGAGGTGTGGAGAAGAGTCAAATCTGATGTCATTAGCTAGCGCTAGCATTAGCGCCAGTACATAGGCAGAATATCACATCCGCGCGACGTCAAAAGGCGTTAAAAGACGAGATGTCATATTTGAGATGCATACTAGGCGTCAAAAGACGAGATGTCACATTTGGGACGCATACTAGGCGCCAAAAGACGACATGTCACATTTCGGATCTCCGGGACGCGCGGGACGACCAAAATGGGAGTTTTTGGTAGCAAAAGACGAGGTTTTGGTCGCAAAAGACGAATCGGTACGTCTGGACGTACAATTCGTCTTGGAGGATTTTTTTTTTTGCTGATGTTGTGAAAGTTTTATTCCACCCAGTCTAAAACCCGAAGCAATTTGCTTTGCCAACTCCTCCCGGGTGATTGATTCGTTTAAATGTCTTTCTGAGTATTCATGAACATTTCAACTTGGCGGTAACGGATAAGATCCTGTCCTGTAGGTGCGCGAATAGTGGAATTCAATATTGATCGTATATCATTGATAGCGGCTTCAAGGATATTTCTTTTCAATTCCGGAAACTGCTTAAACCCAACTGCAATTGGCCAAGTCCGAACAGCTTGCACCATCACAGATTTTTCCAAAATATTTTTATTATCCATAGCAATCTTCCCCCTACTCCTAAACATCTCCTCCTCCAATTGTCGTTTCCTTTTCTTGTAGTCCGCCTGTCTTGAAATGGTACCGCTCACTGGCAATTTCCGCTTTCCCGGCAATGGCGAGTTAAAAACCGGACTTGAAGGGCCTAGTAGAACCGGGAGAACAGCTGGTTTTGTTACCATCTATCAGAAGTTCAAGTTAGTACTGAATAGCTTCACTACAATTGGATACGGTTACGTACCTTGATGGTAGAGTATTTCTTGTTGATATGAAGAGCTCTAATTACTTCCTCGCAGTACTAGTATTGAGGGTACTAGACGCATCTCAAATAGAAATCCTAAAGCCCCCGCTGTCATAATTGTTAGCACCCACTGTACTGTTAGGATCTTGAAGAATTTCACCTGCCGCTCCTATTACTAGTATTGCTGTCATCTGCCGCTAGTGTACTGTCATGTGAGGATCCTGAAGAATTGCACCCGCTGCCTCTATCAGTTTTCTTAACATCCACCCGTAAAATTCCTTTTAGTACCGCCAAAACTCAAAAAATTGGCTATCTCCGGACAGAGTTGCGAAGTGGTAGGGGGGGCCAGTGGCTTAGTTGGGTTTGTTGGGTGTGAGAGTTAAGTGAGTTGAGGGAGTTGGGTTCAACTGGTAACCGACTCGGATAATGGTTGCAAATCATTTTTGGTTCACCCTGTCAACCGATGGTGTATTGCAAATCATTTTTGGTTCACCCTCTCAACCGATAATGGTTGCAAATCATTTTCGGTTCACCCTGACAACCGATAATGATTTGCAGCCATTATCCGAGTCGGTTGCCAGTTGAACCCAACTCCCTCAACTCACCTAACCCTCACACCCATTAGTATTGTACTCGCCGCCACACTGGATCAAACTCACCCGCAACTGGACCAATGGGAGAATTCGCTGAACTGGTGTGGACAGGGTTGACAGCGTCGCCCCCCATGCCCTCTCGCACCATATATGAATATCATATGGAGCTATAAACTTGTGGTGTGAACAAAACCCCAACTATCCTCTATGCACTATACACAACTTTAAACAGATTTAAAGGATTATTGAATGCAACCGACCCAACTGGTCGTTTTTGGTTCATTCATCTATGTACTCGTAAACATATCGCATTTTGAAATTTAAACCAACATGGGATGATATACGAAGCAATATGTATGGCACATTTTTTGCATGGTATGCCATAGCAGTTTTGTTCCAAAGTACTTCACAGGAATTGTTTGAATAGTCAATTGCGTGGGTATGCTCCCGATTGATAAATTGTAATATCCATTTTTCAAATTCTGTTGATCTCATGTTCTACTACGATCTTAATACATCTGTTTCACCTTACAACATTGCTTGCTCCCCCGCTCGTCCACCCTTCCTACAGTCTCTTTGGCCCTCCTCGGTCTGTGGATGCTCATAGTTCTTACAAATGTGATTGTTAGTGGTACGTATCTCAACGAAAAAAGGTGGGCTTCACATCAGCAAAAAATTTGGTTCGGTCTGACGTGCTTGGGCGTACCCAGGCGCAGCAGGCGCCATTGGGCGTCATTTTGGGTGCCAGGCGCATGAGAAGTTTTCTTACCTGCATCCATACGCCCTGGCGCAAAAATACATCGTCTCGACGGGAACGGGAGAGATTCTCTCCTGTTCCCGTCGCGGAGTCGTCGTTTGCTCAAAAGACGAGTTCGTCTTTAGTTCGTCTTTTGACCAAATTAGGTCGTCTTTGACCCCAAAACGAACACCGGGTCCACACCTGGGTAGCTTCTGCCCGGTTAACGGCTTTCGCTAGCACATTTCGCTGGCAGAATGAGGTCACTCGGCAATCGGTACATAGACTAGGACACCAGTTCCGCGCAAATGTCACATTTATTGATCTACATGTCTACGTAATTCTATGTACATATTTGCTAGCAACACACCTGCCTCCGCCGGCGCCCCACCAACCTCCGCTTACTCCTGCCCCCCGCCGACCTCCTGCCCGTAGGTTGAGCTCGCCGCTGACCTGCCTGCCTACCCTCCTGCCCGCTGAGCTGCCCACCCGCTGAGCCCGCCGCTGAGCTCGCCGCTGAGCTCGCCGCTGAGCTCGCCGCTGAGCTGCCTGTCCGCTGACCTGCCTGCCTGCCCTCCTGCCCGCTGAGCTGCCCACCCGCTGAGCCCGCCGCTGAGCTCGCCGCTGAGCTCGCCGCTGAGCTGCCTGTCCGCTGACCTGCCTGCCTACCCTCCTGCCCGCTGAGCTGCCCACCCGCTGAGCCCGCCGCTGAGCTCGCCGCTGAGCTCGCCGCTGAGCTGCCTGTCCGCTGACCTGCCTGCCTACCCTCCTGCCCGCTGAGCTGCCCACCCGCTGAGCCCGCCGCTGAGCTCGCCGCTGAGCTCGCCGCTGAGCTCGCCGCTGAGCTCGCCGCTGAGCTCGCCGCTGAGCTGCCTGTCCGCTGACCTGCCTGCCTACCCTCCTGCCCGCTGAGCTGCCCACCCGCTGAGCCCGCCGCTGAGCTCGCCGCTGAGCTCGCCGCTGAGCTCGCCGCTGAGCTCGCCGCTGAGCTCGCCGCTGAGCTGCCTGTCCGCTGACCTGCCTGCCTGCCCTCCTGCCCGCTGAGCTGCCTGCCCGCTGACCTCCCTGCCTAGGAGGTGTCCAAATTGTGCAGTATTCGTGACTGGTAGGTGTCCAAATCGTGCAGGATTTGGTGACTGGTAGGTGTCGATTCGCTGCCTGGGGGTGTCCATTTGGTGCAGTATCGGTGACCGGTGGGTGTCGATTCGCTGCCTGGAGGTGTCCAAATCGTGCAGTATTCGGTGACAGGTAGGTGCCGATTCGCTGCCTGGAGGTGTCCAAATCGTGCAGTATTTGGTGACTGGTAGGTGTCGATTCGCTGCCTGGGGGTGTCCAAATCGTGCAGTATTCGTGACTGGTAGGTGTCGATTCGCTGCCCGGGGTGTCCAAATCGTGCAGTATTCGCTGCCTAGGAGGTGTCCAAATCGTGCTGTAT
Organism: Morchella sp. 2016-41; assembly: GCA_024713855.1. NCBI lineage: Eukaryota > Fungi > Ascomycota > Pezizomycetes > Pezizales > Morchellaceae > Morchella > Morchella sp. 2016-41. The sequence continues at coordinate 175,876 of JAMGZD010000026.1, read as the reverse complement.
TCGGTGACTGGTAGGTGTCCAAATCGTGCAGTATTTCGTGACTGGTAGGTGTCCAAATCGTCCAGTATTCGGTGCCTAGGAGGTGTCCAAATCGTCCAGTATTTGGAGCCTGGTAGGTGTCAAAATCCTCCAGTATTCGTTGACTGGTAGGTGTCGATTTGCTTCCTGCAGCGGTGTCAGTAAAGGCGTCAAAATGCAGAGGAAGGCAAATACGTATTCAGGCGCTGATGCAGGCAGGAGGTAGGAGTCGATACAGGCAGGAGGTAGGTGTCGATACAGGCACATCAGCAAAAAAAAAAATCTCCCAAGACGAATTGTACGTCCAGACGTACCGATTCGTCTTTTGGGACCAAAACCTCGTCTTTTGCACCCAAATAGTCGTCTTTTGGTCATCCCGCGCTTCCCGGAGCTCTGAAATGTGACATGTCATCTTTTGGCGCCTAGTATGCGTCCCAAATGTGACATCTCGTCTTTTGACGCCTAGTATGCATCTCAAATATGACATCTCGTCTTTTAACGCCTTTTGACGTCGCGCGGATGTGATATTTTGCCTAAGTCCTGGCGCTAATGCTAATACCGCTAGCTAATGACGTCAGATTTGACTCTTCTCCACACCTCGAGGATTCACCCACACCTCCACCTCCACCTATACCTACCTACCTGCCTCGCCTCCTACCTCACCTCCTACCTCACCTCCTACCTCCATCAGCAAAAAATTAGGTTCGGTCTGACGTGCTTGGGCGTACCCAGGCGCACCAGGCGCCAATGGGCGTCATTTTGGGTGCCAGGCGCATGAGAAGTTTTCTTACCTGCATAGCTACGCCCCGGCGCAAAACGATTTCGTCGCGACGGGAACGGGAGAGAATCTCTCCCGTTCCCGTCGCGGAGTCGTCGTTTGCTCAAAAGACGAGTTCGTCTTTTGACCGAATTACGTCGTCTTTTGACCCAAAACGAACACCGGGTCCACACCTGGGTAGCTTTTGCCCGGTTAACGGCTTTTGCTAGCGAATTTGGCTGGCAGAATGAGGTCACTCGGCAATCGGTACATAGACTAGGACACCAGTTCCGCGCAAATGTCACGTTTATTGATCCACATGTCTACGTAATTCTATGTACATATTTGCTAGCGATCCACCTGCCCCCTGCCGATATCCTGCCCGTTGAGCTGTGCGCTGAGCTCGCCACTCAGCTGCCTACCTACCCTCCTGCCCGCTGGGCTGCCTGCCCGCTGAGCTGCCTGCCCGCTGAGCTGCCTGCCCGCTGAGCTGCCTGCCCGCTGAGCTGCCTGCCCGCTGAGCTGCCTGCCCGCTGAGCTGCCTGCCCGCTGAGCTCGCCGCTGAGCTGCCTGCCCTCCTGCCCGCTGACCTCCCCCCTGCCTGCCTTCCTGCCCGCTGACCTGTCTGTCTGGTAAGGGTCCATTTGGTGCAGTATTTGGTGACAGGTAGGTGTCCAAATCGTGCAGTATTTGGTGACTGGTAGGTGTCGATTCGCTGCCTGGGGGTGTCCATTTGGTGCAGTATTCGCTGCCTAGGAGGTGTCCAAATCGTGCAGTATTCGGTGCCTAAGAGGTGTCCAAATCGTGCAGTATTCGGTGACTGGTATGTGTCGATTCGCTGCCTGGAGGTGTCCATTTGGTGCAGTATTCGGTGACTGGTAGGTGTCGATTCGCTGCCTGGAGGTGTCCAAATCGTGCAGTATTCGGTGCCTGGTAGGTGTCCAAATCGTGCAGTATTCGGTGCCTGGTAGGTGTCCAAATCGTGCAGTATTCGGTGCCTGGTAGGTGTCCAAATCGTCCAGTATTTGGAGCCTGGTAGGTGTCGAAATCGTCCAGTATTTGGAGCCTAGTAGGTGTCAGTAAAGGTGTCGAAATGCAGAGGAAGGTAAATACGTATCTGGCGCTGATACAGGTAGGAGGTAGGCGTCGATACAGGTAGGAGGTGAGGTGGGTGTCGATACAGGTAGGAGGTGAGGTGGGAGGTGAGGTAGGAGGTGAGGTGGGAGGTGAGGTGGGAGGTGAGGTGGGAGGGGAGGTAGGAGGCGAGGTAGGTAGGCATGGAGGTGGAGGTGGAGGTGGAGGTGGAGGTGGAGGTGGAGGTGTGGGTGGATCCTCGCGGTGTGGAGAAAGCGTCAAATCCGGCGTCGTTAGCTAAGCGGTATTAGCATTAGCGCCAGTACATAGGCAGAATATCACATCCACGCGGACGTCAAAGGCGTTAAAAGGCGAGATGTCGTATTTGAGATGCATACTAGGCGTCAAAGACGAGGCGTCACATTTGAGACGCATACTAGGCGCCAAAAGACGACATGTCACATTTCGCATCTCCGGGACGCGCGGGACGACCAAAATGCGAGTTTTTGGTAGCAAAAGACGAGGTTTTGGTCGCAAAAGACGAATCGGTACGTCTGGACGTACGGTTCGTCTTGGCGGTTCGTTTTTTTTGCTGATGTCACCTCCTACCTCACCTCCTACCTCACCTCCTACCTGTATCGACACCTACCTCCTACCTGTACCGACCTCCTGCCTGTATCGACGCCTACCTCCTACCCGTATCAGCGCCTGGATACGTATTTACCTTCCTCTGCATTTTGAGGCCTTTACTGACACCTACTAGGCTCCAAATACTGGACGATTTCGACACCTACCAGGCTCCAAATACTGGACGATTTGGACACCTACCAGGCACCGAATACTGCACGATTTGGACACCTCCTAGGCACCGAATACTGCACGATTTGGACACTTCCTAGGCAGCGAATACTGCACGATTTAGACACCTCCTAGGCACCGAATCCTGCACCTACCAGTCACAGAATACTGCACCAAATAGACACCTCCTAGGCAGTGAATACTGCACGATTTGGACACCTCCGAGGCACCGAATACTGCACGAATTGGACACCCCCCAGGCACCGAATCGACACCTACCTGTCACCGAATACTGCACGATTTGGACACCTAACAGTCACCAAATACTGCACCAAATGGACACCCCCAGGCAGCGAATCGACACCTACCAGTCACCAAATACTGGACCAAATGGACACCCCCGGGCATGGATTCCTGCACCTACCAGTCACCAAATACTGCACCAAATGGACACCTACCAGGCAGGGAGGTCAGCGGGCAGGCAGCTCAGCGGGCAGAAGGGCAGGCAGGTAGGTCAGCGGCGAGCTCAGCTGGCAGGCAGCTCAGCGGCGAGCTCAGAGGGCAGGCAGCTCAGGGGCGAGCTCAGAGGGCAGGCAGCTCAGCGGGCAGGAGGGCAGGCAGGCAGGTCAGCGGCGAGCTCAGTGGGCAGGCAGGCAGCTCAGCGGGGAGCTCAGCGGGCAGCCAGCTCAGCGCGCAGGAGGGCAATGCCCGGGGCAGGAGTAAGCGGAGGTGGGTGGGGCACTTAGAAATGTACATAGAACTAGGGGTGGCCACCTCGCGACCGCGAGGTCTCCTCCTCTCCAACCCTCGTGCAATATTTTGGTACCTCCAGTAGTAGTTAAAGAATTTAGACCTCTCATGGCCATTTCTCATGGTTGTGCCGCTTAAATGCCGAATTCCTGCTGTAGATAGTATCCGTTTCTTTCCTCTCGTTATTGTATATCGAGTCTGTCCGCTCCAGTGCCGAGTCAAATAGCCGCTGCGGTGCTAGTCCAATAGCCGCTCCGGTGCCAGCTGTACCAATACCCACTCTGGTGCCAGTCCAATATCCGCTCTAATATCAGGTTATACAGATATCCTCCACTTATATGCCAGTTTTAATGCCAGCTCTAATATACCCAGGCTCAAATAGCGCAAGCTGTAAGTCCAATGTCCGTTCCATGCAGCTTCAATGCCCACTCCGGTCGATTGCCCACCCCAATGCCAATCCCAGTCTCATGACGGCCCCTATGCCAGTGCCAATACCATCCCTGGGAGCAATGTCCGCAACCAAGCCAATTTTAATGCTAGCTCTGAGTCCAATGCCCGCCCCCATATTGCCAGTGCCAGCTAAGGCTTCAATGCCTACCCCGAGCCAGCGCAAAAGCCAGCTTTCAAGCCTTGCCCCATCCCAGCACCAATGCCAGTGCCAACGACAGCTCTAAGTGTAATGCCCAACCAAATGCCAGCTCTAATAAAAGCCAGAGCCAATGCCAGCTCCAACATATGCCACTCCAACCAATGGCTTCGAGTGGCATGTCGCAACCGCAAGGTCTGCTCCTGCCCAAGATTCGTGTAATATTTGGAAAACTCCAGTTGTTAGTGGATTTTCAAGTCATCTTAGCCCTTTACCATACCGGCTCTAATGCCCGTTGACATTCCGGCACACATTACAGCACTGTCTCCACCGACACTGCCCGCTCCAGTACCATCTCCAATGCCCGCCCGCATGCGAGCCCTGAGTCCAACTCCCATCCCCATGCCAGCTTTAGTGCCAGTTTCCATGTGCTGGCCGAAGTGTCAGCTGCGGTGCCTACTCTAAGGCCGGCTCCAATGCTAGCTTCTATGGATGTCGACTCCAATATGTGTCAGCTTCAAGTTCAGCTCCGAGTGCAATGCTCGCTCCGGTAACAGCCGCTATGCCCGCCAGCCCACACGCCAGCTTCAATGTCAGATCCAATGTTTTCTGTGGTACTGTCTCCCAGTCCAGTACTCTCTCCAATTTCAGCTACAATGCCTGCTCCGGCACGCGCTCAATCTGGGGTCTACTTCAAAGCCAGCTCTAATGGCTGCCCATGTGCGGGCTTGATTGCTATGAGGGCAATGCCCCCCCAAATTTCAGCACCAATAGTATATGCCAGAACCAATGCCAGCTCCAATATATGCCGCTCTAATTAATGTTTTTCATTGGCACCTCGCCTTCACCACTCTTCTAACTCCCCTCATTTTACCGCCGTTGCTCCTCCATTACTAATTGTCTTATACTCATTAATTATATATTTAGTCTTGACTTATACACTTCCATCGGGATTATTCCATTCAGGAATAAGACTTCAGGGTTAGGGATAGGCAGCGACCAAATGTGATGTGTCATGTTGACTAAGTCACATCCTGTCCGGAATCCCTGTCGATCCCTGCTCCAACCAACCAAACCGGCCGGAATGTCTCGTTTTCTCTGCGAGCACACTGTATTGTAGTACTATAGATTACGTGAGCGTGGATCGATAAGCGTGGACGTTTGGCGGAACTGGTGTCTGGTCTATGGACCGATTGCCGAGTGGACGCCGTTCTGCCGGCCGTTAGCAGGGCAAATGCTGCGGTGTGGGCCGGTGTTCGTTTTGGGGTTGAGGGCGGCGTCGTTTGGTCAAAGAGCGAACCGAGACGAACTCGTCTTTTGAGCAACGGCTCAGCGGCGAGCGGAGAGAATCTCTCCCGTTCCCGTCGCGACGATATCGTTTTGCGCCGGGGCGCATGGATGCAGGTAAGAAATCCTCTCATGCGCCTGGTGCGCCTGGTGCGCCTGGGTACGCCCAAGCACGTCAGACCGAACCCAATTTTTTGCTGATGCAGGAGGTGAGGTAGGAGGTGAGGTAGGAGGTGAGGTAGGAGGTGAGGTAGGAGGCGAGGTAGGTAGGTAGGTATAGGTAGAGGTGGAGGTGTGGGTGGATCCTCGAGGTGTAGAGAAGAGTCAAATCTGACGTCATTAGCTAGCGCTAGCATTAACGCCAGTACATAGGCAGAATATCACATCCGCGCGACGTCAAAAGGCGTTAAAGACGAGATGTCATATTTGAGATGCATACTAGGCGTCAAAAGACGAGATGTCACATTTGGGACGCATACTAGGCGCCAAAAGACGACATGTCACATTTCGGATCTTCGGGACGCGCGGGACGACCAAAACACGAGTATTTGGTAGCAAAAGACGAGATTTTGGTCACAAAAGACGAATCCGTATGTCTGGACGTACAATTCGTCTTGGAGGATTTTTTTTTTGCTGATGCAGGGTCTCACCTTGGCCTCTAATCTTTTATTCACACATTCTAAGATTTCTGTCAACTCGGGCGAGTTCAAGGGACAGTCTAGTGAGCCTTCACTGGGTGTGGGAGGCGGTGTTTGGTTTGTGGGTGGCATCGTGGTGGTATTTGATATAATTTTGTTGTTGTTGAGTGGTTGATGACGTGGTGTTGATTGTAATGAGATATGGGGATGTTGGGGGTTTTATAATTCCTTACTTCACCGGCGATATAAATGCATTGAGATATTCAGCTATTAGTTAGATATTAGTTAGATGTCTGAAAGAACATCATCCCAGACCCAAATGCAATATGTGCATGTCTTAGCTGAATAAAAGATGGCCTGCGCGTAGCAGGCAAAGGTACCGAAAAACGCAGGTTTTGTCTCTCGACTTATTTTTTAGTTTTTGAGCAAGAATTAGCGGACTAAGACCTGCGTTGTGTGCTACCTATTGTTTGCTTGCCGCGAGTACGTTCCATGAATTCTTATTTGTGCTGTCATTTCTATTTGCGCTGTTTGCTCTCCGAGCCCCCCCCCCCCTTTTTTTATTTTATATATACATACATATCATGTCCCGATAAATGTTTTCTTATAAAACGGAGGCTGGTTGGTTTGATATACACAGCACCCGATTTTCAGTAACATTCTCATTGAAACAAAAATAATGGCAGGAGCAACTCTGTACCCAAAAACTCCCTTCAGGGTTATAATCGTCGGTGCTGGTTTTGGCGGCCTTACGACTGCAATCGAGTGCACATTGAAAGGCCATACAGCTGTCATTGTTGAAAAAGCAGATGTTTTTCAACCCCTTGGCGACATAATCTCAATTGGTAGGCACTCTCATCAGACCAAATAGAACGGGCATACTAACACGCATCACTACCATCAGCTCCAAATGTAGGACGTATCATGTCACGATGGGACAAAAAGCTCGTGCATGATAAACTCGAGCCCATATGTATGCACCACTCAGGAACGAAACTCCAGAACAAAGACGGTCAACAAATACTTTTCCAGCCAGCAACGGCCCCAAACCCCGAATCACCTGTCTACAACGGCAACCGGGCAGCTATCCACAAAGTATTTTACGAATATGCGAAGTCACTCAATGTCGAATTCAATATGGGGAGGGAGGCTATTAGTTATGGGGTAAATGAGACCGAGACCGGCATGAAACCCATTGTCAAAACCAGGTCCGGTGAGACCTTCGAAGGAGACGTTGTAGTTGCAGCGGATGGAGTGCATACTAGGGCTAGGGAACAGATTTCAGGATCCGACGTTAAGCTAAAGAATAATGGGTATTCCGCCTGGAGAGCATCGTTCAACGCAGAGGAGAGTGGTGTGACTAAGGACCCTTTGATGAAGAAGTTTGTAGAAGGTGGAGATACGCACACTGGATGGTTGGGTGACGATATGCATTTCCTAGTTGCAAGCTACAAAGGAGGAACGGAAATATCCTGGGTTTGTACAAGGAAGGTTAGTAGCATAAGCCATTTCCTCCAGGAGCAAAACACTAACATATCTCATAGGATAATTCAGACCCAGAAGAGCCTTGGACCAATAAAGGAAATATAAAGGATGTTCTAAATCGCATGAAGGATTGGGACCCAAGATGCCTGGCAATCGTAAATAATCTCTATCTAGAATGTTTTATCATGATCGCTGACATTGGATTGAAGGTATCCAAATCACCTTCATGCACAGACTACAAACTAGTATGTAGGGAACCTCTATCTACATTGGTTTCCCCTAATGGCGGTGCATGTCTCCTCGGGGACGCCGTGCGCTCTTTTCTCCCCACCTCCATCCAAGGCTGCTCCCAAGCTATCGAAGATGGTTGCGTCCTTGCTACATGTCTCGCACTATCATACAAAGAGGGTTCAGTTAGCTCATCAGAAATGGTTTCTCGAGCCCTCCGTGCATATGCACGACTTAGGTATGAGCGTGTTAAGTCTGTGCAAAGGACCGGCGAAGATCTCCTCAATCTTTGGCACAAGTGTGACTATAAAACCGTCCACTTGAATCCCCAGCGTATCAGAATGCCCCGGAAGGCTTGGGTAACCGAACACGATAGTGAAAGCTTCACAAAAGGTATGTGGGATCATGTTTTAGCGGAACTACGTGGTGGGCCTCCTATTCCCAAAGAGAATCTAGCATGCGGCATGGTTAGCGAGTAGATTCTGTTAGCTCAAGTTCTTAAATATCTTCAGCGGCCTACATTCCCTTTATACGAGCGTAGAAGGAGTGTGAAATGGAAGTGCGGTTCGTTGTATTTACCGCGTCCTTTTTTTGGGGGTACTAGATCTAGATTACTAGAAAAATTGTTTAAATAAATTATCCCCGTGTCCAATTATCCACATACCAAGATTCTGCCCCTCGGCGCACGATCTGCATGCTGCCCTCTTTGATCTAACTCATGCCGACAGCCGAAGAAGTGGTGGTCTATGGCCATGACACTTTCCCCAGTTAGTGGCTCCACTTCCAATTGCTGGTCACATAAGTATTCAAACCGCGTGTCATGCTCGGGCATTCCCTGCATGACTCAACAGCACGTATTTAGTCCAATAGATTTGCTTGCGTGCACGGTCGGTTGTCAAGAAATTCCAAGGAATAGATGTATCTTAGAAAGAAATGGTCTTTTGGGACTGCAGTAATTACTATCCGCGGACACATACGTTGAGGTTTCTCTCATAGGGCAGATACATGATACATGAGAAGACTCAGGAGGCGTTCACAAGACATCCACTAGAACAAAACCGTGACTAGAATTTGTCCTGTAGCCAATTGGTGAACAGAGAAGATTATATTTCTATTTATATGCCTCTTATAACCACAGACTACGTTGCATATGAGTGGTGAAGTAAACAAAAATACAAGGTACGGGCTGCATATAGTAAACCACTCGATACATGGACCATCACTCGATTAATGAGTTTAAAAAAAATGCGCCCGGTCCATTAACTGTCACCCGGTGCATGGTATGTCAGTCGGTCCATGGACTGTCACTCGGTCCATGGAGTGTCACTCGGTTCATGGACTGTCACTCGGTTCATGGACTGTCACTCGGTTCATGACTGTCACTCGGTCCATGGACTGTCACTCGGTTCATGACTGTCACTCGGTCCATAGACTTTCACTTTTGTGTTTACCGAATTAGTTGGTTTAATTAGTACATGCAACCCGAAGGTTATGGTACTCAACATCCTCTCAAACTAGTATTATTGTCGTTCTGAATCAAATGAAATAAAACCAAATCACTACAATTCGTGCCTCTGTGTTTCCTTTTAATCTATGCATATCTAGGAGAGCACCAATGCCATTTCCGTCTATTGAGAGTCTTCCTCTCATTCTTGTTCCTCTTATCTAACATTCGTATGGCATCTATATTTGTTTCTACTAGGTAACAAACAGTTCAGTTTTCAGTTTTGTTTAACTCATTAATTGCATGCGGACCGTGCCCCTATGGCAATACCACAACCCTAGAACTGACCTACCAACTCCTAGCCACAACCAATAAAGGACGTTCAGCAAGCTAGAACACCTCCGCCGCCACTATACAACTAAAGAAAATGAAACTATAACGTCCAACTACACTACTTAATAACAATTTGTACCTTCTTTCTTTGCAACAACACCGGCTCTATCAAGTATTTCCCATCTTACATCCCAATCTCGTCTTTGTCCTCATTACTTATTCAAGCCTTCTCGATCGTGTTTTCCTCTCCCCATTTCTCTATCTCTTCTTGCCGCTGACCTTGTAGCAGCGATCCGTGTACTGCTTTCGAACCAGAATTAGTGAGCGGAGAGGGATATTCCAAGCCCATCCTCTGAGAGTCATGTTATTATTTCCATGCCCACCTGCCCTATTAATGTTGCTGACCTCTTTCTGAAACTCTTTCATTTTCCAATGCTGCTGCCCCTTTATCCAGAATTTTGTGTCATATTCTGTTTCTTCTTTTTATTTGTCTGAAGGAGAGTGGTCCAGTATCAATACATCCGCGTGGAGAGTGTTCTCTGGCCTTTCAAGTATCGTAGGGTTTGATTTGTCTATGATCACTGCCTCTGGTGTTGTCTCTGGTGTTGTTCAAGTTGGTGTTTCTGTGGGCGGAGTTGGTTGTGGGGGGAGGAGTATATATAGGGTAGTTGTTTTCTTTTCGATTATTAGTACATCAGCAAAAAATTGGGTTCGACCCGACGCACCTGGGCGTACCCAGGCACACCCGGCGCCATTGGGCGCACCAGGCGCATGAGAAGTTTTCTTACCTGCATCCATACGCCCCGGCGCAAAACGACTTCGTCGCGGAGTCGTCGTTTGCTCAAAAGACGAGTTCGTCTTTTGACCGAATTACGTCGTCTTTTGACCCCAAAACGAACACCGGGTCCACACCTGGGTAGCTTTTGCCCGGTTAACGGCTTTTGCTAGCGAATTTGGCTGGCAGAATGAGGTCACTCGGCAATCGGTACATAGACTAGGACACCAGTTCCGCGCAAATGTCACGTTTATTGATCCACATGTCTACGTAATTCTATGTACATATTTCCTAGCGACCCACCTGCCTCCGCCGGCGCCCCACTTACCTCCGCTTACTCCTGCCCCCCACCGACCTCCTGCCCGTTGAGCTGTGCGCTGAGCTCGCCGCTGACCTGCCTGCCTGCCTGCGCTCCAGCCCGCTGAGCTGCCTGCCTGCCCGCTGAGCTGCCTGCCCGCTGAGCTGCCTGCCTGCCCGCTGAGCTGCCTGCCCGCTGAGCTGCCTGCCCGCTGAGCTGCCTGCCCGCTGAGCTGCCTGCCCTCCTGCCCGCTGACCTCCCCCTTGCCTGCCTTCCTGCCCGCTGTCCTGCCTGTCTGGTAGGTGTCCATTTGGTGCAGTATTTGGTGACTGGTATGTGTCCAAATGGTGCAGTATTCCATTCGCTGCCTGGAGGTGTCCATTTGGTGCAGTATTCGGTGACTGGTAGGTGTCGATTCGCTGCCTAGGAGGTGTCCAAATCGTGCATTATTCGGTGAGTGGTAGGTGTCGATTCGCTGCCTGGAGGTGTCCAAATCGTGCAGTATTGGTGTCGATTCGCTGCCTGGGGGTGTCCATTTGGTGCAGTATTGGTGACCGGTAGGTGTTGATTCGCTGCCTAGGAGATGTCCATTTGGTGCAGTATTTGGTGACTGATAGGTGTCGATTCGCTGCCTGGGGGTGTCCAAATCGTGCATTATTCGGTGACTGGTAGGTGCAGTATTCGCTGCCTAGGAGGTGTCCAAATCGTGCAGTATTTGGTGACTGGGAGGTGCAGTATTCGCTGCCTAGTAGGTGTCCAAATCATGCAGTATTTGGTGACTCGCAGGTGCAGGATTCGCTGCCTAGGAGGTGTCCAAATCGTCCAGTATTTGGTGACTGGGAGGTGCAGTATTCGCTGACTAGGAGGTGTCCAAATCGTGCGGTATTTGGTGACTCGCAGGTGCAGGATTCGCTGCCTAGGAGGTGTCCAAATCGTCCAGTATTTGGTGACAGGTAGGTGTCGATTCGCTGCCTGGGGGTGTCCATTCGGTGCAGTATTTGGTGACCGGTGGGTGTCGATTCGCTGCCTGGGGGTGTCCAAATCGTGCAGTATTCAGCGACTGGTAGGTGTCGATTCGCTGCCTGGGGGTGTCCATTTGGTGCAGTATTTGGTGACTGGTAGGTGTCCAAATGGTGCAGTATTCGTGACTGGTAGGTGTCGATTCGCTGCCTGGGGGTGTCCATTTGGTGCAGTATCCGGTGACAGGTAGGTGTCCAAATCGTGCAGTATTCGGTGACTGGTAGGTGTCCAAATCGTGCAGTATTCGCTGCCTGGTAGGTATCCAAATCGTGCAGTATTCGTTGCCTGGTAGGTGTCGAAATCCTCCAGTATTCGTTGACTGGTAGGTGTCGATTTTCTTCCTGCAGCGCAGTCAGTAAAGGCGTCAAAAAGCAGAGGAAGGTAAATACGTATCTAGGCGTGGATACAGGCAGGAGGTAGGCGTCGATACAGGCAGGAGGTAGGCGTCGATACAGGCAGGAGGTAGGCGTCGATACTGGCAGGAGGTAGGCGTCGATACTGGCAGGAGGTAGGAGGTGAGGTAGGAGGTGAGGTAGGAGGTGAGGTAGGAGGTGAGGTAGGAGGTGAGGTAGGAGGTGAGGTAGGAGGTGAGGTAGGAGGTGAGGTAGGAGGTGAGGTAGGAGGTGAGGTAGGAGGTGAGGTAGGAGGTGAGGTAGGAGGTGAGGTAGGAGGCGAGGTAGGAGGCGAGGTAGGTAGGTGTATATGTGGAGGTGGAGGTGGAGGTGGAGGTGGAGGTGGAGGTGGAGGTGGAGGTGTGGGTGGATCCTCGAGGTGTGGAGAAGAGTCAAATCTGACGTCATTAGCTAGCGCTAGCATTAGCGCCAGTACATAGGCAGAATATCACATCCGCACGACGTCAAAAGGCGTTAAAAGACGAGATGTCATATTTGAGATGCATACTAGGCGTCAAAAGATGAGATGTTACATTTGGGACGCATACTAGGCGCCAAAAGACGACATGTCACATTTCGGATCTCCGGGACGCGCGGGACGACCGGAATGCGAGTTTTTGGTAGCAAAAGACGAGGTTTTGGTCGCAAAAGACGAATCGGTACGTCTGGACGTACAATTCGTCTTGGAGGATTTTTTTTTTTGCTGATGTAACTGCAGTACGATTTCCTTCATTTCCTCATCTTCTTCTTTAATCTTTGGGCCGGGAGGGGGTGGACTCTGTATTTCTTCTTCTTGGTTCATTGCAGCGCGGTCATACCGGATCTGGTAGTCGATGAGTCTGGTTGTACAGCTCCAGCTCTGGGGCCCGTCTGGTTTTCTCTGGTACCATCGGGAGAGAGTACAACGCAATAGTCGCCCATAGAAGCTTTAATACACCGGCCTTTGGTTTCTATAACCGAAATTCACAAGCATCAATCAAAATCAGGTGTATGCATTGGAGAGAGATCTCTTATCTTCTAAAGCCTCTGCTTACAGAGGCACGGTGTTTCAATAAAATCCATACAGATTGGCGATAATCGTGAATATTATTCACACGATCTGAACGACAATTTTGTGGAAAGACTTGGAAAGACTTTTGCCAAAGTGGGCTGTCATCGCCTGGATCAAACAATCATGTTCAGGTGCTTGTCATAGAAGAGGACCTGGATAGCGCGCGAGCTTCGCCTGATGAAAGAATTGAGAATGGGCTTCCGCCATTCCTTGAGTTTGCGGAATGTATGTAGGTACATACATACATACAGTGCGATATCCGAAGTCATGAGAAGAAAACCAAACCACACCAAAATTCGTCAAAATGCAACCACCACACACAGCATAATTGCCATTAATAATGAATAAAATTTAGGGGATGAAATATTGGTTATCAAATCTAATCAATCTAAAAGGACACTCCCTGAAATCAGATATGAAAGAAGTTACATGAGCCAGAAGTAGAGCAATTTGGAGATTTGGTTGTATCCCATACAAATATGTGGTCTTGGCACGTTTTTGGCAACTTGACACAACAAAATCATCACAACTCATGCTAGGGACATATAATTGTAACTTTAAGCTGATAGAGCGATATACAGAATATATAGTTTTTCAATTCCCAGATAATATCTATCTTAATTGGTGGTTGAGGACCGGGTTGAAAAGTGGCATTTTTGGTGCAAAATGGATGCCGTTTCATCACCTCCGACATCGCGCTGTACATTGCGGTGTTTGCATGGGGGCCATCGACTCCTAGCCGCCTCTAGGTTTCTGGAACCAACGGAAAAGTGGTGGACCGTCGAACTCTATGTTGACAACGGTATACAAGCTCATGAAATTAGATATGGCCTTTTTAGTTTGCTGATCGATCTTTATACAGTAATGGACGAGAATTTGCGAGAACATATTAGCGAATATTTTTTTGAAAATTCTTCAAAAGTGAGTGACGGAGAGATCTGGCGTCATATGCGTGCCTGTCAGAGGTGGGGTAATCACGGTAGTGAAATGATGTGGTGGTCCCGCTTGACCTAGCTTAAAGAGAAAGATCTACCCCAACTCTTGCGGCATCCTGGGTTCTGCCATGCCTTTAGTGACCTTATGAATATCCGGGGTTTATGGGTTTATGAATTGAGCTACAATTGCACAGAAGTACGATGAGGTGTGCTTAATTTGAACTGTTAGAATAGTATTAGAGGAGAGTAGTTTGATAATCCCCGTAGGAAATAGTTCACTATCTGCGCCATATTCATGACGTATGGCATCAAATCTTCGCGGGAGGCCCACATGCAACAATAGCCGCCGACATGAACTTTCCATGTGCAATATTTACAATTACGTGTCCCGAAATTATCGCGACCAGATTTCTCTGAGCTGAAGTCGCTGATGGGAAGAGGGAAATTATTGCCCACAATTCACGATGTAAGGGATAGGGAAAAGTATTCTCACTATGGGACTCATACCTACCATTTCAAGCTTTTTTGAGGAGCTCATACACTTCGATCAATTGGCAGTTGCGATGAAAGGGTTGATCGCGCCCGCCAAAAAACATCCCCGACCATCCCTGTGTACCAGTCATTTAAGAGCGTATTTGTTGACACTGGCGGGTCATTACAGGTGCAATTGAGTGAAGGGAATCTCAGAGAGCTGTGGATAGACGTGATGCGGCACGTCCTGTCGTTGGTGTCTGGCGCCACGCCGCGCAAGGAGAATGGCCAGGGGAAACCTGAAATTCAAGAATCTAATCCTAACGTTTGGTTTGAGTTTTAATTTGCACGGGGAGCGCATAGGCTTGGTTTTCACTCAGAAGAGATATCGGACAAGATTTGCGAATAAACGAGCATGGGGATTGCAACCACCTTTTTGCGTTATGGTAGGCCGCGACACGGCTACAGTTATGAAGAGAGAGATCCTGAAGCAGCCGCTATCAGCATACCTCAGATACTTGATGGGTTCAAACGAGTAGAGGAGCCTACGCATGCTGGAAGATCCGTCTCTCGAAGACAATCCCGAAGACAATCTTCGAAGACAATATCGAAAGAGTTGCCTAGCAAGGCGATCAGGGCGCCTGTTTCAATTAGATTTTGAACAAGACAGGTCTCACTTCCAGCTTGGCGTCTGCCGCTTTATAAGCTGAATATCCGCATGCCACGCTTGTTTCGTGGGAACCAGGTGATAGAGTATCAACAGGTTGGGTTGAATTACAAACTCTGCGTCGAAGACGTAAATTTCAACATGGAACTATGCAACACGGCGCCTGCAGCGCCAGACATTAACTTTTATCGCTCTGAAGCAAGCTCTATACCGATCTGGTGAGGTTAAACTCAATAATACCCGATTATAGTGAATTATCATTTTAGTTTGTTGTTTCGTTCGCTCTAGTGTGGATGTGACTGTTGTGTACCTACATACAAATAATTTCAACAATCCAAGTACTACAGAAACTTACAGTTTTATAGGGAACAGGGATTTGTGCCAATAAGCCCCCCCAACAAAAAAGAAAAAGCTAGCGCGATATTACGTGGTATACATAAAATCCCGACTCAAACAATAGATTTCTCATAAAAGCAATTACCCTCTATGATAGGGCGTGCAGTCCCGCCCGACGGAGGGATACTGAGGAGAAAGTATGGCATAAAATGTCGGTACCTATTCAATCGGGTACATACGTACTTATGGGGGCGACAGAGTCATGAAAAATTCCTATCCTACGCAGTTGGCAGTATATAATAATGCCGAGATTCAATAAGTGTCAACCGAGTGATACAGTGATATTGAACAGAGAGCTGTTGGCGAATATTAGATCATCAGTTGGGTCCCACGGTCACCCGGAGTATCTCGGCTCTTTATCATTTTGTTTAATTCAGAGATAATAAGTGTCATTCAGTTGCAGTTGTAGCTTTTATGTTGTCTCGCACTCTCAATGAGTGATAAACAGCTGAAAAATGAAAGGAAAATATAGAGGAGGAGTTGCCTGACAGCAGAACATATGTTTGTAGGGAACTGCCGCAGTACTGATTACTCTTCTTTACTTGTTCCCTTCTCCGCAGAGGAGGCCACAGTACCTTGCCCCAGATCCTCTCCACCGAAGCTTGCGCCCTTAGAGAACACTGCAACACCAGCGCGTAAGGCCATCCCTTCTTTGACAAGCTGCCAGTGCATGCTTTCAACTGTTCGCCATGGCACATTCATTTCTTTTGCTACTTCGTTCCACATATTTTGTTTAAATCTACCTCCAAACATATTATTAGTTGGTTACCAAATCTCACAGACTGGCAAGCTAGAGCGAGTATAGACGTTGAGAACAATACCTTTCATACAGTAAAGCCAGCTGGGTTTTTTTGTTCTCGTCCCAAGATGACTGTCGTTCTAAGTAGTTCTGGTAACGGAGGCGGCATGACACTACAGATCTTCCAGGAAGCTATTTTGATATATCTTCCCACTGCATTTTTTCCCCTCGTAGGCGTACAAGAGTTCCACTTTCATTTTCATTCCATTTTCTTCGTTTTGCAGGTGACGTTACTGTATGTGGGGATAGTGTATGTTTCGTTAAGGCTGATCGGGGTATCTGTGATGTATTATCGGGGGTGTCGGTGCTCAAAGGAGTATCCTTCTCTGAGGACATGGGGGCAGTAGGAGCTGGGGCTAGCGGGCAAGAAGTTATTATAGTTCAAACACTTCAAATAGAATAGTCTGGGTTGGGAATTCTAGAGAGCAGGAGTTAATAAAGCCATAGGGGGGGAGGTGATATTTAAACTATCTAAAATGAATTTGGACCCCCTCCCAAGAATTGAAAGAAACAAACCAAAAGAGCTGACTTACATTACCATAGGATGAAGCCACCATAGGATTTTAGGCAAAGAGGCGCCACTTCCCTTGCGTTTCTGGTTAGGTAGCCCGCACAGCGCTTGGCGTGTAGCATGCAACATGTATCATATAACATTATATATAAATAGCCATGTCACAGATGTACATCCTTGTTGAGTATGCCATAGTCTATGACTGCATGAAATAATTCCTTGTTGGTGCTCCAGCGCCCGACTATTTTACCTTGTAGTATTATTAACAGGGTATGTACTAATCAGTAGGGTTACAGCCGTCTGATATGAGTGAACCTCATGATCAGTCAACAGCGGTATTTGAGACAAGATTCTAATGCCTGCGCTCTTTTTTTTTTTTGTTTAACTCATTAATTACATGCAGACTGTAGTCTATGGTAATATCGCTGCCCCAGAACTGCCCGTTCACCTCTGCCTTCTCTCACAGTACCCGTGCCATAAACAGATAATAACATGAACAAATGAAATTGATCAAACTGCCTGTTTGTCCTCTCTGTCCTTGAGTCTTCCCCATCCTTGAGCTATCTCCCTCTCTTCCTCTTCCTTTAGCTCTTGCTTCCGCCGTGGCCTTGCAGGCTGTCAGGATGTGGGCTACGCTTTGTTCTCCGCCTCCGCATTCGCATTCTGTTGTCTCTTTCCTTTTGAACCGGTGGAGCTATTGATTAATCGCGAGGTGCCCTGTTCGTAACCTGCTTATTATAGTTCTCTCTTTCCTATCTGTTGCTTCGAATATTATCAGGTGTAATGCCTGCGCTCGATTTTCTGTGACAAGAAGGTTTTTTTAAGCCAGCCAAGCTTGGAGATTGTAGAAACAAGAAAGCGGTTCTTAGATTTTAAGTATGTATGGGGTTTTTATAATATACCTGAATATGGACCTGGTGACTTATAAATGGCGGGATAAGATGGTCCGATATGTGATTGGGGGGAGGGAAGTGAACTATGTATGAGTGCCCCCCAGAGTAAACAGGTAAGCTTTTAAGGGGGCCTTGCCCCCCTCCTTCCGGTAAAAAGTATCTCTCTATACAAAAGCGTACCAGCCATTAAATTCAAAATTTTCCATTCAAAAAACAGACTTAAATGTTATCTCCTGATTATATCGGTCGCAGCCAAAGCATCGTTGACCTACGGATCACATCCATGGCAGCCCTATCAATTCCCGACTTTCGGAGTATAGTGTGGATTGGGGTCTTCGGATCTTTCTCCCGAGATGAACAGAGGGACAAGAGCGACGTCGGCATTATTGTTATCGAAGATGAAGATTGTGTAGCTGAGTGGGGAGATGCCGTGAACCCAGATCCCTGGACACTTGAGGATCTCCTCCCAAGGGTATGGTCTAGGCCCATTGATATTATCCGTATTGAAAAACAGCAACTACGTGGGCTAGTTTTCGTCGATGCTCTTCTAACGGCTCGAACTATTTACGGCGACGGCCAATGTGAACTGGTTTCGAAGCGTCGTCAAGACGCGAGAGCATATCTTGAAGCCGGTCGGTCTCTCTTCAGCAACACAGCGGAACAAATAAAAACCCTGAGGGAATCAGTGATGACCGGGCGTCATATCAACGTATGTCAGACAACTCCCAGCACCAATATTTTGATGCAAGGTTATTGAGTGTTTCTCTTAACTCTAGGGACTCGGCGATTCATCCTTCAGGCAGTGTGCCCTTGATCACCTCTTGCGAATTCTACAGGGCCTTGATATCGAACAGAAAGGGAACCCCATACATGAAGGATTTTTGTCCATGGTTCTACAGTTAGCGAAAGATCTCAGAATATTTATCACCTCGGCCGAGAATAATTCTGAATATTGGGATAGAGTATGGCAGATCATTTTGTCTCCAGAACCGAAGAGCCTATACGGTCTCTTGGCGAGATTGCAGAAACATGCAATCCCTGCTCTTGATGATATTACGGAGCGTATCAAAATCTCTGAGAGATTGGAACGCGGCGAGGGTGGCAGCAGCAATATTGTGACGGGCAAAGGATTTTGTTAAATTAAATTATTGTAGCTAGGGCTGGAGGAGACTGAGTGAAACAATTTACATGGCAATGGGGAAAAATCACATGTTCGGTCACGTATGGTGCGAGAAGGCATAGGGGGTGGGTGTGTAAACTTCGGCGTTTGCAGCCAATCAATCAATAGAAACTTGGAGATCAACCCCCATAATGGTCCTAGCTCCTAGCCTAACGATGGAATTCTCTCCAATTCCTATACAAAAAAGGTTCCTCTGAAGTTGACACACCCACCCCCTATGCCTTCTCGCACCATATTTATATTTTTTTCCTCTAGCGGGCATGAAATCGATCATTTCGATATATTCCATAAAAAGTGCATTCAATGGCACATTAACAGGCCTACTTTCTTTCAGCTCTTACCAACACCTTTCCAAATACCTTTGCTCATAGCGCCTCAAAGTGATCGAGCCATCTCGATGAAGATAATTCCATTTATTGTGGAAATGTAAGAGGTACGTCCAATACATCAATCAGAAACAGTAGCCCACCAAATATATGTAGTCCATAGAAGATTACCTAAATCTCGAGTAAAACAATTTTCCTCGAGTAAAACAATTAGCCTCGAGAATACTCGCGTCGCGGATCCATGGCCCGAGCTCCCTCGAAGCCCGTGGACCACCCTAGCGTTTGATTTCCCTCAAAATGACTTACTCTTCAACAAATACAATCCAGTTCCCAATGACATTACCGAACATTATTTCTATTTCTTTTTCTCATGAACCTTTCTATCGACTCATTCAGGCGCTTGACTAGCTGAGAACCCTTTTTATTATTATTATTATAGAGAATTTACCTCTCGCTGTGCTCGAGAATATAATTAGCCAGGTTCACAAAACTCATTAACCTAGCCCAGAGAGTGAGTCTTTTTTATTGTTTAACTCATTAGCCCAGAGTGAGTCTGATGGTATGGCATAGTACTCGTCTTCTCAAATCACCCATCAGTGGAAGCCTCTTTCCCACTCCCTTTGCCAATGAACTTTGCCCTTGATCCTGGATCCTCTTTGATCACGTGTTCTTTGTTATCATCTAAAATGTAGTCTAGCAGCTGGTTAATTTGTTTCTTTAAATCGATGGTTTCTTGGTCCATTCCAAGGGGAAATGGGTGGGAAGTGATAGTTTTTTATATGATCGCGCCCGGGTTGGGAGTCACGAGCACGGACTCCTCCGTTAAACACTTCCGCTCGCGGAACAAGATCTACAATGTTGAATATATCGACTAACATTCATCCCCGAGTATATGTATGTATATAGAACCAATCAATTAGAAAAACTGTAGCACCATAGATTTATATGAATACTCCCCATATGGTATAAATGATACACATGGAAAAAGAGTAGCACCGTGAGTCTTAGTAAACGAGGAAAAATACGGTTATGTACATTCAGAACGGTCTTTCATCCTACGAATCTGTTATAAAGTCACTGGTAGTGGTGGGGTCAACGCTTCTGGTTGTCAGGGCGGTCTAATGTGTCTGTGTCCAGGTGTCCGGACTTCGTGTATATAATGAGTGTGGGTGACGACCTGGCTGACAAGTTCGGCGCATATCATGGACAATTTACTCCACTACCTTCAGGATTCACTACTCGAGCGAGTGATGGGGATTCGACAAATGGAGCAATTGATGAAAACCGGCTCGTCATCTGATGAAGCTCGGAAGTGGCTTGCATATGTCACTACCTCACAATCGCCATGGAATAGATCAAAGGCAAGATTGGTGCGAACGATCCTTGACTGTGGGACTAACCCAAATCTCTCTGACATCAGCGGTGAACCTCCACTTCATCGAGCAAGCGCACAAGAAAACATCATGTTTGTTGAGACATTACTTAGTAGCAGAAAGATATCAATTTATCAAACCAATACACAGGGGCGGAACGCGGTTCATTCGCAACTACTTACGCTCAGTTGAATATCTTGAAGTTGCTCATCTCTCACGATTGTAACACTGGCTTCAAGCCTCAATTGCTTGGATAAAGAAAAAAACACAGCATTGCATTAAGCCACCATAAACGGACATGTAGAGCGCATGAAACTGCTACTGAAAAAATGGGGCCGATAGAGAAATTAGAAAGGTAAGAGCGCATAAAGTCACTAGAATCCGCTACCTGGACGAGCATATTAGAGCCCGGAAACTTATGCTCTTGGTATAGCGATAGCACAGAAGGACCGTCGTCTGACCCGGGTTTTGTCACCCAAAGGCCTTGTGGTTGCCAACACCCCCGACCCACACTCACATACACCTTCCACAATGAATAGGGATAGCGTGGGGAATCATCGTCTTGTGTCCTCCGGTCCGAAGAGAGCGCTACCATAGTTCCCGGGGATGGGTCGGTGCCTGATGAATGTTCGGATCATGTTCAATCCGAGAAACAAATATGCCACCTACCTACTACCTCACCTCCTATCTCACCTCCTATCTCATCTCCTACCTCACCTTCTATCTCACCTCCTACCTCTGTCGATACCTACCTCCTACCTCACCTCCTACCTCCTACCTCTATCGACACCTACCTGCTGCCTGTATCGGCGCCTACCTCACCTCCTACCCCACCTTATGTCATGTAATTAATGAGTTAAACAAAAAAAAAAACCCCCACCTTATGTCTGTATCGATGCCTACCTCCTGCCTGTATCGACACCTAGAGACGTATTTACCTTACTCTCCATTTTGACACCTTTACTGACTCCGCTGCAGGCTCCAAATCCTGCAGTATATCAACGCCTCTGCAGGCACCAAATCGACACACCTACCAGGAAGTGAATCCTGCACGATTTCGACACTACCAGGCACCAAATACAGCGCGATTTCGACACCTGCCAGGCAGGCAAGAGGCAGACAGGAGGCAGGCAGGAGGCAGGGAGGAGGCAGGTCAGTAGGCAGGTCAGCATGCAGGAGGACAGCGGAGGCGGGTGAGGCGCTGAGAAATATGTACATAAAATTACGTAGCCACAGTGTGGATCAATAAACGTGACATTTGCGCGGATTCTGCCAGCAAAATTCGCTATGTACGAGTAACACACAGGATGTGTGTCCTCGACATGTACCACGGTGTTTACTCATTGGAATGATGGTATAAACCAACCTAATCCTTCAGCGCTATGTGTCTCAACTAGTCCCGGGCAATGTTCGTTATCGGAGTTGAACAGGCGTAGAAGCGCGATCGCATGTTCTACATATATAGAGATAGAAGTCATGTGTTTATCTAATCAATTATTGATTGTGTTTATCGAGATTAGAAAAACATGTGTTGCCCAATGTAATTGTAGTAGCGATATTAGAAACCGGTAGAGCATGCTGGAACTTTCGTTAAAATTATTGTATCCTCTAGTACGTCGGGAAATGTGTAGTGTAATGCATCCCCATCATGCCCCCGTATAATGTATCGGTATAATGAATCGGCGAATGCATCCCCAGTCCCACTTTACGATTTTACTGCTGACATTACTTGAGAGTCAGAGATAGAATTTAAAAAAATATACTGTCGGGATCGAACCTGGAGCATTAAGCTTGACAATCCCGAATTTTACCATATAAGCCATCGTGAATATTGTTGGATAGTAAATTGAGACATAAAGAATTAAAATATCCAGGGAAAAGTCAATAATGCATCGACGGTACGAGTTTACACAACTCACGACAGCTTATGCGTCAATTGATGCATTTACTTGACGCGCGTACGTGGGCAATGCATCAATTGATGCATTTCCCGCCGTGGTAGAGATCTGAATCAATCTCAATATCTCACTCGACTTTTGTGTGATTTGTAAGTGAATATAACAGATTCTACCAACTATATTAGGGACTCTAAAACCTTAACTAAGACAGATATCACTTGACGGAGAAAGTTTGTCTCATTTGCGAAATCACTCTCATGCATTAGCGTGACCTATGGAGGAAGTGATTGAATGAGGTAGGGCAGTGAACTGCGCACCGTTAAGTATTACAAAGACCGATAACATACTTATACGGAACCTCTTCAATGGCCATCGTTCCTCCAACAATATGGGGGGGGGGGGGGGTGCTGTATCCATTATTCAAAACGTAGAAGGGGTGAATTGACAGAAGAAGAATAAGCGCCCAGTTTTCAAAACTGGGGATTATATACATACCTAATCCGGCGCACAACATTTCTGCACTATACATATATCTCAGATCGAAGCCAGCCAGATTAAATGAGCGCAATCAAACTTGGAATGAATATTTTGAGCATTCTGACCATTCTGAGCGCCTTTCCCCCCTATACTTATCCTCCTACGTACTGTGATATCCCGGGTCGTTTACAAAATTCTACTTCCCAGGAAGTATGGTTTCAAGGCCTAGGGTCAAGAGTGGAATTGTTAGTTTCAAAGCCAAAATTCTAGCCAGGGAATCGACACCGTTGTCCGGCATTGAACATGTCAAGATTATGTACCTTCCATGTCCTCGATCAGATCATTTGTGAATCAACTATAATAATGCCATAATGTCCAAGCGTCGAGAACAGCAAATGTATCGTCTTTGTAAGCAATAGACAACAAAGAACCCTAGACCAAAAATCAGTTGACATGGGGATCTCTGTCCTACTTCATGACTACCCTGGTTATGGAAATACCCTTGGTCCTGTCACAGAAGCAAGGATCGTGGCCGATCTTCTGAAGCTTGTGGAAATACTAAAGACAGATAATGTATAGAAGGAGGAACAAATATGTTTGCAAATTCAGTCGGTATGTTTTAGCACGATTGGCGTTGTCATACCGCGGCTAACCGTTATAGGCTGCGAGCCAAGACTGAAACTTGCGGCAAGGGAGCGCGACTTGAAAAAGGTTGTACATGTAGTTATGTATATCTGCCTATACTAGCTGCTTTGCATTGGGGGGGAGGGGGGGTCGCGCTGGCTATCGTTCATGAAAGGGTCGCGGCTTGAAATTTTCTTCTCATCGAATATCATGTGCAAATTGAAAGATCGACGAGTTCTTTTTTTGGTTGTGTTTAACTGATTAATTACATATCGACAAGTTCTCATGCGGTGTGACGAGTCCAACACAGTGATACCCGCTTCTAACTCAATGGTAAAGATCCTACATCTAACTGCCCTATTGCTCTAACTCCCTCTACAGGTATTGTTTCGGTTGCTTAGTATATATATCAAGCAAAGACCGTAAAGATTTCTCCGTTGTATTCTGTCGCGGGTGAAACATGCACAAACCCGCCATCAATCCTTGAAAGCTATCGCATTCTTCCTAAATAACGAGACCGATCTCCTAGCAAAAGAACTTAGAGTGCTTGTCCCAAGGGGTGACTACTGGATATCAAAACACGTACCTAGATTGAACTTACCTTACACCAAAAATCAATTAAACCTCATCGGTGCCAAGACTATACATATATAAAAAGTCAGAAGCAAATTCCTTATGGGCTAAGTATTCCGCTCGTTAGCTCACATTTTTATTTGTTCTATTTACTCTTCGCTACCCTCTCTCTAGAGCGCATGAAAACGTGTAACCAATAAGATATCAAAATATTCGGCGATGTGGTCGGGAAATGAACATATTTGCTGGAGGAAAGACTTTAATAATGAAATTTATCTGTCACGCTTCTGCCACATACGCTTCTGCCAGATACGCTTTTGGGTTTATAAATATGGGGCATATCTCATGGCCAGTAGAAGGAGGGCGGAGAGTGGTTATAATTGAAAGAGTGACATTGAAGATGTCAAGTGCAGCGAAGTAGGAAAGAGAGGAGAGATCATCGCACCTCGATCTATAGATCTATCTAAACTATGTTTCGGTCTCCTAGCCGCTTGAGAAATTCGAAAATGTCTCGCGGCGAACAATTTGAGCCAGTAAATTACTTTTCAACAGGGTCTTCGTCAAAAGTTCCTATTTGAGAAAACAATATTGATGCTCCTAGCATGACCATGAGTGAGACCTTATTTTGTGAACAAAAACACGCCAAAACATATGCATAGTTGTATAGAATATAAAAATGGCTCTACTACCGGAGAGAGTTTCCTTTCATATATATTTGGCCCTTTACACAAAAACTCCAAGGTTGAGTTTAAAATTAAAAAAAAAAAAAGGCTCCATGTTCTGCTTCTAGCATCGTACACCAGTAAATCTGATGCTCAAAGTTCTACTACTAAATACAGAAAATTGCTTACCGGGACGTTTTCACAGATATAAGGTCACAAATTCTCACTCATCCAGGAATAGAGCCTGGTTGCCAAGGATTTTCACTTGATCCGCAGAATGTGAGTCACGTGGAGGTCCTTGGCAATGACAGGGTTAAGTTTCACTTTTTGTGGTAACCCAACCCTAACCCGCGCAACTAACCACCATCCCTTTGTCTGTATTGATAGAAGACCTTACCTATTGTACTCCTAGTGAACCTAACCCGCACTCCGTGAACCATTTCTGTAGGTAAGCCATAGCCTGTGATATTCCCTTAGCATAGTGTTTTATGTGTGGTATATCGATGATGTTTTATCAAGTGTAGAATACAATGGTTTTATAACCGCGCGCGCGGGCATAGCTGGCCCGCTCGCAGCGTATTAGCCACGGCGGCTAATACGTGTGCCGAGCGGGTACCCCCTATGCCCGGTGAGCTTACTAAGCATAGCAATTGTCTTTTATACAGCTATACGGCTGCTCGATACAGCAGCCTGTGAGCCAGCCGTTCCCTTTTTGGCAGCACCAGCTCCTCTTCGTGGCTAGATTCTTGCTAATCACTATTGTGAATTTCGGGCACAGACGAAGGGATAGGGGGGGTGTTGTTCACGCCATAGCCTAGGCTCCATGCGATATTCTTTTACCCAGAAACAAATGAAACACTGATACATATAAACAAAAAAAGAAAAAAAAAGAACAAAAAAGAAAGACGAAGGGATAGGGAGTTCCGCAGGGAAAGAAATAGGACGGAATATTTAGCATTGAGTATTTATGAGTTTTGAAAATCCTCTATTGAACGATCCGGTCGTGGAGTACTGTCGTTCACAAGGTATTGGCGGGTACTGGGTACCGGTGTCAACGCTGCACCCGCCCGTCTATGACTACTGATATGAAGCTACAAATTACGCTCTCTGTACCGCCAGCCACAACAAGCTCGACTCGAAAATTATTCCTGTGCCCTCTCCTCTGCCCTCCCTCTTCTTCTTCTCATCCTGTGCTTTTCTGATAGCAGTCGCCAAGCCAACCACCCATGACACTTTCTTATATTATCCCCTATCTCGGTGCCGGCGGGGTACATCTCTTCGAGCATGTGCTGCAGCACTGCTTCACCCTCTTGTTTCTCTAGTTCGGGGAGATCACCCCAGGAAAGAGATGTGTTGGTCCATCGGGGGGTCCACACATCCCTAACAGCTATGGATATTAGCTGCGTTCGTTCGCGGTACAGGAATTTGCCATATTTACCTTTCCAGATGGGCTCTTTTTCGTGCCTGTGGTAAATCCCAAGTGTTTGGTAAACATTCTTCCAACCCGGATCTCCGATCTCGTCCGCATGTGGCGGGTCCGGCGCTTGTGGTGACACAGTGCCGCATGGTGGAGACGGGGCTGGTGCAATGCTTGGAAGTGACGGGGCTGGTGCAATGGTCGGAAGTGGCGGGGCTGGTGGGGCTGGGGTGGCTGGTGGAGGATCAGACATGGCTTATGTTTTAGGTGTAGAGTAGGATGGCGCGGGCAGACGTTAGGTAGAGCGGAATCAACGACACTTTATATTACCCACCCTTAATCACATGTTACATAATACATTCTCCTGTACGCACATGACAGCCTTGCCTTTCGTTCAGCTAGAAGAAGCTGCGATCCGTCATCGCGTCCAGCACTTGTAATGGGGTTTGTATCATGAAGACGAAATAAAATACCGTCAATTCTCAGATATTCCACTATCCCCGTTTTGTATGTGGTAAGCCCGAACCAAGGGGGAATTGGCGAATCAAAACTTGACGGACTCACCCGGAATTAAGATTTAGCGGAGCGAGGCTTGAGAATTGACGGTATATCAAGCGCTAAGAGACATGTTACCTGCTACATACGTGTCAGGCGATTAGCACTCACGGCCACTCAGTTCGATTTTGAATGAGACTGTAAGATTCTAATCACAACTGGCTCGGTGTTAACCATGAATGGATAGTACAAGGCTCTGGCATTTAGTGAGTGAACGGATTCTCGCCTGTCAACACCCAATTATGTTCATTCACTTATTGCCACACCCTTGTACATGCATATAGGTAGTTGGGGGGACCCAACCAAAGTCGCGCCAAGAATTGCCTATTTGGGGCGATTAGATCACCCGATTAGGATGGTCTCTTGATTAGGCTGAAGGTTCTCCTTTAAAGGAGCCAGGATAGTGCTCTTAGCAATTTATCGGTTAAATAATTACCCGATTTGGGAGTTGATCGTCAGAAACCAGTGTCCGGTTCAGGGCGTCACGTAATCTGAGAATCGATAAGATACAGATTAACGGTATGGTATGGCATCTTGCAGCGTAAAGGTGTGAAATCTCAAAATCACAGAACTGCAACAAAAAACGTGAGAAAAGTAGAGGATCTTCTTAATAAGCGAGGTCGGCGTTGGTGGAGTGCGGGGAAGGTGTTAAATGCGTCAGCCGTTTGAAATTCATCGTCGTCATTAGCAATAATCTAGCCAAGAGGAGGAAGGGCTAGCTCACAGGCTGTGGCTTACCTGCGGAGATGGTTCACGGAGTGAGGGTTAGGTTCACTACCGCAGAATCTCAGGAATAACGAATCTGACTGGGCTGGAATACTACTTACCCATTGGACCTCAAGACAACCAAAAGTTACACTTTGGGTCTGTCTGATTGAGGCTCAACAAGTATTTGACCAATCCGAAGCCCAAGGTTCCAGTCCAGTTCGATTCGTTATTTCTGAGCTTTTGCGGTAGGAGTAAAAAACACTTGAATAGGTAAAGTCTACTATCTACAGCACAGACGAAGGGATAGTATAATGCAGATACTATCGCTTCATGTAGGTATAATATGTTGTTTTGGTGCTGATGTGGCAGGACACTGTGGCGGTGTGTCCAGAGGCAATTGAGGTGTAGTGTCATATACATCATACGTTGTAGTGATGTGACGCAGCAACGACCGAATGTTTATGCTTACATATGCTGTATGGTGGCTGGTGCCTACCTGGCCTGAGAGGTGCGTGGCGCTTAGCTTATCATCCTGTCTGTACTAGGCCGCAGCATTTACTTATCATATTCTGATCACTTACAACAAAATGCTGACTACTAAAAAAAAGCAAATTTTGTGTGGCTTTACAAACAAATCTTCTTATCTTTCTTATCAGATAACAGATCTCCAACACAAATTCAACTCTATATTACTATGGGTCAACGATTGACAGGTTAAGGGGTAGGGAACTGTCTCACTATCATGCGATCATCAGAATACAGCCACCCATATTTTCGTTTGTCATATTCAGACCAAATCGAGCAAAGTGAGCAATGAGCGATTGACCATAAATAGTTACAGACCAATTCACGGAATACCCTAAGCAGCTCGAAAACTTGGCTTATGCTTACGTAGGTAGCCTATTACTTGAGGCGATATATCACGAGTAGTACTATAGGGCTTATCCCCCCACCCGCACGCATCATGCAGTCATCTATCCAGACACTTTTATTCCGTTTGGTTGTATCTTGGCAGATACACGGAATTACCAATGACCAATTCAGGGAACACAGTTACACAAATCCAAAGCACGCATGTGCTTAGAATACAGAAAACTTACCTAGAGTAGAGTAGAGTAGAGTCTGGAAATAGTACGCTCGGCACGATTTCATTGTATTAGTCAAATTCTCAGTTGTAAGCACATGACTCCGGCGTGAGTCATTCTATTAGGTATTAGTCATGGATATGACTCAAGACGTATTAGTCATGGCTATGACTCGGGTTTCTATTTGTCATCTCATATCACTTGTACTACCTTTCTTTAGTATAAATACTGGGGCTTTCCCCCATCAGTTAGTTTCTTTATCACGATCAATATATTACATTCTCCTCATACATTTCTCTAGGTTATGAGCACAGAGACCACGACGCTTTTACTCCTCACCATTTTTACTACAAGTACACTTTATCATTACTACCTCAAACATGACTACACACGTGAAAATTCCCTCACTCGCATCCAAGCTGGATGGGCTTGCCCATTACACTGTATGGAGGGACCTCGCGTCTAGAATGTTAATGGTCCATGATCTGTGGAACATAGTCAATGGAACGAGCACGCATCCGATCCTGACTATCACTACTGTACCAGCAGCACCAGAGGAGGCAGAATCACCGACTGAACCTCCCACTGAAGACACCACAGGAAGGCAAGAAGAGACTGAAGACAACATCGAAAAGATACTCGAATGGGATAAGAAAAACAACCTAGCAATAGTGTTGCTACAATCCAACATCGAATTCGAAGTACAACTCACCCTCGCACCATCAGAGACCGCACATCAAATGTGGACTCAACTGGAAGACAGGTTCGATAGAAAAACAGTCGCATCTCTACACTCCTCGCAGTAATGTGTTGAACCTACAGTATCTCGACAAGGGACTCAAGGAACATCTAACCAATTCTCAACTCTTTGGTGCAACTCTCACTAGAACTAGTAACTCTACGGACAGCACCAAAGACCCAGCTACCACCTCCAACAATTCGCATCCGTCACGGAAGTGAAAGCATCCTTCTTACTCCTCTCACTCAAGCATGAATCTCTCGAAGCCGTCGTTGACAATCTCCAATCCAAGCCTAACGTTACATATGATGACGTATATGAAAAGCTCTTGGACCTAGATTCACGCCGAACTCATATTTCACATACCGGAGAAGCCTACAACATTAGGCGAGGAAACCCAAGAAGCAACAACAACAACAACAGAGCAGAACGAAATAGGCCCAGACAAAAGAACTCAAAGGAACTCACCTGCACATGGTGCACCAGGAATGGCGAATATGCAAAAGGCCACACGCACAAAGACTGCCGCAAACTTAAAGCTTTCAGAGATAAGGAGAACCCCGCTGCTTCTGGCAATGTCAATGTCGCGTCCGGTACTGCATTTCATACTAAAGTAGACCTCTCTCGGCTTCCCGACTTTTCTGGCCTACCTGCTCTCGACGAATTGGACGTGTTCACCATGCCGACATCGCTCGACAATATCAACTTCTCAGAGTTATCCTCGGACGTAGCAATGGAAGATTACTTCGCCCTAGTAGCCGGACCTTCCACTTCCGAGAACAAGGCATGGATCTTCGACCCTGGTGCAACCAACCATATGACCGGAACTTTGGTTACCAACCCCAAACCACACTCTGGCACAGTCACTGTCGGAGGAGGATGGAAGCTAAAGATAACCGGAATTGGCAATGTCACCATCAACGGATCACATGGCCTAATCACTCTAGAGAACGTCTTCCTTGTACCTGAGCTCGGCAACACCAACTTGATGTCTTGGTCTTGCATCGCTAAAAAGGGATTCACCACAACTGGGACGGAGGACGGCTTTACCATCTACAAACCGAATAGCAAGGAAATCATCGGGATCGCTAACGCAAATAGTACTGGTCTTTACATTTTGAGACAAAGGCCATCTGTGCGCTCACCACCGCCACCACATTTCACGATTGGCGCGGCAGGCATCTCCCCGCCTCCTCGCTCACGGTTCACATGGTCGCCGACCCGAAATCCCTGCCAACAACAGGTCACATGGAAACATGCAATACCTGCAAACTCGCCAAATCCACCAAACAACACCTCGCCCCTCTTACCACACCACGATCCAAGGCTCCACTAGAATTGATCCACTCAGATCTCAGCGGCAAATTTTCCACTGTTTCTCTCGGAGGGTTCAGTTACTATATCACTTTCATAGACGACTATTCGCGGTACGCACACCTATATTTCCTTAAAAAGAAATCGGATGCAGCGGAAGCAACAAAGGCCTACATCGCCTATATGGAAAACCAGTTGGACAAGAAGGTGAAAAGGTTTAGGAGCGACAATGGTGGCAAGTATATATCAGACACACTAAAACAGTTCTTCATCTCGAAAGGGATTAAGCATGAATTTACCGTTCCCTACTCACATGAGTCGAATGGTATTGCGGAACGTTTTAACAGAACAATAGCAACAATGGCACGATCCGCCTTGCTCGACCACACACTTCCCAAAGGACTATGGGCATAAGCGAATAACGCAATGGTACATGTCAAAAACCGTCTACCACACAAATCCATCCCAAATATGACACCATACGAAGCACTTACCGGAAACAAACCCTATATTGGGCACCTCCGATCCTTCGGTGAAACAGTGTTCATACACATACCTGTCGAATCAAGACCAGCCGGAACAAAGCTACAACCAAGGGCAATAACGGGAAGATTTGTTGGATACGGAGACTCGGCCAAAATCTGTCGGGTTTACATACCAGAACAAAGGAAGATTGTACTATCTCGACACTTTCGCTTTAAGGGACTATCGGTAGGGGAAGAAGTTGCTTCAATCATAACCGAAGTAACCCCAAAACCAAAACAAAAAGAAGTCGAGATCAAAATCAAACAGGAACCCCCCTCAGAACACGCATCCAATGATGATCACAGCGAACAAGCCTCCTACGATAGCGAAGAAATCACTGAATCTAAGGATGACACCGAAGGAACGCACGCAAGTAAAGTGGGGGCCGGCTTAACGAGGCCCGCTCCTGAAAGTCACCCGCTTGATGAAAATAAACTAGATACTAATCAAAGACGTAACCCGACAAGGGAACGCAAAGCACCAGCACGATACGGACATTATACAGAGAAAGACGACACCCTCGCAGAACCAAACACCTACCAACAAGCAATAACCAGTCCACACTCCGAAAAATGGCAACATGCTATGGAAGCAGAGATGGAATCGCTAGCTAGGAACAACACATGGAAATTGGTAAATACACCAAATGACCGCAAACTCGTGGACTGCAAATGGGTATACAAAATTAAACTCGGGCCCGATGGCAACCCCATCCGGTACAAAGCTCTACTAGTCGCAAAAGGATTCTCTCAGGTACCCGGTCAGGACTTTGATCAAACCTTCGCCCCCGTCACTCGTTACGAATCAATCAGAATCCTCCTCGCACGCACCTTACAAACCGGCGGCAAGTGCGACCAAATGGACGTCACAAGCGCATTCCTATATGGCGAGCTCCAGGAAGAAATCTACATGAAATCTCCACCTGGCTACCCTACTCCCGGCAAAGCATGCAAACTCATTAAATGCATCTACGGCCTGAAACAATCATCAAGGGAATGGTATGCCCGGCTATCAAAAACGCTAATCAAAATGGGATTCAGAAAAGCAGACTTCGACCCTTGTGTCTTCATACACGAAACAGGGGAAGTGGTCATCGCAATATACGTCGACGACATCTTGATCTTTCATTGGTCAGATGAACGCAAAAACAAAGTTAGCCCACAACTCCACGCTGAATTCGAAAGGACCGAAGCTGGAACAGCAAACTGGGCCCTCGGAATCCACCTGATCCACACTTCAACAGGCATCATCCTATCACAGGAAGCCTACCTTAAGCATGTACTCATCAAATATGGTTTCGACAACTCCAGACCTGTAGCAACTCCCATGGATAATAACGCCTCCCTTCAAAAAGGAACCGAAGAAGAAAGAATCGATGATCCAACACTATATCAATCAATAATCGGATCACTCATGTACGCAGTAATCGACACCAGACCGGACCTCGCCTACACCGTCACCATGCTATCACAATTTTCCTCCTGTCCCACCAAGGCTCACATGACAGCAGTACACCGCGTCCTACGCTATCTTAAGGGAACCCTCAATTGGTCACGCTTCTACGCAAAAACGCCGCCAACCGCACTTATCGGCACAGCGATGCCAGTTACGCCTCGGACCTCGACGATCGCCGATCATTTACCGGCCACTGCTTTATGCTAGGGGAAGCTCTTATCTCCTGGCGCTCATATAAACAACAATCAGTCGCAACCTCCATCACAGAGGCAGAATACATGGCCCTCTCGGACACCAGCCGTCAACTCATATGGCTAAAGAATGCAATATACGAACTGGAACTGAAACCTACTATCTCTTTTATTCTTCGCGGCGACAATAACGGCTCTCTTTCTTTAGTTCGCAACCCAGTTTTTCATAAACGGTCTAAACATATCGATGTACATTTTCATTTTGTTAGGGAGAAACACGAGGACGGTTTATTTCAATTGGAGTACATTTCTACAAACAACAATGTGGCGGATCTTCTTACTAAGAGATTGGATAAGGGCAAGCATGTTTTATTTTCTTCTACAATTCACTGTGGCTCACGAGGGGAAGTCTCGAAATAGTACGCTCGGCACAATTTCATTGTATTAGTCAAATTCTCAGTTGTAAGCACATGACTCCGGCGTGAGTCATTCTATTAGGTATTAGTCATGGATATGACTCAAGACGTATTAGTCATGGCTATGACTCGGGTTTCTATTTGTCATCTCATATCACTTGTACTACCTTTCTTTAGTATAAATACTGGGGCTTTCCCCCATCAGTTAGTTTCTTTATCACGATCAATATATTACATTCTCCTCATTCATTTCTCTATAGAGTAGAGTGCCCGAGGAGGAAATTGAAGGTGTGGTGTCCCGCCCAGCTGCATCAGCAAACTGTACCAACTTGTTGGGAGAAGCGGGAGACATGGGAGATCTCCGGAGATACCTGTCAAACCTTAATTCTCCGGAGAAGGTAGCGCACCCGACTAGTCCTCCAGAGACATCGCAATAGCTCGCGAGGCCCTCCCGAAGACATTGGATGCTTTTGAGGCCGACGCGTTAGGCTCTGGGAGGTCTCGAGAGCAGATACAGCCCTTTGAAAGGCTCAGGAGGCCATCCCGAGAACGAATGACGTCTCCGATGCTATCTAGAGGACGATTCCTATCCCCTAACAGTGGCTAGCACTATGCCATACAGGCAGTGATTGTATAGTAAGATAATCACGTATACGAATTTACCGAGACACTATTCCAAGCTTATAGAAAACCGTTAACCTCCTCCTGTACTCTCCGAAGGGCTCAAGAAGGCCTCCTAAACTCTCCCGAGCCCTGAAAACACTAGCCACCCTCTCACACGCCCTCTTACGGGTGTCGCAAGCCCTCCTATAGTCTCCTGAGAGACTAAAAATACTAGTCACCTATCCCACGCCCTCCCGAGAGCTAAGCGAGCCGTTCTAGGCTCTCCTGAGCTATTAAAAATACTACTCATCCCCTCTACACCCTTTTGAGAGTTAAGCGAGTCCTCCTACACTCTCCTGAGCCACTCAGAAAACGCACCACCCCTCCCATACCCTCCCGAGGGCTCAGCAAGCTCTCCTGCACTCTCCTGAGCCACTAAGAAAATGCACCCACCCCTCCCATACCCTCCCGAGGACTCCGCAAGCTCTCCTGCACTCTCCTGAGCCGCTAAGAAAATGCACGCACCCCTCCCATACCCTCCCGAGGATTCTGCAAGCTCTCCTACACTCTCCTGAGCCACTAAGAAAATGCACCCACCCCTCCCATACCCTCCCGAGGACTCCGCAAGCTCTCCTACACTCTCCTGAGCATCCGATCCATCTCACAGGCCCCTCATGCCCTCCCAAGGATTCAGTCTGCTCTCACACTCTCACGAGCATCTGCTCCCTCTCACTGAGGGCTCAGGAGAACCTCCTAGAGATCTTAGAAGGATCTATGGAACTTAGTAACCCAAAAAAATAATATTTTAATAGCATACAACAATTCTGATAGACCGTAAAGAAAATACAATTATTTATCTATCCATATCCAAATAGCAACTCCTACCGCTTATGCCTCCTACGCCTTGGCTAGGCTGTAACGTCTACCCTTCACCGAGCCCCTCTACCCTTTCACCTAGCTCTAGTGGCACCGCATTGTTGTCCATAATGCTATGCTCTACTGTAGCTCTAACTCCCTGAGCCTTGTGACGGGCCTTTGCAGCCTTCCATGCCGCCATATCTGCTGCCAACGCCGCATCGTCTTCCTTCTGACCAACCTTTGATATCGCCTCTTTGGGCCCTCGTAATTCCTCAACCTCTATTGTAACAATATTAGTACGTGCAGCACCATCCCCATGTGCAACTGAGCTGGGATGCGGACCTTCTCTTTAATTGTTCCTTGTATCACTTCTAGTGTGCCCTTTTGGTTCAGTGCACTTCTCTTCTTCCATGTATCCATCATCCTAGAATACGTTACTTGACAAAGTCAGCAGGAGCCTTTCACAGGGCTGGAGACGCCTTACACATGATATCCGTATTCTGGCTCGGGTTGAAGTGCAAACCTTCTATGTAATTCCCAGTCGTCCAACATCGGAGGACAAACCAGATTCCGGTACAGACTAGGCATATGAATGCGGGAGAAATACCATCGACGAAATCAGGATCCTTTGCACCACGCATCTTGTCGCCTTTGTAATATTTTAGAAATATCACGTCAACAATTTCTGGAGCCCAGAAGTGCCGGCCTATCGAGGTCTGTTAGAGCCTTCTCAAAGGCTAGCAAAAAGAAATGCTTACGAATAGCCCTCAGGGTCACTAATGAAAGCGGTCGCTTTCGAGTAGATAATTGACTTTCGTGGCTCTTGAATCCATTTGTATGAAGCTCACTCATCTCATACAGGTAGCCCCTCGTATAGTCTTTGATGGCGTAAGCAGTGTGATCTCACTTTCGTGAACATACAATTTGAACCTAGTCGTATAAGCGAGGGCTCTCTGAGCCTTATGGAAGGCTCTAAAATCTCACCTCTGCCCTCGCACTTTTGGTCAGATTTAAGCTTGTATTAAAATAATCGTTTGCTTCTGCCCAAAATCTTCGAATATTATGCGAGTTTCAGGTTGTGGCCAAGGCTCCTCAAGCAGTGTATAACGCCCAAGAAGCTCTCCGGCTTGTTTAACTATCGGCTTGTAATCTGGCAACTTGCAATCCGATCCGCCAAGTGACTCCGGCCCAGGTGTCTCATGCACGAGAGGGGAACCACAATATTGGGTAGCCGGAGGTGTACGATATGAATGTGAAGCCGGTGGTGTACTACTAGCTCACACTCAGGTATGCAAGGTCTTATGAGCGAATCGAGGAACTTGGAGATGTAAAGGAAGATCTCTTGATGGCTTGCGACACCTTCCGGAGGTCCCGTTACGTTGTCGGTTTGGGTGGATTAACTGAATTACGATTGCCATACTTGTACGATCAGTATAGACAAACCAGAGAGTATGGTAAGCAACTACCGGCGTTATTTTTACCGGAACAGAAGAAGAAGCAATTGCTTCTTCTACTGGCCTACTTGATCTCTTACGGGAGGCCACAAGAGCCCTGGCGGAGGCCACAGGAGCCTCTGCCACCCTTTTCCCGAGCCGTGATGCCTGGTTTGGGGGAGCCTGGAAATTTCTTCTTTCTGGGGGAGCCTGAGATGGTATTCGTTCTGGGAGGTTGGGCCTTCGTAATAGTGGTGGAGCCTGAGGTTGTATTTGATCTGGGGGGGGGGGCCTTTGTAATGGTGGTGGAGAGGGCGTACGTTCAGAGAGGGGCCTTGGTGCAGGTCGGGGAGGAGCTGGTATTGGTGGTGGAGAGTTTGGAGGTGTGAGATTCTCTGCCAGGTCTTCGTACTACGTCATCCTCATAGTCGTCCACATAGTCGTAGTCATCTTCTTGACCTCCAAAGCAGCGTCATTTTCCTCTGGATGATCGTCAAGTCCGACCCACCAACGGGAGGTATTCCTCCACTGCGATCGCCGGGATAGCTACTGAAGCTCTCCACAAGGCTCGGTGGGCAGTTATTAAAATCCGCCTCTGTTGTCGATTCAGAGACTATAGAGTTTATGGAATTAAATGAGCTAGCCACACTAGACACACTCATTACACCCCGTAAGCATTTACTAATGGAGGCCGATATTGGGGCACACTGATTGAGTCCATCGGGAACTGGGCGTTTCTGTGATTTTGGTCTAGGAGGCATGCTGGCTGTGGTGGTAGTGGAGCAGAAGAGGCATCTCGAAAACCCTGAAGAATGCCCTTGGGCCCTCTACTATATAACACCATTACTGGGTTTGCTTTGTCTCTTGGCGATAAATACTCTAACCTGATATAGCTATTCCGATTGGAGCTAAAGGATTTAGAAGCCTTTTCAATGGCTCGCTAAAACTTTCACTAGTCTGAATTTGATCTATATAATTACTAACATATCGCTAATCTATAGTAGGATAACAAATGCATCTCGAAAAATAAAACATGCTTCAACACCAACGAAAAAACGAAAAAACAAAAAGAAATAAGCTTAAGAGGCTAGGTATACCCCCCGAACTTGATAATCATCCAATGAACCTTCTGTGCGCTTTGATACCCCCAACGAGTCTTCCGAGCCCCATAATAGGCCTTGATTAACCTAGGCTAGATCGTCCACATAGTCCTCATCGTCCTCATCCTCCGGTTCCTCATCGTCGTCATTGTCGTCATCGTCCTCTTCCTCTTCCTCTTCCACATCGTCGTCATCGTCGTCATCTTGCTCTTGCGCTTCCTCTTCCTCTTCCTCTTCCTCTTTGTCCTCTTCGGCTTGATCATGCCTATCTCCCCCTACGCCGTGATTCGCTCTGAACAGGTGGTTTCTGTCAGCAACAGTCCAAAAGCGAGTACGATCGTAATGGCAAGAATCAAAGGTAATGCCATTAGGGAAGCGCCGTCTATAATGCCTATTGAGCCTTCTCCCGAGCGTTTGAAACCTCTCAATACGCTCGTGGATCACGGCCAATATTACTTGAAAATCTCTATCTTGAGTGGGAATAGGAAATTGCAAACCTTTCTTATTCACTCGATCTGCAAATTGGAAGATTTCTTTGTCCGCCTCAAGCTCTGCCGGAATCAGATCATCCGGTGTCAAGTCATCCCACCCATCGGGAGGGGGGGTTTGAGGCCTGTGAGAAGCCCCCCTGAGCAGTGCAGTGGGCCTATGGAGCACCGCGCAAATCCTCAATGGTTTTGCCTCACTAGTTTTAAGCCAGGCCTCCAACTCATCGGCGTCACCAATACGGCAATATTCCGGGTTTTGCGGATACGCATTGGCGCCCCGGGCCGGAGGATTATTGATGGCACCATAAAAAGCTCGAATGGCCTTCTCGGGGGCGCCTGGGGGGGGCCTTGGCACACGCTTCATCGCAACCTTTGTTAACTCTTGCAAGCTAACACCCCGAAGGACGCCAAGTGAGGGGGGTAGGGATGCTGGACCGAACCAGTCGTAGTGCCGGTAGACAGCGCTTCTAGGGGCTCGAGTCTTCAACGGGTCAATAACATGGATAGTTATTGCAGGTCTAGGTCGATTCCCAATTCCTTAGGATCCTCAGGCGAGCCTTCTGCAGGGTCTTCTGAGGCCTCTATATTTGTCTAGTCACGCTCTATCTGGCTGTGTGTTGTGCTAGACTTCTGGGTTCGATCAACAATAAGAAAGTTCAGGGCTGCTGCTATCTTCTTGGAGTCTTCTGAAGCCTTCCGTGCGAACGTAGGCTTCAAGGCGTTGATAGCCCTGTGGTCGATAAGGTAGGAAACTAAATGATTGTATAAACCTTCTCCAGAGGTTATCTTGTTAACCCACCCTAGCCTAATCATCTCGTCCCCCAAGTCGGTGCGCAGAGCCTTGTTGTAAGGCGGTGGACGGGGGACCTCGGTTAGAGGTAGGTAACAGAGATACAGCGGGTGGCCTAAGCACACAACGGCGGTCGCTAGAACTTCGGATACGAGTTCTAAGCGAGGGGTGGTCGTACGTCGGTTGGGACTACGGCGAAACAAGCGGAGTGCGATGCGATACGATATGTAGAGAGATAACAGCGTTTTATTGATAGTAGCAGCGGCTCCGAAGAGGAAAGAAACAGCGATAGAGAGACAAAGTATACGTTCACCTATTTACTAGTAAGGTTGAACAAGGAGAGAAGGAAAGAAAGACAAAGGAGCGGCGAAGCGATATATATACAATGATGCGTGACTAATCCGCGTATGAAAACTCTTCCTGTCCTTCCTTCGATTCCATCCCTTTCCAACCCGACTCTTGGCACGCCGTGACATAAAGTACCCTCCTTCAGGCCTGACTCCTGTTAGGCCTAGGCTTGAGGGTAGCGGCGTGGAACTGGCGACCAGTTCGGGCGTCTTCGAGGTCGCCGGGGGTTGCCATGAGGCGTCGGCGTATCCAACGTAGCGGACCAAGTATTGAAAGCGTCCTCGCGTGCGGCGGGAATCCACGACGGCTTCTACTTCCCACTCCTGTTCTCCTTCTATTTCGACGGGCGGCGGCGGCGGTTGTTTTTGTCCGGGTACTGGGTCCTGGGCGGCGGGAGACAGCAACGAAACGTGGAAGACGGGGTGTACCTTCATGGAGGCGGGCAGCAGCTCATAAGCGTGGGGTTAATCGCCGTTTGATCTCGTATGGGCCGACCTGTTTCCAATCCAGTTTCTTCGAGGGTCGCTGGGTGTGGAGGTTCCGTGTGCTGAGGCAGACTTTATCTCCGACTTCATACTTCGGCGCGGGCGTGCGGTGTGCGTTGGCGAACTCCTCTTGTATTTTCTGGGATCGGAGCATCTCAGTGCGGAGGCTTCGAAGACTTGTGACGTGTCGCGGGCCATACCGTTGGCAGTCCTCCTGTGTGGTTTTTCCGTGAGTGAGAGGGCCGAAGGTCATGCGCGGGTGTTTGCCGTAGTTAGCCTCGAAGGGAGACATCTTGGTGGTCTCAGAAGTGTGGTTGTTCGCCGCGAACTCAGCCATGGGAAGAAACTGACTCCAGTCGTCCTGTTGGTAGGATACGTAAGCTCGGAGGTATTGTTCCATTACCGCGTTGATCCTTTCCGTCTGGCCATCGGTTTGAGGGTGGAAGGCCGTGGAGTATCGGGGCTTGATCTGCAGGCGGGCGCAAAGGGACTTCCAAAAGTCCGACGTGAATTGTGTGCCACGATCGGAGACTATGTTGTCCGGGAGGCCATGCAGCTTCCATACGTGGTCTAGGTACAAGCGGGCAACGTCCTGCGCGTTTGCTTCTTCCGTGGTGGGCAGTAGGTGGCGCATCTTGGTCAATCGATCGACTATGACCAAAATGGCGTTATGGCCGTTGGAGGCTGGCAGACCGGTGACGAAGTCCATTGATACGTCGGACCATGGGGCCGCGGGGATCGGTAGGGGCGGAGGACACCTTGTTGGCGATTGCGGGAGGCCTTGGACTGTCGGCAGATGTGGCAGTTCGGACGTATTGGTCGGCGTCTTCGCCGTAGTGGGCCAATAGTAGTTGCGGGTC
The DNA here is from genome assembly GCA_024713855.1 of Morchella sp. 2016-41. Classification (NCBI taxonomy): domain Eukaryota; kingdom Fungi; phylum Ascomycota; class Pezizomycetes; order Pezizales; family Morchellaceae; genus Morchella; species Morchella sp. 2016-41. The sequence continues at coordinate 135,787 of JAMGZD010000026.1, read as the reverse complement.
AGGAGTTCCAGTGCTTGCGCGTCCGGGATGGCCGCGGAGGGTGCGTCGTGATGGTCGTGGCGAGTCGGAGTTGGAGGTCGGCGTCGTTTGGTACTAAGATGGCTCGCCGGTATAGGAGCCAACCGTCGAGGACTTGGAGCACTCAGGAAATTTCCCTGGAGTGCTTGGTGCCATCGCATTCGGCGTTGGAGGATCTTGGTGGGAAACTGTCAACTTGGTAGCATGGGTCAAGCGTTTCCTGAACAGAGGGCGATCGCAGGCGGCTTCATTTGCGAAAAAGCCGACAACAACTTTATCTCGGGGCCAGATTCTCCGTTTTCAACGTCGCGACTGCGACTGGTGGCGAGTCTTTCATCGCTTTCCTTGGGAGATCTCACGATCTCCTGGTCGATCTTGTCGGGTTTGCCTCCTTGTTTGCCTGGCGGAACTGAATAGCGAAGTCGAAGCGGGATAGGCTCGGACCATCCGGGCTTGGCGGCGATTCAACATCTTCGTGGTCATGAAGGACTCGAGGTTCCGGTGGTCGGACAGTACCTTTCACGGGAATCGCTGATTCCAGGTAGTGGCGCCATTCCTCAAACGCCGGATGATAGCCAGGAGTTCCTTGTCGAGATTCATAGTTGCACTGGGGAGTGCTTGGAGAAGAAGGCTACGGGTGGAGAACACCTTTCACATCGACATTGCGATAAGATTGCGGCGGAGACGTAGTCGGAGGCATCTGTTTCGACGGTGACTGCGCGGTCGGGGTCAAAGTGCCTGAGGATTGGGGCGGAAGTGAAGGCATCCTTGAGTCTCTGGAATGCCTCTTGTGCTTGCGTTGTCCATTCAAACTTGGCTCCCTTCTTTGTGAGGGCCGTAAGGGGGCTTACCACTCGGGAGTAACCCTTGATGAAGCGCCGATAGAAGTTCGCAAAGCCCAGAAAGGCCTGAACCTCCTTGAGGGTCCCGGGGGAGTCCCACTCTTGCACTGTGGAAACCTTTGAAGGGTCCATTTTTAGTCCTTCAGGGGTGAGGATCATGCCCAGGTATTTGGTCTCCTGAACATGAAACTCGCACTTCTCCGGTTTCAGGTGGACATCGTTATTGGCCAAGATGGTCAGGATCTGCTCGACGTGTTCCTCGTGCTTCTCCAAGGTATCGGAGTAGATGAGTATGTCATCGAGGTAGGCCGTCACAAAGTCGTCCAGATGGGGGCGCAGAAGGGTGTTGATCCAATGTTGGAAAGTTGCCGGCGCATTTGTCAGTCCGAACGGCATCACCGTGTATTCGTATAGACCCTGTCGGGTCCTAAAGGCCGTTTTCCACTCGTCACCTTCCTTGATGCGGATCTGGTGGTAGCCTTCGCGTAGGTCCAGTTTGGTGTAATACTTGGCCTTGGCTACTTGCATCAGGGTCTCAGGGAATAGCGGCAGCGGGGTGCGGTTCTTTATTGTCATCTGGTTGAGCTTGCGGTAATCCACGCAGAGACGTAGTGATCCATCGGCCTTTTTGATGAACAAGATTGGGGCGCCGGCAGGGGACTCGGAGTAGCGGATGAAACCGCGCGACAGGTTCTCGGTGATGTAGTCCCGGAGGGCCTTCAGCTCCTCCCTGGTCATGTTGTACATGGGACCAAAGGGAGGCTCTTGGCCAGGTTCCAGGACTATTGTATGATCCTGGGGTCCGTGCGAGGGCAGACGGTTTGCTTCTGTTTTCGAGAAGAGGGCTCCGAATTTCTGATAACGGAGCGGCAGGTGGTCAAGCCCTGGGTCGGCTCCTTTGAGGACAGCGTCGATGGCGCGGAGTGAAGCGCAGAACAGTGATCCCTTCCTGTTTTTGATCAGGCGGTGGAAGGGAGCGGCCGCTATGGAGCATACCGAGATGGGCGAGCTATGTGTGTGCGGTGTGGGGGCGGGCGCGTGTCTCCTGACGGAAGCGGGGGACGCCAAGCAGTTACGGCGGCAGAACTCCGAGTCGAAGGTGACTTGATTATCCTTGGGCCTGAGACCAACGTCATGGCGGCGCATCCACGGGATTCCCATCACGATCGGGAAGTGGCCTAGCTTCGTTACAAAGAACGGGGCGTCTTCTTGGTGACCTCCGATATTCAGGGAGAGCTTCGCTACATGCGTTACTGCTCCTGATTCGATCGGGCGGCCATCGATGACTTCCAGGGCTCGGGCTTCGCGGAGTGGGGTGATGGTGATGCGGTGGGCCTTCGCGTATTCCGAGTCGATGAAGGCGTACCCCGAGGCCCCGGTGTCAATGAGCGCCTTGGCGGCGATGGGGGTGGACCCTGGTTGTGAGAGGAGGCAGTCGAGTGAGAGTTGGTCCTCAGACAATTCTTCCTCCGTGAGGGCGGCAGCGGCGGAGACTACGAACTTGGGTGCGGGTGGTGGTGGCTTCTGCCCCTTTGGTTTGCCAATGTTTACCAAAGGGGCATGGCTTTTAAAGCCGGTTGGGACTTGGGGGTAGAGGCTTTGGGCGGAAGGACGGCGGGTGTTGGTGCAGGGACGACGGCGGTAGAGGATCTCCAGTTGGCGGCGGAGTGGGCTTTGTGGGGTCGGCGCTGGGGTTTGGGTGGCGTTGAGTTCCGGGCGAGTTCGGCTTGTAATTCCCTGATCTGGTCACAGGCCATGACGACCTCGACTTGGGCATCCTCGAGCTCGTCTAGCGTGTCCCTGAGTGCGACCTTCAAGTCCTCGACGTAATCTTGTTGTTCCAGAGCTTCGATCTGGGCGTCCTCAAGTTGTTGCTGGAGGCTTTCGTCTTCTGCGGTGGAGGTGGGGACTGGAGCGGGTTCGGGGGCGGCGGTGAGGGCCGATAGGCAAGCGGTGAGGAGGTCGTGAGCCTCAGTGAGTTCGAGCCCACAGTCCCCATCTTCTGGGAGTGGGCCGTAGACTTCCAGGAAGACCTGGAGGCGGGCGACGAGAGTGGCAGTTGGGGTGGCGCCGTAGCGCGTGGTCCTGTCGACGATTGTCTCGTCTTGGGTTGGGCCCGTGAGGGCGGCAGCTAGGTGGCCGAGTTCATACCCGGTGGTGGTGACGGCGAAGCGACACTCATGATTGAGGTCGTACTTGCCGGAGTATCGGGCCAGGTCGATGTCTGCGCCGTAGGGCCTGGGCCCTAGGACGTTGGCTACTTCTACCCGGGAGGAGCGTTTGAATAGGACGAGATAGCAATAGTCTCGTCGGCGGTGGAGGCCACGGATGGTGCGCCAGGAGCGGGTGGTGAAGAAGGTCTTCACTGGTGTGAGCAGCGGGCAGGGGCCTTGTGGGGCGACAGCGAGTCGGTGATTGTTGGCCATTCGGGTTGGGGAATAAATTCCCAAGTATCTTCGGCGGACGCCATTACAGCGTGGTGTGGATTGTGTGGGTAGGCAGGAGTTGGTTCAACCTTAATGTAAGGCGGTGGACGGGGGACCTCGGTTAGAGGTAGGTAACAGAGATACAGCGGGTGGCCTAAGCACACAACGGCGGTCGCTAGAACTTCGGATACGAGTTCTAAGCGAGGGGTGGTCGTACGTCGGTTGGGACTACGAGGCGAAACAGCGGGTACGATGCGGTACGATATGTAGAGAGATAACAGCGTTTTATTGATAGTAGCAGCGGCTCCGAAGAGGAAAGAAACAGCGATAGAGAGACAAAGTATACGTTCACCTATTTACTAGTAAGGTTGAACAAGGAGAGAAGGAAAGAAAGACAAAGGAGACGACGAGCGATATATATACAATGCAACATGACTAATCCGCATATGAAAACTCTTCCCTGTCCCTTCCTTCCGATTCCATCCCTTTCCAACCCGACTCTTGGCACGCCGTGACACTTGTAGAGGGCATCCTTCCCAGTAAGCTGCAGTATCCACCTCACCTCTGCAATGGTGGTGCATTTGAACGCCGCTGGTTGTCTTCCTCTTGGAGGCATTTCTCGAGGTGTTGGAGTGCCTTCCTTGAATATAAGCCGACGCTTCTTGGAGGCGTGATGAGCCTTCGTTGTGCATGCTGGAGCCTTCGTGGGATTCTGTCTGGGCTCTGGAGAATTTTGCTCTCTCCCGTCTGTGGAATCTTCCTGTAACTGGGCGTCAAGAGATTCGGGGGATGATAATCGATCGCGGTTGGATATAGTGGCTCTGAGGATCTCCCCAGAAGGTACACCGAGCTCGGGGGAAAAATGCCTAGTATACGGTGTTTCCTCTGGTGTAGCGCAAACTTCAAAGTCTGAATGCTCTTTCGGAGGGCTTGGCAGGACTTCTTTGTTATGGTTAACGCCTGATTCAGCTTCCAGTAAACGATTTTGGTTAGGTTCAACAGGGTGGTTTTGTTTGAAAGTTGGGCTCGGGCGTTTGAAGGGTGGGGTCGGGCCTTCTTCAGGGCTTGATGCGGCGTCCCAATTTGAATCGGAGGATGAATCACGAGGGTGTAGTGGTGGCTGTGTATCTAAATATCAATGATGATTCTGATAGTGATTAGGGATCTAACGTACCATTTTATATGTAGGTGAGGATGGTGATCTTGAAAGGCAGATTGGTATTGTATTCAACTATAGGTAGATTCGTGGGCTTAGATAGGATTCTTGAAAGCTTCTGGAGCCGTATGGAGGTTCAATGGAGCTTATATACATGTATGATAGTGCATCAAACCTCGCTACGTCATCTATTAGATGTTTGTGTTGGAGTTGGGGTTGGATCATGATATCTCACTTATTATGTTGCATGTGTTGGGTTGGTGATGAGCTTAGTACTGGCTCTTGGCGTTGGTGCCAAGAGGTCGCGCCACGGTCGGAGGAGCATGATGCATTCCCTATGAGCGGTTCCAAAGGCCTGAGGAGCCTTACCAATGTCTAATATCAACAATGAGATCTCGTTGTCCATTTTGCATACGGACCTACTCGAGCCCTGGATATTTTGATCGACATCTGGCGAAAGAGCATTCGCACAGGCAGCTGAATGGTATAATCCACAGCTCTCCCAGCCACGCGAAGAAGCCTTGAGGAGCCTTCACGGCGGCCTAGGAGTGCACAATGAGGACTGGGATTTGGCGGAGCGTCACGAATCCGAATCCGACGAACCGAGTGGTGATTTAGACTCTGGACGCCCACTGTTTAATCTAGCCACTACGATATATGAGGGCGCAGGTGAAGCCCTTTTCCCGACACCAGGATATAACGAGGTGACAGAGAGCTTTCTCAGAAGCCCATGGAGCCCGCTACAGTCCCCAGAGGAATTCAAATTATCACGTTGGTTTCTACGGTCTGGGGTGTCCCAAGGGCAAATAGACGATTATTTTCGCTCCGCTAGCCTTCCAAAAGGCTCCTACACAACTGGTAGAGGCTTTGCACGTTGTCTTGATGAGATGTCTTCTAGGGACGGTCTTGGGACAGAGGGTTGGGTGCACTCAGGGGTTGAAATAGGTGGAGAGGTGGTCCCTTACTACTACCGCGATCCTATGGCAATAGTACGATTCCTTTTGGGGCAGCGTGCATTCAGGGAGTCTTTGGTGTATGCTCCAATGATGGAGTATAATGAGATGAGAGAACGGATGTATGGGGAAATGCATACGACGGACTGGTGGTGGGAGATGCAGGTTTTTAAAGCCCTCATAAATGCGTACTGAGCCTTCGCTAATGGATATTTGGATATTAAGAATACCCTGCCAGAGGGATCAACGGTCGTACCAGTGATTTGCGCATCGGATGGCACCCACCTAACAAATTTCAGTGGTGATAAAAAGGCTTGGCCTGTTTATTTGACCATTGGAAATATCACGTCGGAAACCCGAAATAAGCCCTCAAATTACGCGATAGTATTACTAGCACTACTACCTGTTCCACCGAAGTTAGGGGTGGGGGCACGTGCAGATGAACTGCGTCGGCAGAGCCAGATGGCTCTTCACAAGGTCCTCGGAGATATTCTCGATGGCCTCCGGAGCCCCGCGCAGAGCGGGGAATTGATACCATGTGCGGATGGGTTCGAGCGATTATGTTATCCAATACTATGCGCATGGATTGCTGATCATCCAGAGCACGCCGCATTACTAAACATCAATAATCATGCCTGCCCAAGGTGCGAAGTTGATTTCAAAGGCCTTGGAGGCCTTCAACAAGGTGCGCTTCGGATTCAAGAGAGATATATGGCAATGGCGAGAGGTATAAGATGGATACCTTTGATAACACACCTTTGGAGTACCTGGTATCGAAGTGCATTAAGACTATGTACAATGCCTTCTGGGCCTTGCCGGCGATCGTCAATGTGTACGACCTTCACAAGCCGGATATCTTGCATAATCTTTATTTGGGACTATTAAAACATATGATGGGGTGGGTTCAATTGTTTCTGAAGAAGCACAAGCGGCTAGAGGAATTTGATCAAGCCTGGACGTCTGTGGGGCCTTATCCAGGGCTCGCTGTACCTAACAAGTCATATCGCGCAACCACTCAATGGCAAGGTAAAGAAATGCGACATCTTGGTCGGATAGTGTTAGGAGCCTTTGCAGTGGCTCTTTGGAAACCCCCAGCGGCATTGAAGAGGGATTTCGGGAGAGCGCTGAAGTGTGTAAGTGTTCCGGGTTCCACACCGTTCGATACGGGTACTCGTTCGTGGAGCTCAAAGCACGGTGGACAACTACTAAGGTAAGAGTTCCGTGATCTTCTCAGTCCACGTCAAGTATGATTCCCTCTCGTTCGATATGACCGACGCGAGTTATTAATGCGATGGCACTCAGCCTGACCTCGACGAAAGATTCAGGTAGAGTACAGAGTCACGAGTCTTCGATAGTGATGATAACGATCAAGATAGATAGAGGTAAAGACGAAAGTAATAATCAGGTATCTTTGATAAAAGCGTGCCAAAGTGTTTGCTCGCGTATAAGATTGTTATATTGTTAAGACTCTGATTTCGCCGTTGATGTCAGGCTAGTCAGGGAATGGCTCGGTATTTATACCCCTCGCCGTAGGCACGAGGCCTACAGAATATGCCATATAGCCTAATCAGGGATCTATGAATGTGATCCTCCAAGTCCTTCCATCGATGGCTGCAATGCTTCTTCTCCCGTTCTCCTCCTGCTCGCGCTGCCTTATCGCCGTAAGATACTCCACGCACGAGCCGGTGGTATTCTCTCCGATCGCTACGCCTGCTTTCTCATATGTCCTGCGGACCCGGAAGGGGAGGACTCGGCGGTTTGACGCCCGGGTTAAATCATAAAACGCGTTTTTAAGCGATTCGCAACTCAAGACTTTATTCATACTGGCCACACCGGGTCTCGAGGGTGCGGCCCGAGGGTGTTGGCACATCCGTGATTTTCCTGCTCTTCTTAACACATCTCAATATACCCCTAACAGTAACAGCTCTAATTCATTTCCATCTAATGGCACAATACACAACGCACACCAGGGAGACGCTAAAATATCTACAGGGATACCTCGAAGAGTTCCATACACACAAGGATGTGTTTCTGGAATTTAGGGCCTATAAACGCACCAAGAAAGATGCGAAAGATCGGACAAGGGCACTAGAAGGCCCCGTAAGCCTTGAGAGAGGCCTGGAGGATGGAGGAGATTCGCAGGTTGCTCATTTCAATTTCATTAAGATGCACCTACTATCACACTTTAGAGATCATGGAGCGCTTTAATATACCAACGTTTTCAACAGATGTCCACGAGCTACCATAAACAACAATAAAGCGCCTACGCAGCCTCAAACAAGGTCGACGCGATCGCTCAAATTCTCGATTTCCACTCGAGGCGCATGGCAATGGAAATACGGGTATTAAATCTGAAAGACGCTGCTCTTTCTCTCCGAACATTACGGCGCTTGAGCCATCGAGAGTCATGCGCATTTATAGACATCTTCAACAACGACGACCGCAAACAAGAAACAAAGAGGAGGGTTCTCGAAACCTGTTACGTGAGATTAGACACTAGTCTTATTAGGTTATCGGATATCGCGATTCTATCAACTTTAATAACAAAGACTGGCGGTAGCCGCGGAATACGCGCGGCTAGGCCGGAGTGAAGAGGGCTTATTGAGCTTTCTTGAATATCCCGTGAGATGTTTTCAACGCCTACAGGTCCCGTATCGGTTTTTCAAAATCCAGAGAAATACAAGATCCATAATATAAGCATGTACAGTGAAGCACCATTTAGGAAGTGCGATACGAAACGATCGTGGATAAAAGTGGAAACTACAATACCGCTGATGCATTTCAGGAGACACGAATGTACGGCAATCTTCCAGCTACGCGATAGTACTACAAGGAATACATATCAACTTGCCGCTGTTAAACCGCTGGAGGCTAGGACAAGGGCCTTCCGAAGGCTCGCATGGTTTGAGAGTCGGGCGCCTCCCGACAAAGGTTTTGGGTAGAGAATATACGAAGCATCTTGGGAATGGCCCATTTGTTTCAAGTAGAGAGAGGCCAATGGCTAGTAAATACTAGAATCGATTTAAAAACATGGAACGAGTTTCATATATAGGTAGATAGATGCATGTACGTATAGAATAGAATAAAAGAAGGCTCATGGAAAATTTTTAAAAGGAATGACAAGCCGTAATGATTCCGATTATCTCAGGGGTCAAATGAATGAAAGCACGCCGCCATGATAAGGCTCAATGAGCCTTTGCAAGTGCTTGTTGGGCCATGTGGAGCTCCTGATTGATGTCTCCGGAGAGCATCCAGAGAGTACAGGGTGCCTCCGGAGGTTCCAGCAGGTAAGCAAGACGCGAGGATGCTTGGGAGGTGTGAGGAGAGAACGCGCCTTGGCGGCGGTCTCCGGAGACTGGCAGAAGTCTCCGGAGACACCCGGTAGCTTGCTGATATTGTTGGACGCTCTGTAAGCTTCTTTTACCTGCCGTATATGGGCAAGCTCACCGACGTCTGTGGAGTATGGAGGAATGCTCCCAAAGCGCTCGATGTGCTCCCGGTAGTGCATTAAGACATGCAATTTGATGAAAATGAAGTGCGATCTTTCCCGAATCTCCCAGATCTCCTCTGAGTCTCGTTACTTGCGGTGTGAACACTGCTAGTTGCTCTGAAAGGTTCGTTGGGTGCTCTGGTAGTCACTAATTGCGTTTGTTTGATCTCTCGCATCCTTCAACGTATTCTTGTGCATCCTGAATTTAAAAAAGATATCCATATATTTATAGAGATTTTCGAGATAGCTCTCCATATAGTCCAGTGTGCTCGTTGTATGACTCCCATGTGGCGCCATTAAATGGAAGTCTATAAGGCTTCAGACGTATATTAAAGTTTCGCTAAGTCGCTCCTGAAGGCCAGTACAGGGTTTCTCAGAACAACAGCGAGTCCTCCTAGAACGACCCGCCCGAGATTCTATTCTCTTTGTCTTGCTATTGTGTGGTGGAACGATATGCTTTGTTTGGTACTGCCAGCCCAAGGTAAGACACAATCGAAGCCCAAGTGTTGCCGTACTCCTCCAATCAGTAATGCTTCTTCAAGAAACCATGAATCCACTCCATCATGTGCTTCAAAATCCATAGTGAGATCAATTGCAGGATGTCCGGTTTATTGAGATCATACGGATAAACTTTCGGCATACCCCAGGAAGCATTGAAGAGTGTTTTGACGGATCTTGCGACAAGGTATTCAACCGGTTCTAGATTGCCTCGGTTCTCGCCAAATAGCCGTATCCTGTCCCTGTAGTCCTCGTAGTTGCGTATACAGCTTCGACGAGTGCCTCAAAAATTGTGAAACCTCACCTCGCATTGCAGGCAAGCACTAGTGCTAATGTTTGGCAAGCTTCAATGCTCGAGTTGATCAGTGATCAAGCTCGAGAGTACAAGAAAGCATAACCGTTCGTAGCCATTGGCGTATTTGATTGGCTCGCCCTGCTGAGAGCACTCGCGAATGCTTTGAAAGATCTCCCCAAGAGCGTGATTCAGCGCCATTTGACTCTGACATCTTAAAACAGTGTTAACTAGCGTTGTGTTCTTTCCCAGCTTTGATGGTGCTGGCGGCACCCCTAGGGGAATGAATGAATGCCCTGTGGGGTTTGTTGCGCACCGACAACATGATGTTCCCGATGTTGAGATAGATTGGCTAGGCTTTCTTGTCCGCGCTGATATTTGTTAGATGTGTGCCATACAATGCGCAGATAATTGCTATGACTGTAGACCACTCCGGTAACGTATTCTATCAAGTAAGCATTAGCGACATCTCGGGAGCACTCCGAGTTCAAGTTGGCGTACGGACCTGCATTTCCCACCACCAATCTCCTGTATGGATTTCCCCATACAGTCGCTCGCCGAACTCATTATGCGCCACCACGGGCATGTACACCAATGACTCCTGGAAAATCAGTTGCCTAGAAAATCTCACAGGACTTCCATTAGATCGCAGTAGTAGGAAGAGATCTTCTCCCACCCAATAACCACCTCCGAATGATTCTAGCTCGCATTTCCCAGTATCTCGTTTAATTCTTCCAGCCTCTTTTATAAAACACCGCCGTAGAGCACTCGCCACCACTCGGGAAGCATGTGGAAAGAAGCGGTCGACGTTCCCCTGTGAGGCTTTGGACAGTGTGAAGTAGCGTGCCATTCTGAATTTGTATACTGACTTGAAGGGATGCTATGGGAATGGAGAAGACTCTGTGAGCACTTGCTGTAGTCCTCCGAGCGGTAAAGGTACTCCCCAGCACCTTCCTAAACTGTTTAAGATGCCATATGTCCATTTGATTCGCCACCTTCCTCCTCAATCACGAAATATGATTCGGATTGAAGGTCCGAATTATTACCCGAATCTTGGTCTAAGGTGTCAGACATCGAATTGTAGTGCGTCTCTGAATAGCAATCGGTAATGCTCTCTGGGCCCTCGTCAGTGTGCTCGGGGGTCTCTGCAGGTTGAACATGCTCCAGCAGTGAATATTGATTTCCCAGCCATTCATTTGCTTCTAAAGAATGGATCGTTTGAAGATGTCTGTCAAAATTTGCGGAGGAGCTGTACCTCTTGCTGCAAAAAGGGCAAGAGAATTTCATTGGACTCGAGAGTTTGCAGTCTGCCAAGGCAGAGGCTCTTTCTTGCAGGCCGTACAGAGTGCTTTACGAACGGTTTGTTAGCCGATGAGGCTCTCGCCGCCAAGCGGTCATGCAGAGTGCTCTACGAACGATTTGTCACCCACCCTATGCAGAGTGCTCGCTTAGCAGAGTGCTCGCCAAGTGATTGTAAGCTGTGCTTGCACCTCCAGCATCATAGCAAGACTGATTTGATGTCATACATCTCCAATAGAATACTGCAACCACAACGAGAGGAAACAACAATCCCCACAATCATGCCACCAGTGATGCTCCGTTCTGCCCTCTCAGCATCCCCCACACTCTCTCTGAGCACTTGTGGCTGCTATTCAGATGATTGAGAAACCGTTCTCAACGCGAAATTCAATACCAATATCAAGTACAAGCTCAAAGAATACACACTCTCCGACTTAGCTTCATCACGCACAGAGCCCCAACACCAACAAGAACAGAAACACCAACCCGACATCGGAATCTAATGCCAGTGGACACCACTGTTGGTACTACCGTTTGAGCATTCCAGAGTACGCCTTGAGCATTTATCTCCATCATTCAATTGAATCAAGCCACCAGAGCACTAGAATCTTTGAGTATACCTAGAGTATTGATCCACGTCATGTGTTGAAGCAAAGATTGAGTACAGCTGGGAGCAATATATACAGCGCCGGTGGGAGCACTCGAGAGTGTCTGTATAGCATATGGGATTGCTCTCGGAAGCATGATGAGTTCTTGAATAGCTGATTCTATTCGGTATAATAGCACCCTTCTGTCACGGGGATCCTAAGCTACTAGAGTGTAATAGAATAGAGACGGCCGGGCAGATTAGAAATCAGGTTACAGATGCAAGATTCTTCTTGCTAGAACTTAGAGAATAATGTTAAGGCTCTTGCTTCTGCTCTTCCGAGAGGTCTGAGGATTGATGGATAACTAAATGGGCGGGAAGGCGGCCGAGTACTTATACTCCAAAGCCTTCTACTCTCTGCTCCAAGGTTTCCTACTAAGTTCCGGTGCTTAGAAACATTCCACCGCTATCCCGCTTTCCTTTAAGCGCCAGCAGGAGTTTCTAAAACCCTTCAGTGCCACCCTTAGTCAAAGCCTGTAGGTAATCTGCCGCTTGGTTGTCACACAACCTTTGCCTGCAGGATTAACCGGCTTATAGTTGCTGTAGAACTCCTAGCTAGCTTATTGTAGACTTTCCCAGGCCGAGTGCTAGCGCTTGTAGCGGCACTTCGAATGCTCAGAGGATGCAGAGGGTCGCCGGTCAATCAGAGTCCTACTCTGGCCGGCCTTCTAGTCAGTCAGCAAGGCATAGGCTCGTCAGTCTGTCCTTCTGTGAATAGACCCTCTTCCTAGTCACCGGAATATAGTTACACTTCTAGCTGGCGGCGATTCAGAATGCAGGTATGGTGCGCACACCCATAAATGTGATACGGTGGCGTACAGAAGATACAGAATTAGAACAATTGTGGCTGCAATATCGCCTCATGGGCCAATAAAAGGAGGGCCTTCTGCTGCATCACTACCATGGTGAGTATAAATGCTTCTTTAAGGGTATAAATGAGTATAATACTGTTCCACTTTGTGAATGCTTGGCTTATTTTGCATACTAAAACACCCAATTCAAATTTGAAATTGCACAAATTTTTGTCTACATTTATAGGTGTGCGCACCATACTTGTATGTCACCGGGTACTGGCTTCTATAAATAACTCTCAGCATATAGCGGGCCCCGGATGGCATATTTTCATGCCATCCAGTTAAAATGGCTCCGTTATACCTTCTCCTTCTTCCAGTTAAAATGGCTCTGTTATACCTTCTCCTGCTTTCAAATCCTGAGAGATTCCTAACAATCTTCCAGCGCTACTTATCACTTCATACCGCTCACTGCTATCAAAACTGCACATCATATATAAGCTGGTATATCCTCAAAAATTCTATTGCTCACAGAACCATACTTATCACATATTACATATTCAGTATAGCTTTCACTTTCACCCCGCCCCCAGAGCACTCCACAGCGCTCATAGAAGACGCGAGATCTCGATCCAGACACCGATGATTCAGAGAGCAAAAAACGCTGAAAAAAAGAAAAGAAGAAGGAGAAGAAGAAAGAGAAGAAGAAGGAGAAGGAGAAGAAGGCGCAAGAGAAAGAGAAGAAGGCGCAGATGGAGAAAGAGAAGTCCTCACCTTCCTTCTCTCGTAAAGAGCAGAAAAGCCAGGGAAAATAGCGATAGCGACAGCGACGGCAATAGCGAACGCGAGGAAGGGTAATCTGAAGTCGAGCCCGACAGCGCACGTTTTGCAGAAAACACAACTGTCACGGGGGTCCTAGACTACTAGATTGTAATAGAATAGGGACGGCCGGGCAGAATAGAAATCAGGTTACAGGTTCAAGATTCTTCTTGCTAGAACTTAGAGAATAATTTTAAGGCTCTTGCTTCTGCTCTTCCGAGAACTATCTGGAGTGATGATTGATAGAGAACTAATGGGCGGGAATGAGGCCGAGTACTTATACTCCAAAGCCTTCTATTCTCTGCTCCCAGTGTTCCTACTAAGTTCCGGTGGGACTGAGTCCCGGTGCTTGCAAACATTCCACCACTACCCAGCTTTTCCTTTAAGCGCCAGCAGGAGTTTCCAAGCCCTTCAGTGCCACCCTTAGTCAAAGCCTATAGGTAACCTGCCTCTGGGTTGCCACACAACCTTTTGCCTGCAGGATTTAACCGGCTTTAGTTGCTGTAGAGCTCATAGCTTATTGTAGACTTCCCAGGCCGAGTGCTAGCGCTGTAGCGGCACTTCAATGCTCAGAGGATGCAGAGGGTCGCCGGGCAATCAGAGTCATACTCTGACCGGCCTTCTAGTCAGTCAGCAAGGAATAGACTCGTCAGTCTGTCCTTCTGTGAATAGACCCTCTCCCTAGTTTACCGGAATGTAGTTACACTTGCAGCTGGTGGCGATCCACACTGCAGGTACTTGTCATTCACCGGGTACTGGCTTCTACCAATAACTCTCAGCATATAGCGGGCCCTGGTTAGCATGCACTCATGCCACCCAGTTAGAATGGTTCCGTTATAACAACGGCAGGCCCAACTACATAATCCTCAAAGCGCATAGCAGCAGACATAGCAGCAGACACAGCAGGCCCAGCGACATACTCCACAAAGCAATCAGCAGCAGACAGAGTAGCAGGCCCAGTAGCAGGCCAATAACCCCAAGGAGAACGAAACAGTTCAACAAGTCTCCAGCTATTCTCCAGAATTAGGCAGCCCTCTGCCATTACTGTTAGCCCCTGTCTGTAGAACCAAGCTCCTAGTCCGTGCCCCAACTCCAAAAGCAGTCGTCAGAGTTCACAGAGCTCTCAATTCCGATGTCCCCGCCGGCTATCCATACCCAGTTCTCCTTCAGCGGCAGAGCAAAGGCAAAGGCGCCGAGATCGTGCGCCAGAAACTCCCCATTGTTCTCAGTTAGCGTACGCCAGTCCTCCAGAAGTGTTCCCCGGTGCTGCAGAAGCATTGTCTCTAGTCTCTCAAAACATTCAAAAAATGGCTCAGGCAAACAAAACGAAGATGACTGTAGGTTTGATCAACCTACCTAAAGTGTACACTACCGTCCGCAACAGCCTCAAGGTGGTGATGCCCGACACCGGTTGCCTCAATAAAACCGTTTCCGGAGCAGCAGCGTTCGATGCTCTATGCCTTCATGTGTTGAACATGCGTCCTCTCCGTGTGTTTCCTCTGCCTGCAGGAATAACCGGCTTTAGTTTGCTGTAGAGCTCATGGCTTATTGTACCCTTCCCAGACACAGTGCTAGCGCTGTCGCGGCACTTATAATGCTCAGAGAATGTAGATTGTTGCCGGGCAATTAGAGTCCCACTCTGGTCGGTTCTCTAATCCGTCAGTAAGGCATAGACTCGTCAGTCTGTCCTTCTGTGAATAGATTCTCTTCCTAGTCTCCGGAATAAAGTTACACTTGCAGCTGGTGGCGATCTACACTGAAGGTACTTGTATGTCACCGGGTACTACTGGCTGCTATCCATAACTCTCAGCATATAGCAGGCTCCGGTTAGTATACTTATTATACTAACCAGTTAGAATGGCTCCGATATACTGCGTACAACAGCAAAAAAATGAACCGCCAACACGAATTGTATATCCAGATATACGGATTCGTTATTTACGCCTAAAACCTCATAGCGGCGCCTTTCCTAATATTAATGCTAACTTTGATAGATACGAGAGAAGAAGGGTATCACTATCGAGCTGATACTGCAAGATGGATTCAGTGAGGACGATGAAGCGTTAGCGGCGGATCTTGCGTCATTCCGGAATGCTCGGAAAGCACCCCCGAATGCTCGAGAGGATATCTCTGGTTCCGACAACGGTGGCAGCCAGGAAGAAGTGGTTCATGCTCAACTTCGTGGCATTGAAGTTGAGAAAGGGAAGGAGGATGAAGTGGAGGATCGCCAGGGAGAGGAAGAGGAGGAAGCGGAGCTGTAGGGCACCGGGTAGTGCTTTGGAGCGTAATGGTGAGTGCTTTGAGGAGCAGCAGCGAGTACTTTGGAGATACCTATGCCTGTATTATATGCGATTGGCGATTTCTAGACGCTTGTAGTGTTAGTATTTAGTGATAGAATCACGGTTTTGGATGCTCCGCAAAGCAGTGCCTACTAACGCAAAGATTAGTATGCATTGCAAAAACAGGGCGCTGAAGGGTAAAATGCGGTGTGTCGAGCGCTGCTGGAGCAGTCAGGAGTGCTCCAGAAGCATTAGCGATATGCGCAGGAGTTGTCAGAGAGCTCCAGAAGCACCCAGGAGATGGGTAGTAGTCTCCGGCGAAAGAGCATACCGTCCCGAGAGCATCTGGCAAGAGAGTATTCCGTCTCGAGCACGTCGGGCGGAAGAATACTCTGTCGGGATACCGTCTGGCGCGAGGTCACTCTGTCATGGGGAGCGTATTGCTCTCGGGGCGCACTAAATGCACTAGTGCACGTCTGGGCAAACAGGTGGCATTAGCGGTCGCCAGGGCGGAATGCTATGCGCCAGGGAGCGCCAGGAACGCTCGGTTGCTTCTCTGGAGAGGCAGTTTGTCTACCGACCGCTCTGGGCGCCTGGGGCGTCCAGAGCATGTGGCGGAGGTTGGAGGTTTGCTGATGCATCAGCGCTCCGAGTCGATACACTGCATTTCACCCTTCAGCGTCCTGTTTTTACTATGCATACTACTCTTTGCATTTGTAGGCACTGCTTTGCGGAGCATCCAAAACCGTGATTCTATTACTAAATACTTACACTACAAGCATCTAGAAAACGCCAATTGAATATAATACAGGTATAGATATCTCTCCAAAGCACTCGGCGGTGCACTCTAAAGCACTCGCCAGTGCCCTAAAAATCTTCCTCCTCGCTAACCTCAAGATCCTTCTCTTCATTCTCTTCGCCTTCCACTTCCGCTTGAATGCCGCGAAGTTGAGCGTGAACCGCCTCTCTCTGGCCGCCACTGTTTTCGGAACCAGAGATATCCCCTTGAGCACTCGGCGGTACTTCCGACAATTCCGGCGCAAGATTCGCTGCTAAAGCTTTGCCGTTCTAGCTGAATCCGTCTTCCGGTATCACCTCAATAGTGACACCCTTCTTCTCTCGTATCTATCAAAGTTAGCCACAATATCCAGAAAGGTGCTCCGATATTGCATATCTTTTCCCGGAGGTTACCTTGGATCACCTCCAACGTTGCCTCCTGATTCTGCCTACTCCTCCCCTTCCATGTGCTGCTCATTCTGTTGAACGTGTCTACTAGTACTCAATGTCAGCGTGGAGATCTACTATATAGCCCTGAGAGCCCTGTTACTGCTCCCCAAGCACTCGCTATCGCTCTAAGGGATGTGAGGGGATCAGGAGTGCTTACTGACAACACTCTCATTCTGTGACTGAAAATGAATGGTCAGGCTTCACATATGTTCCTGTTTACCATGCCCCAATGCCATACCAAATCGGAGTGGATATCAGGCAAAAGAACGTAGGGTAATCCTCTCTAGGAACTCGGGGTCCTTTACCCCTCGCCTCCTAACCCCATCAAAGTATTTATAGTACAATTTGTCGATAATCTCTGACGCAAGAAACCATAGACGGTAGGTTTAGTATCTGTTAGCAGTGTTCGCGAGTGCTCTCCAAGCATTCCGGGTGTCCAGGTGCTCTCCGAGCATTGATACTTGAGTACTCTCCAAACATTGACACCCGAGTGCTCTCCGAGTCTGGGGATTGATCACACCTCGTAATGCTGCGCAGGGCTCAAGAAGCGATCATTCTTCAAAAGATACTCTACTTGAGCAGCCCTGACCTTAGTGCTCGAGAGCTTTCCAAGCCCATAGATAGTCGAATCTGCCAGGCGCCCTTTAACCTCGTGCATCAAGTGCGAGCGCACTCGGGAGTGTAGACTTCTGACCTATCGGTGTCAATTACGCTTCTAAAGTACTTGTCAACATTTCAAGAGCATTCACCTGTTTGATAACGACCTCATCGAGATCTACTGCACATTCCACCCTGCGACTGGCAGCTGCCCACATATTTACTACCAGTACCAAAAGCCTCGATTCAGGAGGAAAAGACCCATGTACTAGAAGGGTTTGGGCCCTGATTAGCGTGCTGCACTTCTTCTCAATCCTCTGGACTTGCATTGAGAGAACATTTGCACTCTTCGAGCTAGGTAACAACGCGAATGTTAACGATGCTCACAAAGCGGTTGTCAGTGCTATCAGGAATACAACTAACCTCCTTTCTACTATAGGAGCATTTCCTTCGTCCCTGATAGATGAAAAAAACTGTGCAATATCGTAGACTCTTGGTTGCGCTTCTGGCACCTTCAAAAGGCGGGGAAGAATGATAGGTACAGTAAGTGAGTGAGGAATCGCTGTACCTCGAATACATCGAGGAAAGATTGATACGCCGTTTGGAAGAGCTGTAGCCAATATCGCGAGAATAAACGGCATTGAAGAAGACATAGGTTGTGAGGATATCGGAGGTGCTCTCTGAGATGCCGGAGACAATCTCTGAGATGCTATGGACGATCTCTCGGATGCTTCCTGGCTGGGTACGGGAGTGGGTCTGTGGGATGTGGTAGGCGTCCACTATGATGCGTTCTGTCTGGGTGCCGAAGTGGGAGCTGCTCTCCGTACTACCTTTGCATCCGGACGCGCTCCCCTCTCAATCGTTAGTGCTTTGTCCTTTAATCTTACTGGGTGGGAGGGAGTCAAACCCATCAGCAAAAAATTTGGTTCGGTCTGACGTGCTTGGGCGTACCCAGGCGCAGCAGGTGCCATTGGGCGTCATTTTGGGTGCCAGGCGCATGAGAAGTTTTCTTACCTGCATCCATACGCCCCGGCGCAAAACGATATCGTCGCGGCGGGAGCGGAGAGAATCTCTCCCGTTCCGTCGTGTCTTTTGGTCAAAAGCGAGTTAGTCTTTTGACGAATTACGTCGTCTATTGAACACCGGGTCCACGCTGGGTAAAGCTTCTGCCGGTTAACGGCTTCGCTAGCACATTTCGCTGGCAGAATGAGGTCACTCAGCAATCGGTACATAGACTAGGACACCAGTTCCGCTCAAATGTCGCGTTTATTGATCCACATGTCTACGTATTTCTATGCGTATTTGCTAGCAACCCACCTGCCTCCGCGGCGCCCACCTACCTCCGGCTTACTCCTGCCCCACCGACCTCCTGCCCGTTGGGCTGTGCGCTGAGCTCGCCGCTGACCTGCCTGCGTACCCTCCTGCGCGCTGAGCTGCCTGCCCGCTGCCTCCCCGCTGAGCTACCCGCTGAGCTGCCCGCTGAGCTACCCGCTGAGCTGCCCGCTGAGCTGCCCGCTGAGCTGCCCGCTGAGCTGCCCGCTGAGCTGCCCGCTGAGCTGCCCGCTGCCTCCTGCCCGCTGACCTGCCTGCTGCCTGCTACCTGCCTCCTGCCCGCTGACCTGCCTACTGCCTGCCCTCCTGCCCGCTGACCTCCCTGCCTGTGGGTGTCTATTTGGTGCAGTATTGGTGACTGGTAGGTGTCGATTCGCTGCCTGGGGGTGTCCAAATCGTGCAGTTTTGGTGACAGGTAGGTGTCGATTCGCTGCTTGGGGGTGTCCATTTGGTGCAGTATTTGGTGACTGGTAGGTGTCCGTCGTGCAGTGTTGGTGACAGGTAGGTGTCGATTCGCTGCCTGGGGTGTCCATTTGGTGCAGTATTGGTGACTGGTAGGTGTCGATTCGCTGCCTGGGGGTATCCAAATCGTGCAGTATTCGGTGACAGGTAGGTGTCGATTCGCTGCCTGGGGGTGTCCATTTGGTGCAGTATTCGGTGCCTAGGAGGTGTCCAAATCGTGCAGTATTCGCTGCCTGGTAGGTGTCCATTTGGTGCAGTATTCTGTGACTGGTAGGTGCAGGATTCGGTGCCTAGGAGGTGTCCAAATCGTGCAGTATTCGCTGCCTGGTAGGTGTCCATTTGGTGCAGTATTCTGTGACTGGTAGGTGCAGGATTCGGTGCCTAGGAGGTGTCCAAATCGTGCAGTATTCGCTGCCTGGTTGGTGTTCATTTGGTGCAGTATTTGGTGACTGGTAGGTGTCGATTCGCTGCCTGGGGGTGTCCAAATCGTGCAGTATTTGGTGACTGGTAGGTGTCCAAATCGTGCAGTATTCGCTGCCTGGTTGGTGTTCATTTGGTGCAGTATTTGGTGACTGGTAGGTGTCGATTCGCTGCCTGGGGGTGTCCAAATCGTGCAGTATTTGGTGACAGGTAGGTGTCCCAATCGTGCAGTATTCGGTGACAGGTAGGTGTCGCTTCGGTGCCTGGGGGGTGTCCAATTCGTGCAGTATTCGGTGCCTAGGAGGTGTCCAAATCGTGCAGTATTCGCTGCCTAGGAGGTGTCTATTTGGTGCAGTATTCTGTGACTGGTAGGTGCAGGATTTGGTGCCTAGGAGGTGTCTAAATCGTGCAGTATTCGCTGCCTAGGAAGTGTCCAAATCGTTCAGTATTCGGTGCCTAGGAGGTGTCCAAATCGTGCAGTATTCGGTGCCTGGTAGGTGTCCAAATCGTCCAGTATTTGGAGCCTAGTAGGTGTCAGTAAAGGCGTCAAAATGCAGAGGAAGGTAAATACGTATCCAGGCGCTGATACAGGTAGGAGGTAGGCGTCGAT
The DNA here is from genome assembly GCA_024713855.1 of Morchella sp. 2016-41. Taxonomy (NCBI): domain Eukaryota; kingdom Fungi; phylum Ascomycota; class Pezizomycetes; order Pezizales; family Morchellaceae; genus Morchella; species Morchella sp. 2016-41. The sequence goes on along the minus strand of JAMGZD010000026.1, from coordinate 115,630 downwards.
ACAGGTAGGAGGTGTCGATACAGGTAGGAGGCGTCGATACAGGCAGGAGGTAGGTGTCAAAAGAGGTAGGAGGTGAGGTAGGAGGTGAGGTAGGAGGTGAGGTAGGAGGTGAGGTAGGAGGTGAGGTAGGAGGTGAGGTAGGAGGCGAGGTAGGTAGGCATGGAGGTGGAGGTGGAGGTGGAGGTGTGGGTGGATCCTCACGGTGTGGAAAGCGTCAAATCCGGCGTCGTTAGCTAATATTAGCGTTAAGCGCCGTCATAGGCAGAATATCAGCATCCGTCAGCGACGTCAAAGGCGTTAAAAGCGAGATGTCATATTTGAGATGCATACTAGGCGTCAAAAGACAAGGCGTCGCATTTGAGGCGCATACTAGGCGCCAAAAGACGACATGTCACATTTCGCATCTCCGGGACGCGCGGGACGACCAAAATGCGAGTTTTTGGTAGCAAAAGACGAGGTTTTGGTCGCAAAAGACGAATCGGTACGTCTGGACGTACAATTCGTCTTGGAGGATTTTTTTTTTTGCTGATGCCTGTATCACATCCACGAGACGTCGAAGGAAGCAATAATCTCCACCACCGCTCTGGTTGGTCTCCTCCAAGCATTGCTCAGTGGGATCTCTGCTGGGTGGAGTCTTGAGGTCCTTCTTCCAAATCGTCCAGATTCTCTTCAGAGCTCTCCTGAGCATTCTCTGGGGAGTCGTCATACTCGGAGTGGCTCATATCGGCAGTTTCCTTCACGTCTGGTACATCCTCCTCGGGCTGCACCTCCTGCACTTCAACGCTCTCAGTATTGCCATTAGAGAGATGGAATTCTACTCTTCTAGGGCTGTTTCTTCCAGTGGAAGTGTCGGTAGAACGGAGAAGCCCTTTAAAGACTTGCTCTTGGGGCAGTGATCGACTGACTGCTCCGAGTGCTGGGCGATTGACTACTCCGAGTGCTGGTAGAGAGTGCGGTCAATGCTCGGAATGCTATTTCAGACCCATCAGTCTGTGAATCATCATGCTCTTCGGGTAATACTGGGAGTCGTGGTCGTTTTGCGGAGAAAAGTGCTGAACCGGCAGCTCGCTTGTTGAGAGGCATTCTGCTTGCTCGCAGGAGTATCCAATGTGCTCTGAGAGCATTCTTTTGCGTGAACTTATTAGAAATCAACGCTTGAGGACAGAGTTTTCGTTGCCAAGCAAAAAGAATCTTCACCGCTCAACCACATCCGCTCACCCGCATCCGAGTCATTTCTAATCACTCGTTTTACTGCACTCCCTGAAGTGATAACCAGTGCTCTGAGAATAATATAGGAGTTTGACCCGACTGCAATTCAATTAAGAAGAAATAGAAGAACGTAATCTAATCTAAGAAATCTTATCTAATCTATGATATCTAATTTAGCTAATCTAGGAAATCTAATCTAATATAAGAAAATCTAAACCGATGAAACCTAGCAATTCATATAAAGGAAATCTAAAAATCAAATAGCACCGAACCCAATCCCAGGAGCACTGGCCAGCGCTCAGAGAAAACATACCACTATTCAAAGGTAAGCGATTGTTTGTCAGAAAGAGAAAGGAGAGAATATACCAAAGGAAAGTAATGATGCCAGTAGTACTCGCAAGTGCTCAGAAAACAATACATCCTGCTATTCAGAGGTAAGCACTTGTTGAGCAGCAAGAGAAACGAGAGATGATACCAAAGAAAACTAACGATGTCCGCCATCACCACCACGGCCGCTATCACCACCGCTGTCACTACCACCGCCTATAGAAGGTCCACCACCACTACCACCACCACCATCACCAGACCAGAGGAGGAGGTGGTGGTGGTGGTGGTGGTGGTGGTGGTGTAAAGGGAGTCCTAGACTACTAGATTGTAATAGAATAGAGACAGCCGGGCAGAATAGAAATCAGGTTAGAGATTCAAGATTCTTCTTGCTAGAACTAGAATAATCTTAAGGCTCTTGTTTCTGCTAACCGATTGGAATCATGATCGATGATGGAGGACTAATGGGCGGGAATGAAGCTGAGTACTTATACTCCAAAGCCTTCTATTCTTCGCTCCAAGTTTTCCTACTAAGCTCCGGTACTGGCAATCATTCCACCGCTACCCCGCTTTTCTGTATAAGCACCAGCAGGAGTTTCCAGCACCCTCAGTACTACCCTTAGTCAAAGCTTATTAGTAATCTGCCGCTTGGTTGTCACACAACCTCTGCCTGCAAGAATAACCGTCTTTAGTTGCTGTAGAGCTCAATCCTTATTGTACACTTTTCCAGGCATAGTGCTAGCGCCATAGCGGCACTTCTAATTCTCAGAGAATATAAAAGATCTCCGGGGAATCTGAATCCCACCCTGGCTGGTCTTCTAATCAGTCAGCAAGGCATAGACTCATCAGTCTATCCTTTTGTGTATAGATCCTCCTCCTAGCCTCTGGAATGTAGTTACTCTTATAGCTGGTGGTGATCCACACTGCAGGTACCTTGCATGTCACCGGAGTACTGGTTTCTATCAATAACTCTCAGCATATATATAGCGGGCCCTGGTTAGTATGCTCTCATACTACTTGCCAGTTAGAATGACTCTGTTATACTGGGAATCAATCTCAATGAACTTTGTTCTCCAACTATAACCAAATCTGGGTAATCGTCGACAGGTTCTCCAAGATGGCCCACTTCATCCCGTCAGAAGCCGAAACAACCTCACAAGATCTAGCAAAAGTCGTCCTCGGTCAGATATGGCGCCTCCACGGACTCCCCTTGAACATTGTATCCGACAGAGATGCCAAGTTCACTTCGAGCGTCTGGGCTACCCTGATGGAGCTTTTGGACGTGAAGATAAGAATGAGTACAGCGTTCCACCCCCAAACTGATGGTCAAACAGAATGAGTCAATCAAACCCTCGAACATTACTTGCGCGTGTTCTGCAATTATGAGCAGAACGACTGGACTGAGTTACTTCCGCTGGCCAAGTACGCATACAGCAACTCGGTAACGACAGCCACGGGCCAAACACCGTTTTTGTTAGGGGTATATTGAGAAAAATTAAGAATAGGAACAACTGGGGATGCACCAACACCTTCTGGCCGTACACTCGAGACTTGGTGTGGCCAGAATGAGCCGAATTGCGGAGTTGCGGAATCACACCTTAAAAAACACGTTTTCGACCCCTGATTTAACCCCCGGAGCGTCAAACCGCCGGAGGAGAGCCATTTGGGTCTGCAGAATATATGAGGAACGAGGTGCAACGATAGCAAGGAGTACCCCTGCTGCACGTGTTGAATATCTTTCCTACAGCAAGACGATACAAGAGAATGCGGGGTAGCAGTCACGCACACCAGCCTACCTGTGAGGGTAAGGCATCGGGCTCAAGCACTCGTGTAAATGAGTGGTTCAGGAGTACAGAGAGGAGAAGTACTTCAGGTGGCGGTTGATGGACTTAGACGGTCCTAGTTCCTAGTAGGCTATACGCCTCCCCTGTACTAGATAGGCCTCGCGGCTACGGCGAGGCGTATAAATACCGAGTCATTCCCTGACTAGCTGGAATCATCGGCGAATTCAGAGTTTTAAAAGTATAACTTTGGTTAGACCTCAGTCACAATAATCCAGAGAATTGTTTAGAGGACCACTGTTTCTTCAACAGTATCTCATTGTGCATTTTATACTTCGTACTTCTATTACAGTGACAACTACTCTACCTGAAATCAATTCGTCAAGAGCAGAATGCCTACCCGAAACCCGATCAAGGAAAGCAATGGTGGACGACCACGAAGTTTAGGGGAATCTCGGTGGGCGCTCTACCAGCAACCAAGACACGTGTTATGGCGACGAGAGCATTGCCGGATGCTCGCAGGACGAGCAACACATTGCTTGGACGTGCCTGACGCGTGGAGGTTCGTGATTCACCTAGGGAAGATCGCGGAGAGAGCATTACAGAGTGCTCTATGGATGTAGGTGATATCGCTAGGAGAATTCTATAGACAGTAGCATTAGCGAGTCCAAAAGAAAAGCTCATTAGGACTGCTTGGTATTGCGAGTGCTATCCTTGGGGCGGATGCTCTGCTAGGAGCGAGTGCTCTGCTTGGATCGAGTGCTCTGCTTGAAGCGAGTCCTTTGCTTGAAGCGAGTGCTTTGCTTGAAGTGAGTGTTTTGCTTGGAGCGAGTCTCTGGCGTACCGACATTTCTGGCGAGTACGCCCATGGGCTTAAAGCAAAGTGGTAGGAGGAAAGTTAAGGAAAACTGGTGGTGTACGCATATTCCCGTGACTTGAGCCAATCAGCAAGCGATTTTCTACCACCACTTTGCTTTAAGCCCATGGGCGTACTCGCCAAAAATATCGGTAGTACATAAACAATTATACGCTCTGGTGCTGACAGAGAGGGAACATACTGCTCTGGAGGCATCGGGCACGGTAATGGTATCGCCTCGCTTGAGCATTATATTCTGGTGACGCCAGGCGGGGGCACCCTGCAGTGACGCCGCCTGGCGCGAGCATTATGCTCTGGCAACACCTGACGCAGGCAGTTTACTCTGGCGACGCCTGCCGCAAGCGTTCTACCCTGGCGACGCCTGACACGAGCACTCTGCCCTGGTGGCGCACAGGGGACACAGATACACCACTGACCAGGAAGGCGAGACCCGTTCTACATATCCTTGCCATCGCATAGCTCAGAAACGAGCATCGACATCTCATGATCTTCTTCTTCCTGCTCTTGCTCAAGGGCTTTTAGGAAGCCTTCGGAGACTCTGACACCAACTGTTTCCGGGAAGTTGGAGTGGGCAATAACTACGGCGTAGTAGTCGAGGTTGGTCACCTAACTGGCGGACGGGCCTCGGAAGTGGGAGATAGCTCCTGGATGTCACCTGAACGTGGCCAGATATCGTTGATAATACCCAGGGCGAGAGAGTAGATTCGTATTCCTTAATAATGACTTTCGGCCAGTCCATTTCCGGATCCGCGTCACTGGTCTCACGCAAATAGACAATGCGCGAGTCCTCATATGGGGGTTGCTCTACACAAGATGTTAGTTGCTATAGTATTATTGCACGAGGAGGGAAGGGCTGCTGAGGAAAGGGCTACTGACGCTCTTTCCAATAAAGAATCTGAGAGACCATAAGTGCAATGCAGGTATGAGAGGAGGCCTCCAGGTTGCGATACCAATTATCGAGTTGGTCATCAGGTTCATTGATGTAACTAGGAGCGATGTCCCGGCGAATAGGTACCCAGAGAGTCAGAATGTCCTTCATACTCAATTCCATCACGTCCATGACAGAAGCGCCGGTCGGAAAGGCGGAAACACCAGTGATTCTTGCATGGACTCTCTGCTGATTTGTTGCCTCGTTCCTGGCTTCCTCACCATTCTCCTCTCCCTAGAGACGATTCAAGCGTTTGGCTATGGTAAGGTGATTGAGGACGATCACACTGGTAAGCTGGCATGAAACAAAGCTCAAGTAGAGGTAAAAGTCGTTGTGGTATGCCTTCAATGACAGCGGAAGGATATATTTGACCAATTCACGGAGGCTGGAGGTCTGTAACGACCTAATTTTGTAGAACAAAATTATTATGAGGATTTGAGATGCCTTCTTCCAATCCTCAGGATCGTAATTACTTCGTTAATATGGAATAGAATGGGGGTCTGAGACTTGGGACTTCATACGGTTTGGGCCAGGACGTGCTTATACACTTCCTTGAGAAGAAACGTGTCCAGCTAGTCACAGTGAACTTGGCCTGGAGATTTTCCATCTTTACACACTTGGTGGTCACGGTTGGACCGGGTTTGCTTGGAGAGCTTTTGACGGTGGAGAACTCCGCCGGACGCTTTTCCCTGGACTTGGTCTTCCTTTTGGGGCGAGGTTTTGACGATCTCATCGAGATCAGAGAGTTCGCTGTCTGCCTCTTCATCGAGATTAACAGGTTCCTCTTCCTGTTTTTCTCTAGTCACTTTTCCTTGAGAGCCTTGTGAAGTACGTTTAACAGAGCTATTCCTGGGCGTAGTGCTCTCAAGGGGCGGCGTAGGTGTATATGTTCCGCAGGGCACGAGGTGCGACAGTAGTAGCTGTCGAGTTAATTAAACGGAATACGAGGGTCTTCGTTAGAAGAGAAATAACAGCGTATATATTGATTTAACCCGCGTAATAAATATGAATACAATAGAAGAGAGAGAGAGATTTTATTTCGCTTGGAAGCCAAAGGCTTATCGCGCACCGGACTACCCTAACTACAACTTCCACCGACTAACCCAAGCAACGCGAGACAAAAGAAAAAGAATAAAGCAAACGACTCATAGGCCGCGACACAATGTGGGACCCACGAAGAGGGGGTAAATAACGCGTAATGTACAGGTGAGCAGATTCTAAGTGACAACAAAGAAACCTCCCCGTAGTAAGAATGAAACCCAAACTTCTCCGTCAACTACATATAAGCGAGACATGATCCTATACATGGCGTTCAACTTGAAACAGCATCATTACCAGAGTTTACCGTGTCGTATCTGTGGACGAACCTTAACAGGACTGGGAAACCATACGCACGAAGGCAGGAAGAGACCGCCGCAACAGCGTCAGGTGTGAAAGCGAGGGGTGGTGGTCGAGTGGGGTGCCCTGGGAGTCTACTTGTCAGGCAGCAGGGCAGGTGAGTGTGGGAAGAGAAGGGAGCGCGGCGCGAAGCTGGCTATTAAAAACCTTTTCCGTGTTGATATGGGGGTGGGGTCGTCGGTCCCAGGAGCAACAGCTAAAGACTGTGCCCGAGTCGTAGGTATGGAGGCCTCTGGAGGGGCCGTGCAATAGGTGGTGAGTTGGGGTTGCCAACTCAGTAGGAATGGGTGGTCGCAATCGAAAGTGCCGACCGTGGTGTTGAGGGGGTGGTCTTCGGGGAGACCAGTATGGAGTGGTGAGGGGATCGGGCCGCCTCGGTTAAAAAATGAGTTGCCTGGCTAGGGCCGTAAAGAGGGGTAAGGTCACGTGAGTGACCTCGGGTAAAAATTTGAGAAATGTTTTGCGACCGTAGGGAAGCGAAACTTTCCGGGCTGTTGAGCGCTTTGGCAGTGGTCTCTTGCTGACTAGTGAGTACTGACAGTGTGCGAACCCGACGTGTGTGGTGCTCGTGCGATGAGCAGCCGAAGAGGGGGGGAACGACCGTCTGGTGGTGGCCGTCGTTTTGGCGAGGTTTGGTGAGTGATGGAAGCATCTCGTGAGGGCATCAACTCGGTAGAGAGGGGGGTAGGGAGAGAGAGACTCGTGTCATAACATGGGGAATCTAGCGCGGCGAAGGCTCTCTAGAAACTCTGGTATGCAGTTTATCGACGAGAAGTGAACCTCCGAGCGGTCTGGCTCGAAGATAGTAGGAGATAGATAGATAGATAGATTTTATATTGCTCAGAAGCTTAACGCTTATCGCACCCCGACTACCCTAACTACAACCTCCGCCGACTAACCCACGCAAAAAAGAAAGACAAGAGGGAAAACAAAAGAGGACGAACCGAGGACAAAGACAAAAAGATAAGAACGTTAGAATACATGAGTGATCGCATCCGCGCGGAAAGAGAGGAAAGGAAGATAAGAGAGAAAGAAAGAAAGCTAACCGAGGCTCTTTAGACCAAACCTAAGAAATTGGGTTTGAACAGCGGGTCTGCCTTTTTTGTAGACCTCCGCCTCTGTACCAGCTGGAACGTGTCCTGGGTAGGGTTGCTAGCCCGGGCCATGTTAGCGAAAGATTTAGGTTGTTGTTGTTGTTGTGGTTGTTGTGGGGCCGGCCGGGCTCTGGTGGGGCCAGCCGGGCTCTGGTGGGGCCAGCCGGGATCTGGTGGGGCCAGCCGGGCTCTGGTGGGGCCAGGTGTGGGTACGGGTACGGGGGCGCGGGCGCGAACAATAATAGGAGTTGCAGGGAGGGGAAGGAGGGGTGGGAGGGGTGGGGGGTTTGTTTAGGATGAGGAGGGTTTGTCCTTGAACCTCCTTGATCTGTTCGGCAATTTTGCCTTGTGCCTCTTCGACCTTCGTGAGGAGTGGATGGAGGGACTGGGTGATGTTTTTGCTCACATCATTGAGGGATTTGCGTGTCATGGAATCGTTGTAGACGAGATCTCTCACTAGTCTTGCTGAGGCGTTGACCTGTGCTGCGAGTTCCTGATGTTCTTTGAGGAGGGTCTCCTGGGCGGTTTGCAGTGGGGTGATGGCGAGGGTGATGGCGTGTCTGATGGCCCATGAGATGTAATTCATGTCCATTTTGTTGTGGGAGTCTTCCGGCACAATGCTGGGGTTGAGGTAGTCGAGCCTAGGGGTATAAAAGTTCAAGTAGGCCGCGTCTTGTGCAAATTCGGAGAGGTAGCCCTGGGGCTCCTCATCCTGGTATTGGGACTGTGGGGTGGGGTCGAAGCGCGGTGGTGCCGGAGTACACGGTGGCGGCGTGTTCGCGAAAAAGCTGGAGAGGGATGCCTAGGAAGACATCTCACCTGTTTGCTGTCTCTTCTATTTTCTCGAATCGAAGAGGTGAGGTTTAAGGGGTTGGTTTGATGCCATGTTATGATTCTGTGGGGTTTGTTTCGCTTAAAACAACAAACAACGCGACCATACGGTCGGAAGACGAGGTGGCTCCGCCTAGCGTGTTATGCTAGGTTAGACCGTTACGCATCAGCAAAAAATTTGGTTCGGTCTGACGTGCTTGGGCGTACCCAGGCGCAGCAGGCGCCATTGGGCGTCATTTTGGGTGCCAGGCGCATGAGAAGTTTTCTTACCTGCATCCATACGCCCCGGCGCAAAACGATATCGTTGCGGCGGGAGCGGAAGAATCTCTCCCGTTCGTATGAGTCGTCTTTGACCCAAAGCGAACACCGGGTCCACGCCTGGGTAGCTTTTGCCGGTTAACGGCTTTTGCTAGCGAATTTGGCTGGCAGAATGAGGTCATTCGGCAATCGGTACATAGACTAGGACAGTAGTTCGCGCAAATGTCACGTATATTGATCCACATGTCTCACGTAATTCTATGTACATTTCTAAGCGCCCCACCCCGCTTACTCCTGCCCCGGGCACTGCCTTCCTGCGCGCCGAGCTGCCTGCCCGCTGAGCTCCGCTGAGCTGCCTGCCCGCTGAGCTCCCCGCTGAGCTGCCTGCCCGCTGAGCTCCCGCTGAAGTGCCTGCTGCTTGCTGAGCTACCCGCTGAGCTACCCGCTGAGCCTACCCGCTGAGCTGCCCGCCGCCTGCTGCCTGCCTGCCTCCTGCCCGCTGACCTGCCTGCTACCTGCCTCCTGCCCGCTGACCTGCCTACTACCTGCCTGCTACCTGCCTCCTGCCCGCTGACCTGCCTACTGCCTGCCCTCCTGCCCGCTGACCTCCCTGCCTGTGGGTGTCTATTTGGTGCAGTATTGGTGACTGGTAGGTGTCGATTCGCTGCCTGGGGGTGTCCAAATCGTGCAGTATTCGGTGACTGGTAGGTGTCGATTCGCTGCCTGGGGGTGTCCAAATCGTGCAGTTTTGGTGACAGGTAGGTGTCGATTCGCTGCTTGGGGGTGTCCATTTTGTGCAGTATTTGGTGACTGGTAGGTGTCCAAATCGTGCAGTATTTGGTGACTGGTAGGTGTCCAAATCGTGCAGTATTCACTGCCTAGGAGGTGTCCATTTGGTCCAGTATTCGGTGACTGGTAGGTGTCGATTCGCTGCCTGGGGGTGTCCAAATCGTGCAGTTTTGGTGACAGGTAGGTGTCGATTCGCTGCTTGGGGGTGTCCATTTGGTGCAGTATTCGGTGCCTGGTAGGTGTCCAAATCGTCCAGTATTTGGAGCCTAGTAAGTGTCAGTAAAGGCGTCAAAATGCAGAGGAAGGTAAATACGTATCCAGGCGCTGATACGGGTAGGAGGTAGGCGTCGATACAGGTAGGAGGTCGGTACAGGTAGGAGGTAGGTGTCGATACAGGTAGGAGGTGAGGTAGGAGGTGAGGTAGGAGGTGAGGTAGGAGGTGAGGTAGGAGGTGAGGTAGGAGGCGAGGTAGGAGGCGAGGTTGGTAGGTGTATATGTGGAGGTGGAGGTGGAGGTGGAGGTGGAGGTGGAGGTGGAGGTGTGGGTGGATTCTCGAGGTGTGGAGAAGAGTCAAATCTGACGTCATTAGCTAGCGGTATTAGCATTAGCGCCAGGACTTAGGCCAAATATCACATCCGTAGCGGACGTCAAAAAGCGTTAAAGGCGAGATATCGTATTTGCGATGCATACTAGGCGTCAAAAGCGAGATGTCGTATTTCGGACGCATACTAGGCGCCGAAAAACGACTTATGTCGCATTTGGGGCTCGGGAAGCGGGATGACCAAAAGGCAGTATTTGGGCGCAAAAGGCGAGTTTTAGTCGCAAAGGCGAATCGATGCGTCTGGGCGTGCGGTTCGTTTTTTTTGCTGATGCGCGAGAAGAAAGAATAAAGAATAGAAATAAAACGGAGTTTGCGAAAAAAATAAAAGTGTTTGTAGCGAAATTTACCGAATGCGAAAGAGTAGAAGACGTTGCTTAAGGAAAGAAGAAGAGAAATAGAGACGAAGCGAGGGAGAGCCCCCTAATATACCCAAGGAAGTCCAACGATGACTAATGTCCAATGACTCACGATCACGCAACTGACAGAGTTTTCATCGAACATAATAGAACACGACAGAACAACTATTACTAATCCAACGCCTCAATCCCCAATAACTCCACCAACGGATCCATGAAAAGTGCCGCCCCTATTAACTCATTCACCTGCCATGACGAAATACGCGAATATAGATGCGTATGAGCAAGGGGTGCTTTAGATGATGCGGAAGGAGAGGATGGGGTTGTGGATGTAGGTGGGGTTGTAGATGAGGATCTCAAGATAAAGAGGAAGCAATGTTTACCTCCTATACGATGATGCTATTGGTGGTGAGCAGACTTTACAAATTGGGGATGTCAAGAGCAGGGTTGGGCTTTCCGAGCTCTTAATGCTACGAATCCGGGAAGTTAGGAACCGAATAGGACCTTCTCAAAGTCTTGGCATCACATCAACTAACAAAAGTTTCACCAGTTACACCAGCCCCAATCTTTGGCAGAAACTTTCGTAGAAAATCACGTGACTGCTAAGGACTTGTGGGTGGGATCGAGCTCAGGGTATTTGGTAAGCACGACACACCAAATTTCGTGAATTTGGGGTTACCCTGCCCGGTCTGTGATATTTATCGTACCTGATTATACGCGGTTACCCTAATCTCTGTATTATGATTACCCTGCCTATAGCAGCATTCTCCTACAGAACCTAACCCTAACCCTAATTTTCTTATTGTGCCCAGCTTTTTCTTCCTCATCCGGAAATATGGGAGTGCTACGAAGCAACGGCCCTAAAACCTCGTGAATTTAATAGATATTTAGTGAGATAAAGTCGTTGTGACTCTTCCGTATCAGGAAGAATAGGTTCGCCCGACACAATAAAAAATTTGGCAAATGGAACTGGAATTTTCTAGAGCTGGCACTAAAGCGGGCACCTAAGCTGGCACTAAAGCGGCTTGGGGCTGCTTTCAGTGTTCCGTGATTTTGATCTAGTCGTAATTTCACAGCATTTGTGAACATGACCTCTATTGAATACAGTCGCACCTCGCTATCTCGTAATTCGATATCTCGGATCTCTTACTGTCTCGTACGGGTTTGCGGGACAGGTACTGCCTTCCTCCACATAAACCTATTTGCTGTCTCGTATATTTTGGTATATTTGCTATCTCGTATGGGTTGGGCTCCCAGAATACGCTAACGACATAACGAGGTGCGACTGTACACAAAAAAAACCTCCAAGACAAACTTTTTGTATGGCATGCAATAGTGGTCGTGTTCACAAATGCTGTGAAATTACGAGTATTGATAATCCGTTCTCGATTATGCTCTGTTTCTCGATCGGGTCTTATTGACTCTGACTATTGCAAACGAAAAGAAAGAATCAATTATTGTATGACAGGATGATAATGACCACATGCAGGTGAGACAGAGCTCCGATAAGTACAGCGCTATTAAGGTTCCCGCCACGTTTCGAAAGCCACGTCTCCATATTCCATGCGCCTCACTGCCTCATTGTCTACGCCCGAGTCGCCACAGCGGGCACCTAAGCTGGCAATAAAGCGGGCACCTAAGCTGGCACCTAAGCTGGCATTTACTGGAGCGGGTATTTTAGCTGAAATCACAGCTGGCACTGGCACTAATGCAAATGGTAAAATATGGGAGTCAGAGACCTCGCGGTGGCGAGGTGGTCCTGGCCCACCTCTAGTCTAATATGTACTGGAATACACTTCTTCTGAACTCTCTGCAATATGATTGGTCGAGAGTGACAGGGGTATTTAGTAAGCACGACACATTAAATTTCGTGTCTTTGAGGTTACCCTACCCGATGTGTGGCTGTTACCCTACCTAATTCATTGCGTTTACCCTACCTGATACACTGCGGTTACCCTACCAGACATGAAGCAATTACCCTGCCTTTGTAAGGTTACCCTACCTGCTCTAGGCCATTCTCCTAGGAGCCTACTACCCTGCTGGCCACTGCCAAAACTTCACAGCGTTTCCGGACTGGACTGGGTCTGCATATGGGCGTAAACGTGCATAAGAACATTATTTTGGTGGTATGCGGACCCAGTCCGCTGTGAAATTACGAGTACTGGAGGTGCCTAAATACTATGGAGGTGGGAGAGAAGGAGACCTCGCGGTCGCGAGGTGGCGCACCCCTAGTAACCAAGTACTGTCATTCACGGGTACTGGGTGTTGGCGAACAAGCCTGAAAAGAGACAGCCAAGCCAACTTTTGGCTTCAATCCGCCAATACCCAGTATCCGCCAACACCCCGTGAATGACAGTACCTACTCCGGATCGTTGGAGAAACTGGTTACATAGCTGGCGGACAGCGTTCGGCTGACTCCGAAGAAAAAGAGTGAGACAAACATGCAAACGCGGTTGGCGTGCCACACCTAACCCTGTCCGCCATTCTACCGGTTTGGACGGATGAAATTGTCAAATTCGCAGCCTGGACCGTGCACCACTTAGAGAAGAAATTATCTTGCTTTTTACGGAACAGAGCCAATCATGAATTTCTAAGAACTACCACACTAGGCTAGTGAAGGCTGGAAAAGGGAGTTCGCAACTTTGACAATTTCATCCCACCGTGGGATAGGGGTGTCTCACCCATATGCATGCAATCATCATGCCGGTCACCAAGAATCACACTGCATAACTTCGTTTGTCATAACCTTTGAGCAATAAGATCATTTCGAGCAAGAGCATAAGCGAGCCTATTACAAAGTCAATTCACGGAATGGCCGCTATTGCATACCATATAAATACGCGCCAAGTCTACAATTTAGTATGGTATGCAATAGCGGTCATTTTCACAAACGTCACGAAAATACGAGTACGGCGGAGCCTTGCATCTGCTCTAGCCCGATCTGTAATTAGGGGCTGACAAGAACAACGAACATGTTATTGTCTCCACACTACCTTCCATATTACCCTTAAAAGGTCATCCCCCCGCATTTTCTCTGATTCTCTCCATTCCTTCTTCATAGCCCAAATGACTAGTCCTATAATCCCCCCCCCTCCGTTACTCGATTACACACCGCCAAATCCACCCTACTTCGATATCGTCCCCGCTCGGGAATGGCATCCACAACGCTATATCGAACTTGCGGGAAACAGGAGGATAGCATTGTTGAATGGGCTACTGTACATCGACCCGAAGAAATTTTTTTTTATTGTCCGGGAGCACCAAGGGATGAATGTCTATCGATGGAACCAGGCCTTGAAACTAATCGCTGGCGAGAAGAGTGGAGAGCGATACGAGAAAGCGAAGACCTTGTTGGAGAGTAAAAACAGGGTTGGTCCATTCCCCCCTCCTCCTCCTCTCTCCTCCACCCGCTTTTTTTCTTTTACTTTCTTTTGAGCCTACCATCACGGAATGTCATGGTTACTCCCCTGAGCCTACCATCACGGAATGTCATGGTTACTCCCCTGAGCCTACCATCACGGAATGTCATGGTTACTCCCCTGAGCCTACCATCACGGAATGTCATGGTTACTCCCCTGAGCCTACCATCACGGAATGTCATGGTTACTCCCCTGAGCCTACCATCACGGAATGTCATGGTTACTCCCCTGAGCCTACCATCACGGAATGTCATGGTTACTCCCCTGAGCCTACCATCACGGAATGTCATGGTTACTCCCCTGAGCCTACCATCACGGAATGTCATGGTTACTCCCCTGAGCCTACCATCACGGAATGTCATGGTTACTCCCCTGAGCCTACCATCACGGGATGTCCTGGTTACTCTCCTGAGCATACCATCACGGAACGTGATGTCAATCTGGTTCTCTGCTGTGGAATGGTATGAGGTTGGGCGTAGAGCAGTACTACCATCGCTCCAAATACCCTTTGATGAAATCATTAACCCACGTGTTCTAACATCAATGTGTTCTAGAGTCGTCGCATATTTCACAACTGGTTTAGCCAACATGTTGGCAGTATAGCCCCCCGTGCTGCAGGATCCAGAATCAGTAGAAGCACCACAGTTGACCAATCGAGGACGACAATCACAGGTCCCGTCGGAACTCTCAATCAAGGTGTTTTGTCGGAAAGTGGTAAAGATATTCGGGTACGTAAGCCAAAGTGATAAAGTGAACTCCGCTAAACTATAACAAGCCGGCTACGGCTACTACACCTCAAGACATAACAAGAGCGGCGGACGATGAGGTATGTTTTATATACCCTTTGCTACTTGTGTTCCACTGCTTATTGGGACTATAGGGCGAATGTGAGTCGTCTGAACTCGACCTTGACAGTGTGGCGGATAGTCTCCGCAAAGACAGCGATTACTATAGCGATCACAGTAGCGACTCTTCTCTGGATGACTTTTCTACTCCAGGTCCGGATCTCACTTTGGCACAACAAAAGTTCTTTGAGGTTTATCGTACCCTCACTCGAAAATGGAGGCTTAGGTCAACCAAACGCGTGGTGGAGGACATCATATGCCAAGCCTGCATCGCTCCTGACTCGAAATTTACTCCCAAAACATCATTATTGCCATCATATGTGATTGATTTCACAGATAAAGCTGTCGAAAAGCTGTTCCACCGCTGCGAGTGGGAAGAAATGGCTAAATTCATGCCAGCGTTGCCCGATGCGGATGAATCTCAGTTGGACTTTCTTGCCAAGTTTGCTACCGTGAGGTCTGTTAAAGATCTCAGAGCTGCAATCCACCTTAACGACTATGTACCACCCGGGCAAACCTTCAACCTTCGCCGTGACTGCAACTCGTGGTACTCCCACCTGGCTTTGTCCTCTTTGTAAGTATCCATCGATGTGTAACTGTGTTTTGTAATCTAACATCCTTTTCGTAGGCTCAACGTATACCAATCACCGAACCAAGCGTTAAGCTCCCCTCACTACGAACACTGGTATACATCTGCTGTGTGGTCATCGGTCATGGACCAATGCGTAATGTTGATTAAGGATATCACTCTCGAGAGGAAGGAAATTCACCTTCGGGCAACTGTCGTCCGCAAGAACCGTGAACGGAAAGGAACCGGCAAAGGAAATTATCGCAAGAGTGGTCGACATCATGACGGAGTTATCCAATCAATCGGTGAACGCCGTACTGAATACGTGGTCATTGAGGGTTCGCGATCGGATGAGGGCGGTGCGAAATCAACCAAATACTTGGATGATTGGCTCAAAGTTTCCAGAGCGCAGCGAGACATGCTCAACGCGCTGCATGAGGAGGCTAATCATAACCCAAGGTTTGTGCCACATCTACAGGTTGCAGGTATTATCACCAATGCACGCGGCATGCTAAACATACTAGATGTGGAGGCTAATCATACCCCAAGTTTTGTGCCACACCTCCAAGTATTCGGTATCACCACTGCCGCGATTTCTTTTCAGTCCTCCCGGATGGTCAACCCCAAGGGTAACATCTGCTTGCTCAAACGCGATGATAGTCTAACTATTCCTGCTGGCCTCAGCGCGGGTTTGGGGGACTTGCTACATATCCTGACATATATGCCGAGACTCAGGGTATGTTTACTTCCCGTCCGTTCCGGCTTTGTTTGGTACTGATGGTTGGTAGAAAATGATCGAGACCACCAGGTCATTAATTGTTGGCGCTGTTGAGTCCAAGCCTACGGAAGAGGAGCTCAAACAAGATTTGAGACGTGGTAACGTGCGTAAGCCGGTTCAACAACTAACTTACGCCGAGGACTCGGATTGAATCCGGTGCGGGATGTGTTGGTGAATCGGGCGGGGGGACATTGGATAGGGCTTGTTGCGTTTTTGTCTTGGGTGTTGCGATTCGGTGCTTTCCTTGGTACTTTCTTTTGCTTCTTGTCTGGTGTTGTTTGTGATTCGGTGCTCTCTTTGTTGCTGCTTGTGATTCGGCGCTCTCTTTGGTGCTTTCTTCTGGTTCTTGTCCGTTGTTGCTTGTGGTTCGGCGCTCTCCTTGATGGTTGTCTTTGGCGTTTTTATGCGGGACAGCATATTTTTAGAAACAATGATAGTGCTATTAAGTTTAAGTGGAAACCACCTGCCCCCCAAAAGACACAGGTCACTTCCACTAGATTACAGACTCTCCACGCTATCAATATATTTTTGTATCGTGACTTTTAAGTTATCGTTGTGTTTAGATGGCTAAACCTCCCTCGTGCCCTCAGCGATATCCCTTCCCTTCGAAGGATGTTGGATCACCCACCCTATAATAATAAAATCTGTTAAATATACAGTCCCTACCCAGATGTCTTCGTGATTCTGGTGGCTCGGCGGCAACCTCAAAACCCCACGGGTTTACTCACGAAAGATATGAGAGATTGTGGAGATCAATGCTTGATAAAGTTGCTGCAGTAATTTCAGCGGGCGTGTGGCAAACTAAATATTAAGATACATGTATTTAACTCATTCATTGGGTACCTATTGATCGTTGATCATTGATCATTGAATGTTGAGCGTCGGTGAGAGTCGACGAGCTAGCGTTCGTTGCCATCGCGCGCTGTACCACCCGAATCACGAAGACATCTTGGTAGGGACTGTACATTACCCGTTGTAGTACGTGGCACATGATGAAGCGTAATATGTGGCTAAAAAAGTGGCTAAGGAAGCTGTGAGGTGAGGGTGTCGAGGTAGGTACGAAGGTGGGATCACAAGATGCGTCAAACCTGACGTCATTTGCCACGAGCTTACCTAATCGGGACTCACCTCCTAATATATCATATTTCAGACGGAGCACAAATACCTACCGGTTTACAGCTGATTACATATCATCGCCTGATGCATTTTTTACCAGACGAAGCGATAGCTCAATCATTACCTCAGAGTTGCGCCTACCCGACTCTGCACATGTCTGCGGTCAATTTGCCCTTATCCCTTCGTACGTTTTCACGACCGGGCGCTGGCAACGAGAAGTGGAGCGAGTGGGCCCAAAAAAACCCAACCATACTTTGCTAGGCATAGGAGAAGACAACTGACATCATGAAATCTCACCCACAGGCTGCTATCACCACCGCTATCATTGATTTCAGCCCTAACCCTCTATCCGGGTGCCAGTTGTGACCTCCTCTACTCCCTTTTTAGCCCCCCAATTCTTTTTACAGAAAGGCCGTTGCGGGCCTAACATGTTGTGATTACCGGGAACAGACGAAGGGATACATGTTTGTACCCGACCCTTCAGCTCAAAATTACAGAGGTCTGCGGTCAGCATCACCGCAAACTGCCCCAGTCTCTATTTTTATAAATTTATGCCCACCGTTGCAATAGAGCTTATTAGAGCCTATTTAACAACTATCGATTTCGACAATTAACAGTTCGCTTTGACAGTTACAGGTCGCAAAATAGACATTACACTTGAATTATTTAGTAGATCTCGGACCATTATCAGTAGTGACGAGATCGAGACATAAGGTCCTTTGCGTATTGATAAAGTTCCGATACCCTCATAAATCAATATTTACAATATTACGGAATGTTCTTTAGTTTCGATAGGCCTTGCCTAAACCGACATCTATGTTCATGTAAAACTAACCGGCAACTTGAAATTGTAGACTAAAGGCACCGCATACCTCTTCATCCTTTCGTGTGTTTTCAAGACCTGGCGCTAATGGGCAGTTTTTACTCGGTCATAAACCTAACCCTCATTCCTTGAACTATTTGCTGTGAAGTCAACTTCTGTGACCTCTCCTATACCTTTTTCAGGTGTCTCCACAGTCTGTAGATAGCTACGATTTTGCTCTGATACATGAAGGGATATGAAAACGTGATGGTATGCGGTTGGCGGAACCGCAACGCTAGTTCATCCGATACCGTCCAAAAAAGCAAACTAGAAGGATAGGTGCAGCAAGCCTACTCACAAAGCCTCCTCCCTTGAAGTTGAGTTTGGAGAATATCAGCAGGAGTACAACTACATTTTTAACTTCGTCAGTTGGTTAATCTATGGAAACCTGTGGTACATATTTTAATGGGCTTTAGGTAAGACACAAATTTCCGATTTTATAACGGCTGTGGTTTGTTTGAACTACAGGGCCGGGATCTTCTTTATCATCCGCATGTGGCAGGACAGTGGTTGACCAAGAGCAAACACAACCCAAACTTCCACTTCTCCAGTCAGCTACCTATGAGAACTCTCACACAAGCGACAGAATCGGAGAAATGCCTGTACCCGTAAGTTCTGGATCATGGTTAACAGCCAACAATGCTCAAAGTGATTATTTATAGACTCATCAATAATCATACGCATCAATAATTATAACGCATCAATAATCATAACGCACCCCTCCTCACCAGAACCCCATCCCCTTCAAACATATTAAACTGCTTTTACCTCCCCTCCTTTAAGCCTGTTCCCTAATCCTCAAAATATATCTGTCTCACTTTTCGCTATGGTAAACACAAGATTAGAAAAATCAATGGCGCACCAGGTTTCCTTATCTATACTGCCCCGGTCCGGCCCCCCTTCATACCCAAAAGAACCCGGAACATACCCCCCACAGTCATCTACCCCGTTCCATGAGGAACTCATAGCAACTCAGGACCTGATTCCTAGAACCACTAGTCTAGAACCCAACCTGTTCCCCAGACCCCCACCTTATACCACGATCACTACCATAGGCAGTTGCCCATCCACACATGCCAAGGGCCCTTTTCAGCAAAATTGTGTCTGTGGTACCTACGATCACCCCAAGGACAAAAGCCTCTACCATGGATCAAAAATCAACAGTACAAATAACCCAACCAGTCAGTACCTAAGGGATAACCTTCACTGCGATGAAGGGAATCTTTTTGAAGCCGCATGCAACATGAGGATGTTGCTCTATGCGATAGTCGAGTCTGTTGCTGATCAACCTATGCCGGTAACAGTTAGTATTGGAAAGAGGACTTATGGTTGGCATTTTTACAACGGAGAACAGGAGGCTATAAACCTGGCAGAACTGATTACTGCGCAACTTATTCACCAAAATGTAGTATATTTTGGTATCAATGATACTATCCCTATATTTGTCTTGCCAGATGGTGGGGAAGCGTGTTCCGCTGTGCTACTGGAACGTATAAACTTGACAACAGCCACTATCGACTTCCACAGCATTGTAGGCCGTCAGTTTTTTACGACGTTCGCAATACCACTCCTGATACGCTTATGGGAGGCATCTGCATCACGGGATTTGTTTCTTGCCTTTATGCAACCGACAAGGCAACGGAGTGCAGAGATGGATTGGAAGAGACGCTATATGGTATATCTTGCTATGAAGGTGGGATATGGGTATCGTGGAACATTTCCGATTGGGAAGGCGGCGGCATGGAGGGCTATGGCGGGAGATAGAAGCACAAAATTCAAGTTGAAGGAAATGGAGGCTCATCAAAGGTCCCTGGAGAATATGGTGCTCGCTGATCGATACGCGAAGGAGTCACTAATAGAGAGGACAAACTTGATCGATGAAGGATTGGACCTTGTCAGGAAGCAGCAGGAGGAGGATATAAAGTTATTGACGGAGAAGCACAAACGCCTCGTGGAAGCCGTCGAAACCCGTGTGGGGGCCATCGAGACCCAGTTCCTCAAAATATCTGCCGCCCAAGATTCATCAAACAACAAGCTCGATCAACTCCTAGCAGGTCTGCTCCCACGCCAAGCCCTACCTCCGCCCCTACCTCAACCCTTCAATCCCCCCAGTAACGTACGCTACTTCGTCCGCTTCCGCAATGCGAACACCTCAGTTATCAGCATACCATACCGAAACCCTTCATACGGCCTCCAACTAAAGATTTGCAACGAGAGCTGCGGAGATACCATCCTCGACTCCCCTCCTCTCGAACAGGTGTTTCTCTCCAACGAACCAAATATTATTGTCAGCAAGGCTTTGGCTAAGGTAAGCCATATCCCATCATCTCACGATTCAATTGCACTAATTTCCTACCATCAAACAGGGACTCGGTACCAAACAGACACCTCTTATCCTACTCTTAGAAGGCTATAGCGGAACAGGAAAGAGTTGGAGCTTGCTTGGCCCAGAAGGAGTGCTCACACAAGCCCTAAACGAGATCTATCTCGTAGACAGTGACTTAACAGTTACTGCAATAGAATGCATTGCTAAGGACAAGCCTAAAACGCTCGGCGTTTTCAGCACAAGAGAACAATCGATCCCGTACATTATAAATTCTATCGGACAAGGTCGTACAACTGCTGCCACACCCGCTAATCCGTGTTCGATCCGTGCGCATTTGATTATTACAATCTCTGGCCGTACCCAGTATGGAATGCTAGTGGATATTGGTGGTGAGGAGGAAAGCATGCTACGCTCTACACTTCCGGATCAGATGTCTAAAATCTCGACGGAAATCAGCCAAGATAACTGCAATTTTAGAAGGTTACTTGAACAAATCATGAAGAGACAAGATTTCAGCGTCCCGGGTTTAAAGCGCGCATCTGGGCTAAATGCGGCAGTTTGTTCGTTTATGGAGAGAGTTGCAGGGCCTGAAGGGGCTCCCGGGGTAGACGTCAAAGTATTGATTACATGTGATGGAGGAAGGGTTGGTTTGCTCAAGAAAACTTTGGCAAGTTATTATTAACGTTGTTTTATTCTCACGGAGGTGCCGGTAGGAGGGGGGGGGGGGCTGCTTAGTTTTACATGTGTTTTATATCTCTTGTTCTGGGAATATGTTTCTATCATGATGGTGCGGGCAGTGAAGGGGTTAGCGGTACTACAGCGAGAGGGGAAATCATTGTAGAAACACGGGCCTAGAAACAGGGTTTCTATGGCTGGGCAAGCCAATAGAACTCTTCCCATACTTCTACCGCACGCTGTACTAAGGTGTTCATTACAGCGGGGGGAAAATTTTTTGTAGAAGAATTATGAGGATATCGGATTTGAACATGACAACAATGAGTATATTGAGTTTGTAGCATACAGAGAATGAATATAGATGGTAAGAGGTTTTCTTTACAGGCTAACTAGTTATTCAAATCCCATTCTGCCATCTTATCATCAACTAATTTCTTCAATGCCTCCTCCGTAAATTCTCCTGCTCTTCTCAATTGAATCTCAAACTTGCGCTTTGCTGTTCCCATAGCTGATGATCGCTTTGCTTTTCTAGCATTTCTTGCTCTCCACCTAGCTGAGTTCCTTTTCTCCCGGGTTTTCTTATCCCCTATCATTTTTGTCAATACTGATATCAAAAAATACAATATTATGTCATACCTGCTTCTGCCTTTCTTTTTTCTTTGATCGCAGCATATGCAGTCTTATGGGTTGGGTCACTCACAAAGCTATTTGCATGATGCAGGAGATGTTGCCAAACAGCCTTGTGAGGATCTTGCCGGTGCTGAAAGTCTTTGTTGCAGGTGGTAACAGGACACCTAATAAAGCTTTCGGGTTTTTCAGGTTCAGGTTGAGGAGCTGCTAGAGGAGCAGTCCCTTTGATAGGTTTTTTTCTGATCCTACCAGTCGCTGTATAGTCATAGGGAGCTTCCATTTTGTAGGGGCGGTTGTTGTTGTTGTGGTGGTGGTTGGGAACCCGGGGTCAACAGGACAACTATAAGTAATTTGCAATCATTATCGGTTGCCAGGGTGAACCAGAAATGATTTGCAATCAAGATCGGTTGCCAGGGTGAACCAGAAATGATTTGCAACCATTATCGGTTGCGAGGGTGAACCAGAAATGATTTGCAACCATTAGACGCCTTCCCGGGTCACTCGAACACCCCCCTCACTCGAACAGATCCTGATTCGCCACAATTTGCCGGGTTCCTATGGCTTCTGATTGGGAAAGAATACTTAGTTTGCTATCGATCTACACTCAAAGCACATTTTGCTAACAGATAGTACAGGCCCGCTGCTCAGAATTCTACAACCCGTTATCATTATGATGATGGACCTTCAACATACGTTCCATCAACATGAACCCCCCAGACCTGATACACCTTCAGGGTAATTGGGCCACTCGTCGAAGTGGCCCAATTCCGGTTCTTCAAAGGGTGCATGAGGTCTGCCAGTGGAGTTTGTACTAGACCCGGGCAGATCTCTGTTCACACCACGACTCTGTTTAAGACTTTGGGCCCGGGCTCCCTCAGAACCTGTCAACCTTCTGTCAGATTTATTTACATTAGGGAGTCCCCCTCAGGCTCTATCCTGTTCATCCCGCTTTCTCTTCTGTTCTTTTATATACTCTCCTGTACATAATCTACTTTCAGTAAAAACTCTTTTCCTATTTGGTTTTGAATTGCGGATGCGCTGGAGTTCTAATAAATTGTTAATAGATATCCGAGTCATTCAATAGGTAATGGACGAGGGGTTGAGTAGTACCTCTCTGGGTCTTATCCTTCTCGTAGGTAAGAAATGATATTTCCGCCCGCTGCCGCTCAACTTCATGATGGAGTTGATTTAAGGATTCGAGCAAAATGGCTGAATTGAGATGCGCCCATTCCGGAATAGCTACATCAGAATGGCGAGATTGCTCTCTCTTATATGATTCAAGATGTGATAGCGCCTCTCGATAGGAATCTTCCAATGGCATGACCCATACCGGTGGGGTCCAGGAAGGGGGACATGGCTCTGGTATACGTCGTTTTGCAGCATCTGGGTTGAAAGGCCACGCTCCAGCAGATTTGAATGCTCTGCTGCATATGGTGCCATTTTGGAACGTTTTTTGACGGGCTGGCTCCAGGAACTCCATAAAATTGTGTTTTCCAATACCAGTCTTTCCATGCCGTGAATGGGCAGCCACCTCCATCCCATACCAATGTTGATAATGGCGGAAGACACCGACGTCGAGGGGCTGTAACAGATGTGTTGCATGAGAAGGTAAACATAAAACTATGATTTTGTTTTCCCAACAGTACTCGACTGTATCGAAATTCATATGCGCAGCTAGACCATCGACCAGCAATAGTCTCCATCCGCCATTGGCTCTAGTACGATCATTAGTATAAAATTCAAACATATAGTAATCGAGCAGAGACAAACCTCGTTGATGTGGTAGGGTCAAACACGGTTTTTATCCACGCTGAATAGAGGTGTGTATCAATCCAACCTGACTCCGAGTAGCCATATAAATATCCATTTTTTACTGACCAACCATAATTATAACCTTTACCCTTATAAATAATTAATGGCTTCGCAACCCAATCGTCCGTTGATATGCATTCAAGAACGGTAACCATTTCTTTCGAGCCATCTTCTGATAATTCTGCTTGTTCCGGGTGTCCTTTCTTCACGATAACGGTACATAAAGATGCTTCCCGCAGCCGAAAGCCTTTTTTATCAAGGTTGTAAAAGTTTCGACCTTGGATATTGTATTCGGTGAGGACCGTCCTCAACTTTTCAAAGTAATCGTTATAAAAATGGTGATCAATGTTGGCTTGTGCGCGAGCGTGGTGGAGTCGTTTAGAACGAACGGTCTCATACATGTGCTTCCATCGTTGAAAGTGCTCTCCCACCCAATTTTTCCCAACCTTGATTAATTCCTTGTCCACAGACTCCTGCTTGTTGATTTTTTGTCTTAAAATATCGTTGGCGTATTCCGTGAATATTGGGACCGTAACCGAGAAATTGTGTTCAGACATACGATCGCAAATTTGAAACAGGTATTTGGCTTCATTATCTGTAAACTGATTAATAAATAGAGCATAATCAAGACGAATATAACTAAGATCGTGTACCTGATAGATGTTGTCTATGCTCAATATCGCGAATTTTGTTCTTTCCTTTATTAATCCGGTCCAGTAGCGTTGTTGGCTTCACTAAATCGAAACAGGCTGCTGTCTTTCTTATTGAACTGTACTCTGGTTTTGTTTTGTAGACTCGGGCTGCTTCAGCCAGCTGGGCTTCCTTACGGAAAGTATTATCACTGATCACCATTTTCACTCAAAGACCGTGACTAGTGGAAAAGCGAACTTCACGGGGTTATTGGTGAGAATACTCTACATCAGGCGGGTAGTACAACTGATTTCCTTGAAATATGCAACTAATGACATAAGTGTCTCACATTCAACCAATCATGGACAAGATTACATAAACTGTTCGAGTGAGGGGGGTGTTCGAGTGACCCGGGAAGGCGTCTATCGGTTGCGAGGGTGAACCAGAAATGATTTGCAACCATTATCTCGGTTGCCAGGTGCACCCGGGTGAACCAAAAATGATTTGCAATACATCATCGGTTGTCAGGATGAACCAAAAATGATTTGCCATCATGCCAGCCGCTGCCAACTCTCTCAACTCACCTAACCCTCACACCCAACCCTCAAACCCAACAAGGCCCCTACCACTTCGCAACCCTGCCCGAGTTTTGGCGGTACAGTAAAGTACCTATCTGTTGGGCCGGTGAGACACGCAGAATCCAGGTCTTGACTTCCTATTCAAGCAAAGCCAAGTCACCCTTCCTCGAATAATAGAGCGTGGCTTAGTGATGAGGCATCAGGCTCAGTGACTTTGCCACTAGAGATCCTGATGTCGGTGCAGCGACCCTCGACCCCTACGAAGGCTTTCCCTTCCCTCTATCGGACCTAGCACTCTGCGAACCACTTTTGCCCACAAGTAACCGTATACTCGACCCGCCCACAATAGCGCTTCACGAGCTCCTGCTCTTCAGTCTCGGCATCCTCCTCCTCTGCGCGTCATCCACCACGATCGCTTTCGCCGCCTCAGGCTCCGCAGGCCTAGCCCTATCCCCCCACAGACGCTGTTTTACTTGAAACCGCTCGCTTCAAGCAGGTCTTAGTTGCTGACCATAATTGGGCCAGGGGTGCTTATCTATACATGTAGTTATCGCGGTCGCTGTCAACACTAGCACTGCTACTAGCCTTACCCGCGACATCAACTACAACCGCATCACCGATGCCCGCGCAGGCGGGGAAGGGGGAAGGGAAGGAGGGAAAGTGATAAAACTAATTCCAACTGAACCTACCAGACATATTGCATCAAGGTTTGCTCTCATCCCCGTCCTCTCCTCCCGCGTCCCAGAGATGTAACTAATTAGCTACGCAATATCTACTTGTAGGTATGACGTGCGAAAATCCACAATACACAGTACCTACAGCACAAATGCGCGCCAATCTAACCGCCAATTGCCACCACCCAAGGCCCACTACAATGGCTGGCTCGAGCTCCACCCGGGCATTGACACTGACCGCTCAAGACTATACCAGGACATTTCAAGGGCGTTTGCACGCCGAGAGACGGGTCCCAAGAAGGCTCCGGGACCAACTGTAAAGGCCGTGGAACTCCGAAAGCCCGCCGCCATTCCCGCATCACCACCACCTCTTCCGCCGATGCGGCAACCCGGAAATACCTCGATAAACTCCAGACCGCCCCCAGCTGCGCTCTCAGCAGGAACTAATGCTGATACTCAACCGCGGTGTCCACAAGAATAAGCGTAATAAGGGTGGGCATAAACTGAACGCGGGTCTCCTGTCGCGTCAGAGCTGCATCATGGTGCATCTGGTGGATGTGGGCATCCAGGTAGCACCACCCTCACCACCCTCACCCTCACCACCACCACCACCACCACCACCACCACCACCAGTACTAATAGTACCACCACAACCGGCATCACCAGCAGGACCATAGGAGCAGGCCACCCGACTCTTGCGGTCCGCCAACTGGAGGGCAGCGTGTGAAAAGGTCAGAGGAAAGGGCAAGGGGAAAGAAAAGCGCAAGGGGAAAGAAAAGTGCAAGGGGAAAGATGTTTTAAAGTGCGAGTGGTCAACAAACTTCAAGGTGACAGCAAAGACACAGACACTGTTGAGGGCTAAGGTAGCGGGGAGAGAAAACATGGAGACAGACCCTATGGAATGGGAAATGACGATCCGTCCGCTCTCTGAAACGGCGCCGATGTCAATACCGATCGCAAAGCCTGCTGTCGTGATGCCACCCGCCGTGATGTCGATGGCACACGTGCTGGAACCGGTATCGATGGCTATGGATATTCCATCTATTTCCATCCCTGTTTCAAAGACCCGACCGCCGGCGATGTCGGTAGCTCTACCGCCAATGCGCGTTCGTAGAGCCGGCGAGCCAATAATGCCTCCGCACTCACTGCTCGACGCAGTACCCGTATACATACCCACTCCAATACCTGCAGCCGTACCGGCAACACCAATGCCTCCACCTCTCATGCCTCCTGCGGTCGCACCGATGGCTCCACCTCCCATACCTACTCCGATCGCACCGGTGGCTCCACCCCCGATGCCGACAGCGCCCGCGGCACCGGTCCCCGCGAAAGGTGTCCGCGCAATGGTTCCTGGCAAGAAGGTCGCCCTCTGGCTCGAGCCTCTCCCGGACCATGTCCAAGTGGGCAAGTTCTTCACCCTATGGCACACACGATGGCCTTGCCTGCTCCCCACCCACAACCCCGTGCGATGTCAAAGCCAAAGTCCGCCAAGCCGCCTACGCCTCCACCGGTAGACGCGGACTACGACAGCTTCGAAGAGGAATACGAGGCGGGTGTGGCAGAGGAATGCGGTAAACCAGTGCCCGAGAGGCACAAGACGCCGCCTACGCCATTTAAATTTGAGGTAACTGCGCTGTCGTTCGCGCCGCCGCCCCCAACTGGGGCCGCGCAGGGGATGTTGAAACTAGTGTCGAAGAAGGGGACGGTGTTGAGGGGAAGACGGTCGGGCCAGAGGCAGAAAAACTGAGGACTAGGAGAAGAGTGGAGAGACTGTATCGTGATGGCAAGTATTTCCTGGTATGTTGGGGGAGATACGTAGGGTGCTAATGTGTGGGGGTGGGTAGATCCGGACCGATAGATAGAGGAGTATCAAAACAGAGGGAACTAAGAGTGACGGTCTGGCCTTGTCAAAACATATAGACGTGATCGATCCATTTTCTTTTTCTCGTACTTTGTTATTACCAGTCTGTAAGTACGCTAACCCTCCACCCATCTGCCCCGCCTCCCCACTTTCCCCTTACTCCACCCCACATTACACACCCACCACTTACCACTAACTACCCCTACACGCTTCACTACCCCCTCCCGCCCCCCAAACTCCCACTCGCAACAGTCCGTCGCACCCGTCGCACCGCCGCACCGCCGCACCGCCGCACCGCTACAACTGCCACATCCAGCTTCCAACCACCACAGTATCAGTAGCAGCAGAATAAGTCACTTGTTTATGCTGCGCTGGTGTAGATGAACTAGAATGCAAGTGCTCCCATTCCCCTGTAAAATATGAGCGCGCTAATCGTTTCGTGGAGGTTGGTGGGGGTGGTGGTTGGCGGTGGCTGTGGTGGCCGTAGTGCGATGGGATGCGATGCGATGCGATGCGATGCGATGCGATGCGATGCGATGCGGTATGGTGCGATGCGATGCGGTATGGTGCTATGTGCGTGTGGGTGAGGAAGGAGGAGGTAGGTGGAGGGTGGGAAGGTGAGGGCTGCGTGTGGTTTGTGAGGTGGAGAATTGGTTGAGAGTTCGGTGGCGGGGAGGGCGTCGTGAGCGGGTGTGGTGGCTGGGGGAAGGGCGGCGTGTGAGTTGGGATGGCGGGGGAGAGGTCACGTTTAGTTTATACTAGCAAGTTAGAGTATGTAGATTAGATTAAACGGCGTCTTGGATAGAAAATTAAGAGTGTGCGTTCCAATTCATATCTAAATAGAATAGTCAGGTCTTCATTAATTTGTGCGCGCGCCATTTGTCACTGAGAAAGTCTTCTCTTAGGGTGCTATTGATGGTCCGCCACGGTTACATATGGAGAAATGTCTCGCTCTGAAATCGGAATCACGAACACTGTTTAGCTTATCTTTTCCCGTGTACATATATATATCCTTTCATGTGATATAATCTAATATCCTCTGATAAGGATACGGATTTTCACATAGAATAAAGTGTTCTCCTGCTTGTAGTATTTCGCATCCCTAGCAATTTTGGACTTAGAAATTCGGTTTTTTTTTTTTTGGCTGTCGAATTTTAAAACTAAGGTTGATATTGGCAATTTGTACTAGTTTTGTCTCGTCACCTAAATCAAAGCCTTTCATATAGAAATGGGATACATTATCCCTTGGGCAGGTCACGGTACCCGGCCTTCTATCATGACGGATTTTCAATATCAATCGTGGTTGAAAAGTTATTAGAGCCTTGGCATTTTTCTCATGTTACCCTTAAGGATGTGTGCACCTTACATTTGTATTAAAAAATATAGCGTGTACATAAAATCAATCTGACAAGAGGAAAACAACACATTGGTCTTTTTGTTCGCATTAGCCGCCCACCCCCACCCCCGGAATTTCTATCACTGACTTCCTAATCCGACATATCACTCGAATCGCTGCTGCCTTCATCGGTCCTCGCAGATCTGGGTATAATAGGACCCGCAGGGATCCTCGACGTTGATGTAAAAGCATCTTTTAGGCGCTCCCGCAACCGGTCAGGAGCGGAAGTCTGGGAATCCATCATTTCCTTCTGAGATTTCAACATACACTAAATGCTTTTCATTAGTGTGTCTGTGAGATAACACGGAGCAAAATACTAACCCTGAACCCCCACAAAGCACTCAAAAGCCCGAAATATTGTTCGATACCGTCGACACCTTTGAATTTTTGAGGAATTTCGTGTATTGTGCCACCAACCGAGAGGCACATGTATCCTTTTGCATATGACATCCGCCACATTTGGCAGTGCCAACCTGTGTTGATAATTTGTCAGTGCGGCACTAGCACTGGGGATAGTGACGATACTTGCCTGCTACGACCATCCCGACAACCTGTAACACGCGTGCACCTTGGGAGGACTGTAACCTATACAACATATCGTGGAGCACTTTCGCAACCTTTAGTGAATCTTGAACCCATTTAGGATCGCTGGTTGATTTGAACTTCTTTGCATGCTCGGTTGCACCAAACTCATGATTGTCGAGGCGCAGAATCCCATCATAAAGGTGTCCTACAAGCCTGCGGTTCTTGTGGTGTCGATCGTACGAGTCCTTCCTCTCGCAGGTGCCTAAAGACTTTGACTCGCCCCTAGTTGCTTGTTAGATCGCTGAATTTATTGAAGAAAAAACACTGGGAAAAGGGAGACAAACCGGGCCACATAGGTACCAGGGATCGTTTCCATGCACCTATCAAAAACAGGCCCCCAGAATTTACAGATGTACCAGCTTTCCTGGTGGTCCATGTTGAAGATTGAACCAGACAACAGCTCGCACCATAAGCGCATCACATCCCTGAGCCAGATCCTCGCATCATGTTCGTCGCTGGTGATTTGGTCACACTCTTCTTCGCTCCTAAAGACCGCGGTGTGTTTAAAGTGTTTAAGGAGCTGATCTGGGTTATCGAAATCTTGGAACGCTATGAGGGAACTTAAGAACGAATCATCCGGCCCCTGCAACACTGGGATTTCCGCAGAAATAATCTCCCAATGTGCAGGCTGGAAACAGCTCTCGACCTGTTTGTCCGATGTATCAAGCACCCATGAATGGGCCGCGCATTCAGTTGGGTGATCCTTGAAACGTTTATATAAGATATCCTCGACATAACATCATCTGAAAGGCGCCATTTTTTGGAATTATCCATGGCCTTCCACATGCGCTTGAAATCCACATGATACCCAGAAGGCAGAACCTTTCTCTTCTTGCTATGCTGCTGTGGGGTCGAAGGGCAGGAACGTTTGTGGGGGATCTGGGGCGACGCAGGCTCGAAAGAAAGTCGATCACCATTGAAGCTCCGAGTGATGATGTTGTTGTTGTTAAAAACTATGGACGGTGCGGACAAGGGCGGTGCGGATGAGGACGGTGTGGAGGGGGTTGGAGGGACCGTTGTACTTTCGAGAGAAGGGCGTTGGGACTAATAAATATTAGTTTAGTTCCCGACCAACCCCTCCCCGGTCGGTCATATGAGCACGCACACGGGAGAACAACCAGCTTGAACAACAAAAAGACAACGCAGGCGGTTTGTGCTCCGGTGATATCTCACCGGATCAACTGGAGGGTCCCAATGTGTAGGATTCATATGCCTTGAACACTGACCGACCACGCAGGCCATTCAGTGCCCCAGGGAGGGGGTGAGCCCCTCCCTGGGTCGTTCATATGAGCACAGACACGGAAGAACAACCAGCCTTGAACAACAAACAGACAACGCAGGCGATTTGTGCTCCGGTGATACCTCATCGGATCAACTGGAGGGTCCCAATGTGCAGGATTCATATGCCTTGAACACTGACCGACCTCGCGGGCCATCAGTGCCCGAGGGCGGGGTGGCAACGATACGCCGGATGTGGATGATCTCGCTACCGATCATGCTGCTCCCATACAAATGTTATGAGGCAACCGCTCACCGACACAACACACCGGGTGCAAGCCGTTTTCCAATAAGAGATCATCAAAGTCAGAGGCGCTGGGATGTGCGGGACTTACTTTCAATTTCCTTATTAACTTTGTCGCAGTGTTCCGATCATGACAGTTCCCTCCGGCGTCCTTCACGATCACGTTTAAAGCCTGTATCCATATATTCATTAATTTACGCGAATCTTGCTTCCCAAGATATCTCGCATTGTCGGGGTGTTTAAAAAATCCTTCCATACTCCATTGGTTCCGACCTGTGACAGAGAAATAGTTGTTATGTTGGGCCATCAGAAAGGGGGTGGGGAGAATTGTGGTGGGCGTTGACGCGAGTGTGAGCGGGTTGCATGGGGGGAAAGGGACTTATAAACGATAC
Organism: Morchella sp. 2016-41; assembly: GCA_024713855.1. NCBI lineage: Eukaryota > Fungi > Ascomycota > Pezizomycetes > Pezizales > Morchellaceae > Morchella > Morchella sp. 2016-41. The sequence goes on along the minus strand of JAMGZD010000026.1, from coordinate 84,515 downwards.
CCAGCCCCTTTTGCCTCAGGTTGCCAAGAATATCTGATTCTGACTCATTGTCGCATAATCTCAGAAGATTCGTTTACCCCCCCGCTCCATTTGTATGGGAAAGCGACGCGACTAGGTAGAGTACACACAAATAATCCCTGCACCAACTGATTGTGTGGTGACCCCGCATTTCACCAGGTCTTGGCGGCGCTGAGTCAAGGACAAGTACCATCCACACTCCCTCGAGGCAAACGACCGGGATTGTCTATTACGTATCTATTGTACCGTGTGTTGAGAGTAAGTTAAGTGATAAGTAATGCTGCGGTGAATACGTGCATTAGTCTTATCAGATTCCGCTACACCCTAGTACGGTCGCACCTCGCTGTGCCGGATGGCCAAGATCCACCAAATCTTGTACGTACATACGGGATAGCAAGAAATTCGGGATAGCAAATTGTTTTTGCAGCAGAAAAATAGAATTCTCAACCATCTCTCAATCTCATCGGTTTCAATTAAAACTGAGCGGGCACTTTATCCCTTGAACTGTTGAGACATGCAGATTCAGGACCTTCCTGATATGGGAGGTAGAAGCAGTGAATCATTACTTGGCCTCTGTGGTTCTCTTATGGCGAAGTGACTGAGCCACCGCATCTACTTCCTAAGAACGGAATAAGATAAGATGATTATACGCAGGATAAGATACGATAAGATACGATAAGATAGGATAAGATAAGCCGAGAGTAAATGGGGTACATAAGAGTTCTCACTGCCAACAGACTTACCCCGACACCCGTAGTACCGGGGGTCAACCATAAATACCGAGTATCTGATAAGATAAACACACATGTGCACCTACCGCATTAATTCGTACGAACGGCCGGTCACACAAGGCGTTGAAATTCCCTTATTTGGTTATTTGTCTTGAATACGCCCCCTAATCTTCCCTCATACTAGCTTGAAAAGGCAACTTCGACGTCTTGTGTGACCGGCCGTTCGTACGAATTAATGGGGTATTTCACAGCAAGATTCCCTTATCAGATTCTTCCTATTTACCTTCAACGCCCGGTAGTAGGGTGTAGCGAAAAGTGATCAGAATCTGATAAGACAAATATATGTATTCACTTATCAAATTCTAATCACTTACCCTCAACACCTGGTACTACATATGGGCAATTAAAGGGCGACGGTTAGGTCACAGAAGAGCAGCTGCCGAGAGTCACACAAGATATTCAAATTGGAGATATAGGCTGCATTATGCTAGGCAGAAGACATTCTATACGCATCGGAGTAATGCAGAGACAAGTGCTGTATTAATATTTGAGCTCTCCCCTACGATTAATCGTAACAACCATCAACCCCTCTCCCTCTCACCCACCCCTCTCACCCACCCAGATCCTCACCCATTCAGACCCTCACCCACTCAGACCCTCACCCTGTCCCTCGCCCTTGGTCCGAACTTTGCATATCATCAATGGAGGAATCTTTAGTTCATCGCTGGAAACCGGTGCATGGTGGATTGAGTATATTCCCATCCAGTATCGTTTATGGCTATCGTGTACGAACAAAACGTACATGTCAGATACCATTGCATACAAAAAGTTCTTCCTCCGAAATGACTGGTCACCAGAAGAACTAGAGCCACCCAATGTTTCAACAAGGTATTACTGAGACAGCTTGCTATGTCTTTCGGTGCGCAATTAAAAGGGTTTATTGGGGAATGTCCGCGACATCGGTTTCATCCCTAGCACCAATAGATTCTCTGTCTTCAAAATAGGACAGTGCGACGTTTGGCTGCTGCTTCTGACCAATCTCAACTTACCACTGGAAAAGAGGGGTTTGCAGAATAACATGATGCTTCTTGGTCTGAGGCCGGGTCCAGACAATCCGAAAGAAATTGGATCCTTCCTGAAGCCGATGGTTGGCGAGTTCGTCAAGATTCAAATAGGTGTAAAGGCATGGGATGAGCTGCATTTCTAAATATCTGTTAGTTTTTCAAAATAGGAATACTCAGAACAGTTATAACACACCTTTTTCTCTTTAAAGTATCAGTTTTATTTCCAGCTTTTCTTTTGGGGGGAATTGCAGGATATGATCGTTGTCTTCATTGAAGCTTCGCAGTATTGAGGAACTGAGGTTAAGGATGGCATAACGCCTTTAACCATAGAATGTTTGTAGGAATAAGAGCTTGTTACCGATTTCGAAAAGAAAAACAGAAAAAATAAAAATGGAAACAAATCGAGTGAGGTTTAACTTGTCCGCTTCGTCAGGCACCTGTCCTGCCCCGTTCCGGACTTTGGCAAGATATCTACTAGTAAGCTTGTGGAGGAGTGCAATTGCTTTCTTTATTGCGACGGTTATTGTTCCTCACGCGGTCCCAACACAACGTTCTTATAACGTCCCGAGTCACCACACTATCCCAACCCCACTCTCTGAGTACCGTTTCTGTAATCAGTTCTATTACAGGGTACATTTGGGTTTCAAATGGCCAGTCGGGAAATAGTATGTTTAGATCCATTCCTTCTTTGATGCACGCTTTAAGCACCTAGGCACGACGCTGCCTCTTGATTTTCTGGGTTTCCTGTGTGCTCAACCCAGTTATGCCCATGCGGACCACAAGGTCTGACCGGAACTTTGGTGGACTCACCTTCTGTTCAAAATTCTTTTATGTTTCCATACCCTCGATGTTACTGCTTGGGACTATAGAACGTTTGCCGTCTTCTTCATCTGTGGGGTATAGATCATTCTCCAGGACTCGCCTACGACGGTCCCTTGCTATCCCTAGTCCTCGGGACTGGTTGGGAATGTTGGGCATCACCAACCCCTAATGGTCTCAGGTACTCTTCCGGAACCACAATTTCATCTGAGAAATTAGGATGTCAGTCTTATTCATTCAACATACGCTACTTGATACATACAATCGTTTTGTTCCGGATTAACTGATAGTTCCAGAGCAAGAGGTTCCCGATCAACTGATGATTCCGGGGCCACAGGTTCCCGATTAACTGATGGTTCCGGGGCCACAAGTTTCCGATTAACTGATGGTTCCGGGGACACAAATATCATCTGGGAAATCAGGATGTCACTCTTATTCATTCAACCTGTGCTGCTTGATACATACCACCGTCGAGCTCAAGCCCGACCCGAGCGTCAATTTCGTTAACGATTTCCAACAAAAGAGCTATACGCTCTGGTAAGGTTAAACCCTCCGTGTTAGCGAAGAATGATGGTGCCATTGATTTGATATCGTCTGAAATGTGAACTAGGAACGAGGCCAGGAAGACTGGGAACCGAAGAAGGGATAGGCACTAGCAATGCCGACAATTCTATGAGTCATGTGACTTATTATTCTAATGTCTACGTAAGGCCCTACGCAAAGAATGGGCACGTGACCCACAGAACAGTTGGCATCGTTAGTATGTACTACGGGTGCGGGGGTAAGTCTGTAGACAGGTGGCGGTGACACACAAAGAATCTCCTCCCAATGCACCGCCACCTGTCTACAGACTTACCCCGGCACCCGTAGTACAGCCGCATTTGAAAAGTATTGGCACCCCCGAGTCAAACTCACGAGGCAGTATTTTCTTCTTTTCAACCCTCATATTCGAGACAATTGCCAGACAGAGCTGCAATGTCTCTATTGCGGTCATACCTATCAATAAGTTGAGTTATATGTGCATGTGCCAATGCCATGGTTGTGTTGGTGGGCTACAATTCATGAACGACTCATTAGAGACTTTGCGCAAATGGAGCTGGCTCTATATTCTCGTTATCTGATTGGCAGCTGGTGAGATCGGCACCAATGATGTTACCGGAAAATGAAGCTGGCTCCATTTCCGCAAAGTCTCTAATATACCGCCAAAACTCGAAAAATTGGCTATCTCCGGCCAGGGATTATCACTCGAGTGATCGGTTGAATGGCATCGATCTGCATCAGCAGTTTCCCATACATACAAGGAATTTTGATCTCTGGAAGCTAGCCAATTTTTCGAGTTATGGCGGTAGTAGGGTGCCAGGACTTTTCAAATGAGGCTGTACATAGTCAAGGTACAAGTAGTCTAGCTAACTTGACGCGCGTTTCTTTTGTGTGTTTGACGACATTTGTGGGATAAATACGACATGACCTACAGTTAAAAAAACAGTGCAGTTCAGTTTTATCTTCTTCCTATATACTTGCGCGTTAATAAGTCCTGAGAAATTTTGTGAGGTCGTTGCTACCAAAAATTCTCAGAACTTAATTAACGCCTAAGTACATGTAGTTCATTTACAAAACCGGTTTTGTATGCAGTTGGAACTCCTCATACAAATCAAACCCTATCAAGAGAAACCCTAACCCAGAACACCTTTTGGTGCAGGATTCCTGGTAGACCCAGCACCAAGAGCTTAGAACCGTTCTGCAATAGATACCGGTTCTTACTCGGTCGGTTTAGTTCAGTTCAGTTTTACTGAAATCAAGAACCGGCCCCAACTGTTGGAAACTTGGGTTTTAAAAAATATGTAGGTTAGGGGAATCGAAGTTACACCCTAGCGATTATATCAAGTAAATATTACAATGCTAATGGTTTGGGTGCAAACCTCGTACAAATTGTTACTATCAACCTCCGGCTTAAAGATTCAACAGCCAAAAAACTCGAATTCTTCTAAGCACCTCGAGTTCCACCTCCTCACCAACCTGCACTTCCACCCTCACATCCCCAAGTATAACTCCGCCACCGCCCCCACCCCCCATCTCCACCGCCTCCGCCTGTTCACCTACCTCTCTACCCCTACCTCTAACTCTACCCCCACTACCCCTTACTCCACCCCAAGCGGCTCGACAAATACAAAGTTGGCGGGTTGTCAGCTCCCCACCCTATCTCTACTTATGTCTGTAGCTCACCGCACCTTCAACCTGCGCCCTCCCTATACCCACAATGTCCTTCCCTTCCAGTCCACAACCTCCTGCACATTCTCCTGCACATCCACCTCCACCGACCTCCAACTCCACGTGCCCGCCTTTTCCTCCACCTTCTCTTCTACCTCTACTAGCGCTCCCCCCCACCTGCACCCCTCCCCCCCTCCGCAAAAACCTCACCTTACCTTCACCCTCCACCTCCAGTTCTACCGCGCCCCCACCTGAATATACCCTCCAGAAAACCACGTGTACCTCCGCCTCTTGCTCAACCACGAGCTCCATCGTCCCACTACTATCTATAGCTCCACCTTCACCCCCACTTCTACCTCCGCGGCTTGCTCCAAGACGAGCTCCACCCTCCCAGTTCCACGTGTAGCTCCACTTCCACCCCACCTCCATACACAGATCTTTACCCCTCACAGCCAAGTGTAGCTCCACCTCGAGCACCACCTCCGCCGCTTGCTCTACCGCTAGTCAAGTGGAGACAGCAACGGTAGATATTATGAGGAGATACTTGGACTGGGAAGCTTCCAGATATAGGCGGTCAAGGCTGCATACTAACTAGTCCGAATACGGAATGAGTAGGACCCTTGAATACACAAATACTTATAACGACTTATTCTCCCTACCGCAAGTAATCGTTCACAACCACCCCGTTCGCGGCTGCCCCGTGTAGTGACGGACCCGGGAAACACCCCGAGACCCCCCCTCCAACAGAACAGGCTGCAACAAGAGCCCCTCACACAGGTGCCTAAGTGTTCTACGAAAATATTAATTAAATTCATGGTCTATCACTCGCACCCGGAATAATAGTGTTTTTTTTTTTGTTTAATTCATTAATGGAATAATAGTGGGGGAGATACATGTAGTAACTATTTTGATCAGGGAGGCGACAACCTTGAGCCTAGGTTAAAGTAAATAAATGATTAAAATATAATACAAGATTCCCCTAGCCCCATAAGTAGAGAATATAATGCTAACTTGGTTTATCAGTGTGTATAACTCGGAACGTCTGCTACGCGGCACCACCCGCACCAAGATAATGAAAAGGTATTTTTTTTGTTTAATTCATTAATTATAATGGGAGATATAGTAGCGAGTTGAATTGGTTTCTCAACCTCATTAAGCCTAGAAGAATACCAATGAAATTTATAAAATGCCAAACGAGGTTCCTCCAGCCGGAGAGGACCCTCGCACAAACACCGACCGAGTTCATGAACTATCACTCGGGACCTTCGTCGCAGAGTTTCACGACTTTCATTAGTTCTTAAAACTATATTAAGCCTAATGAAGAAACTAGAACATAATACGAAATTAAGTCAGTGGCTTACGCGCAGCACGGAAATAAGAATTATGTTCATCAGCTATCACTCAGAACCCTCGTCATGGTATATCACTCGCATATGGGAAATTAGAGGAGAAATAACAGCGAGTTTAATTAGAGATTTGGTAATTCCTAAGGGCACAGTGAGACTACATAGAAAACAAAACTTGTAGAACTTCCTAGAGCGTACTAGCAACACCTGTGTGGCGAGAGAACAATAGCAGTTGGCGAGGTACTTCGAGGCGACATAAGGTATACCCTTTAATGGGCCGAAGCACCTCGAGACAGCTCGAGGCATGGGTGTATACGGCTTGAGGTAACACAAAGCATATATCCTCAGCGGGGGAGCCAACTCGATAAGTATACCCCCGTCTTTTTCGGCTCGACCCCTACTACGAGTGGAAATGCATCAGGCAATGCATCAAACTTTTGGTGGGGAAACGCATCGGGAAATACATTAAATTTTGTATGGTAGAATTAAGTAATTAAATCGTGTGGTGGATTAAATAATTAAAGTCAGCGTGGTGGAAATAATTAATCGTGTGGTAGAAATAATTAATTAAATCATGTGGGATAGAATTAATTAATAGTGTGGTAGAAATAATTAAATCATATAGTAGAAATAATTAATTAATAGTGTGGTAGAAATAATTAAATCGTATGGTAGAAATAATGAATATTTTGTATGGCCAGGAAGTGATTGAGTATCCCTGTGGTACAAGCGAGCACACCAGTGTAGTTTAGTTTAAACCATAATATGGTTTAAATCAAACGTTTTGTGGTTTAGTTCAAACCATAACGTTTGATTTAAACCATATTATGGTTTAAACTAAACTACACTTCTATCAAACCACACTTCTATGGTTTAATCTAAACCACGCTCATGGTTTAATTTAAACTTAAACCACATCCACACATGACTATCGCCCGTAGTTTGAACTAAACCACACCCACACACTATCGCCCGTAGTTTGAATTAAACCACACCCACACACTATCGCCCGTAGTTTGAATTAAACCACACCCACACACTGGCTGCGGTACCATCCACCACTCGTAGTTTAATTCAAACCACACCCACACACTATCGCCCGTAGTTTGAATTAAACCACACCCTCGCCTAATTATATATATATATATTGCGCCCGTGGTTTGATTTAAACCATGTGTACGTATATATACTGTGTGGTTTAATTTCTTGGACTTAGGAAGATCTAGAATCTATATATACATTTCTACTAGCTATATATATATATACTAATATAACAGGGCGCCGCGCTCATTAACATGTCACTAGCACTAGAGCATATATATATATCCACTGACACATACACAGCGCCGCATATAATCATAAGTTAGTGAATTCATCTCATATTAGACGTAATAACACATGTTAGTTTGCTCATGTACATGTATTCGATTCACTGGTAGCGCTACCTATAGTTGTTAACGTTACAATTTTAATTTGTTAGTAATATTAGTAGTACTAGTACTCTCGACCTAGCTATCGATGTTAACGTTAACAGTTGGTGTACTTGATCATGATACTAGTTGGCCTTGGCCCCCCCCCCCACCGGGTCCTCCGGATCCGGGGGTATTAGTAGCAGTGACGTTGTTGGACGGAGCCTGAGGTTCAACCACTTCCCATTCCATTAGGCCCCAATAGCATTGATCATCATCCCACATCCACGGCTCCCTCTCAAGGACACGTCCACGGACACGTTTACCAATGTCGAGATGATGAATGATGACCGCATTGTGCCTGCGTCTAACCCACCCACACAAAACCACTTGATCACCTTCAGGCCTTTGCAGTTGAGCACCGATAGTCGGTATGTCTTCGCTGGACCAACATTTATTGATCCAGTACTGCCAGCCTACACGCGGGGCACGGCCAGGGTAAAGTGTCCCCCCGATATCTAGCACTCATGCCAATTGTCAGTCTTTTCTTCTTCTTATTTTCTTACATCAATAATAGGTCTCGTATAGCTTACAGACGATACCGACATGCCCAGATAGTGGAAGCCCCGCATCAGTCGATTCGGAAGTGGAGTTGATGGAGTTGACTGGACTGATCTCTTCGCGTTTGATTTTAGCAGCGGATGTCCCGACCCCCAACTCTTCGTCATGATTATGTTTGATGGCAGATTTGATGGAATTGTCGATGAATTCATTGGTTGGGTGTTCGCTCATGTCTTCGTGCTTGACAGGCACAGTTCTAGTTGTACTTTGATCATGAGCGCCGGTGCGGGCGTTCGCGCTGGGGGTCTCGGTTTTAACTTGGTTTGGTGGATTGATGACATCCAAGCGTGGCTCGCCGCTTTTCGAGATGGATTCCATCGATTCCTCTGTTCACGATCGATGACAGATTTACGCAATTGGTTGATGTTGAGATGGATGAAGGTTAACGTTGCAGCTGCAGGACGTGGTGGGCTATCTATAGCCCCTGCATGGCATCTGCATACACGTACATGTATTGAGCCCCACCACGTTTTGAACTCACCACCACACAACAACACCCCCCACATGTACACACAATGAGTCGACAATGTGATTGCTCAATGATGGGGGGACCTGTCCACATCGTTACCAATCAACGCGACTGGATGAGGCATGCTGCCCTGAAGAGAGCAGATGTACGCCGCGCTGCCCTACAATTGCAGCGCTGTACCAGCATTAAATACCACCCACCAGCAGGTCAGCGCGCAACCATTCCAGCAGCTCAGATCTATCGTCAGATTCCTCTGAAGCTGATATAAGTTCAGATCCGGAACTGCCAGCCCCATATCTCGAGGAATCCGATTCAGATCCAGAACCCCCGATTATCGATCCGAATGTCCATGTCGAGGATAATGATTCAGATATTCCGGTCATAGATTCAGATTCAGATTCAGAACCGCCAGCACCATATACTGAAGCTGATGATCTAGATTCAGATCCGGAAGCACCCATTCCCGAAGTCGATGATCTAGATTCAGATCCGGAACTACCACCTCTAAGTGACCCAGAAGACCCAGCCTCCTCGGATTCCGACTATCCTATTCACCCGATCTCCGGGTCTGATAATGATTCCCAGACTGCATATGATCAAGACGATGAATCTCAGTTTGCAGATGATGAGAACGATCTTCAGGTGCCAAATGTGTTAACTGGACAGCCACCTATATCTTCGGATCCACCTATCATCACTATGTCCGGATCCATAGATGAGCGAGAGGACTCGGATGATTCAACCGAGGTTTCTGACGCTCCTCCAATACATGATCAATTATCAACGTCTTCGGGTAGTTGTGATAGTGATGAACCGTTTGGTCAGATGAACCGCGGTTTTGTGCGTGTGGATTCTGAAGCTGGGGTGGCTGCCTCCGATGAGCCTGATTCATATGATGAGCTAGATTCTTATGACGAATCCATCCAAACTTCTGATTCAGATGACGAAGATGGCGACAACGCACAAGATGTTGGAGAGGAGGAAGATCAAAATCAAAACCTGTTTGATTATAAAAACCCTTTTGGTGAACCTCTCACAAGACAAGAATTGATAAGTTTTGCACAGCACGATATCTCTCTTCAACATAAAATCGCTAGGTGTGCTTCTCGTGACCATGCAGACCTGCTTGCAGCGGCTGTGGAGCGGCCAGCTGACAGACCCTTGGATTACCGGACAGTCAGAAGGCGGATTGAACGAAGAACTGGTGTGAAGGAGATACAATATGATTGCTGTTCTGAAAGCCATATGTCGTATTCGATGTATCCCGATTTGGACAAGTGCCTATATTGTGATCGGCCAAGGTGGAAAATCAACCGGGATGGGAAGAAAATCGCATATGCTACACATAGCTACATCCCCGTTCAGCATCGCTTGTCGCTGATGTATTCTGACGCCTCTACTGCTGAAAGCCTTGTCTCATATCGATATTCAGCCGAACAGGATCGACTCTCTGGGTTAAGATCTGATTATTGGTCCAGTGATCTATTTGAAGACATGAAAACAAAAAAAAGGCTTTTCAAAGATGATACCGACTTGGCATTCATGATGAGTTCAGACGGGGTGAGAGTCTTTAAAAGTCGGAAGGCATTCAATATATGGCCAATACTTCTAGTAAGTCTCTCCACTTTGAATGTATACATGACTATCCTAACGTATTTACGTGAGACTAACAATCTTTATCTCCTAAACGTAGATAAACCTCAATATCCACCCTGCAGATAGGTTCAAGAAACGAAACATGCTATTGGTGGGGTTTGTTCCGGGGCCGAATAATCCAAAGGATTTGGATTCTTTTTTGTTCCCGCTCGTAAAGGAGTTCATACAACTTGGATTGGGTGTCTCTGCATGGAATGCTTCGCGGAGGGAGGTGTTTACTCTCCGCGCCTATATTACGGTTGTTGGAGCTGATATGCCAGGAAGGGAGAAGTTAATGAACTTCAAAGGAAATCGCGCTACTAGCTACTGTCCTTATTGCTATATCCATGGAATCCACAATCGTGGAATATACTGCCCACTGGCTCCGCCGTTGAACCCACCCGACAATATCAATGCACGAGGTGCAGTAACATCTGATTGGAAGACTTACGACGCCACTGATCTTCCTATGAGAAACGACCAAGACTCACGCAGGACTGCTCATCATATTCTCCAAACCGGCGACGATAGGGCGGCGAAGTTCTACGGTATCAAAGGGCCATCCTGCCTTGATGAGCTAGCTTCTATCGATATCCCGAGGAGCTTTCCACCAGATGCGATGCATTTATGGTGGGAGAATATCATACCCGATATGGTTAAGCACTGGCGCGGCAAGTTCTTCTCTGACATTGCTACCGCTAAAATAATATCAGCGAATCGGGGGTCCAGTGTCGAGGGATCTGAAGATGAACAAAGGGTTGAAAGGAGAGTACCAAGAGGAAGAAAGAGCAACGCCACGAACATTACCAACACGACAAATAGCTCCAAGAAGTTTGTGAAAAATGATGATCCTTACAATATACCTCCCGATGAATGGATTCAACTCGGCAAGGATATGGCAGAGAGCGGGAAGTCATTCCCTGCTTTATTTGGAGAGCCCATCAGAGATTTCACCGAGAACTGTGGTCACATGAAGGCGGCAGAGTGGCAGACATTCGCTCTGCAGTTAGCGCCTATATATCTGAAAGATAGACTTCCGGAAAGTGATTACAACGAATTCATCAATCTTATAGATGCTATCCGCCTCTCCTGTGATTTCGAGATAACAGAGGCTGAAATAAATGTAGTCGAGTCACGTCTTCAGCGCTTCGCAAAGTACTACGAAGACCGATATTATGGCAGACGTTGGGAAAGGCTACCTGCATGTCTGCCGGTGTTCCACCAAATCCTCCATGTTGCGGATGGATTACGCTGGGCTGGTCCCATGTTCGTATATTGGCAGTGGCCCATGGAACGGGTATGTGGTATGATTGCATCATCAGCAAAATCCAGAGTATCAGCAAATCGAAATCTTGCGATTACTATGACATTGAACGAGCAACGAAACCATTTTCCGTATGTTATCCGTCGGTCTTCGCCAAACACTGCAGACATCAGGGATGGTCAAGGGGAAGACGAAGATGGTAACGTGCTCCTGCATCGTATATTCATAAGACGATTGCAACCAAGTATCGCCGTCTCAGACCGATTGATTTTGAATCATGAGCATCCCATCTTTAGAGGATATCCGAGAAGGGGCATTCTAGACACATGGCAGCGACGAGCTTTGAAGGCTTATTTATCCAGCAGTAGTGTATCGGATCTTCCCCATACGCAACTTGATATGGACGATATTCCCAAAAAATGTACTCGCTGGCCGATGATGGAAGTTGGCGGTTCTGAGACGCAAAGAGTAGAGGAGCACAAGCCCACTGTGATTACGTCTTCTACTATGAGGAAAAGCAATTATAGCAGAAACTCGTCATATATTCGGTATGAGCTGGCCCTTGCGGACGGTTCTATACGTAGTGGATACGCGGAAGTCAATTTTTTTTTTTCGGTCAATATTGAAGAGCCTGATGCTGAAGAGCTCGAGCTTGAGCGCCGGAGGACTCCTAACCATGCGACGGCGCACCCAAGACATGCAGCCAAGAGCTTGGCATACATACAACCGTTCAAAGTCAATCGAGATGACCGACTGCTTTATGTAACAGGAGTCAATAAAAAAGAGGTAATAGCAGCGGAAACTATTCGGGAGTTAATAGGACTTGTTAAAAATAAAAATCGACAATATATTACGCATCGTTATACATGTCTGTTTTGACGTGCGCCCGGTGCATGCACAGGGATTATCGTTTACCCCACCCCACATGTGCCCCTTACCCTTTTTTTTTGATCGATCAATCATCTATACCTATCTTCAACCTATTTCATCTACCATTACCTCCCCCCCCTTTCATCATTTTTCATCATTTTTCATCAGAGCATCATGATTCAACACAACATGAGCTTCGAGGAGTACATGGTGGAGCAGCGGAGGATTGCGGAAGCGAACTGGCGTGGGCAAAACGCCGCTCCTGGTGGTGCTGGCAAAGGATCCGGAGGTGCGTACATACTTATGATTAGATTGGCCTTTCTTCCAATCAAATATGTTGCTAATGGATGAGAATAGATGGGAAAACCGCTGCTGGTGATAAATCACGCTCCCAACACGCGAAGCCGTCAACAGTTTCCTCTTCATCGACACGAGATAACGGTGGTTCCCCAACACCCATAGCCCGCAATACTAAGCGAAAAAACACAAATCAAAAGCGGGCACAGGATTATAGTAGCGATGGCTTATCCAGTGATACAAATGTTGAAGCTACTCCTATGACAAACTCCACTGCCTCCGGTCTGGACGACGATGCCGAAACGCCTACAAAAAAAAGACCAGCAAATTCGAATTCGAATACAAACACAGCTGGTTATAAAGACAGAAGAGGTTTGAAGATACGGATGGGACTTGATCCTGATGATAAACATGTCACGAGAAAGGTTAGGGAACGCCGTGATCACCTCAAGAAAGAGGCTTTTCGTCGACGAATTGACCTGGATAGGCCCTTTGAAGACTATCCGGCCGAAGAAATGCACAAAATGGTCAAGGGTCTAACTCACGACATGAGGCTCAAGTATGGCCAAGATTGGCCGACGGATCTTACTCGTGATTTGATCCATGTGGTACTAATCGATATGATCCGCAACGAGAATGCAAAGGATAGAATCTTGATTGGTTCCGAGAATCGGGATGGAGAGTCAAAGAGTGGTCAAGATGACATTAGACGTAAGACAGCCCCGAAACAGAATGCTAACAACAAAAAACGGAAACAAAAATTCTCCGCCATTGTGGTATCTGATCTTTCTGACTCCGAAAACGAGTCAACAAGAAAACGTAAGGCTCCAGGTACTCTGATGAACAAATGCGCCCCTCCTCCCATTCTGGATGGCCTAGGTGATCCTAATTCGACAATGTCACAATTTCAAGCATCTGGATCATCGGCGGTTATGTCTGCCCCAATTCCACCCAGTCCATTATCATCCACTCCAGTAAGTCAACTAGACCTTGCAAATTTATATGATGTTAGTGAGAGTGATGAGCCCAACTCATCTGATGCCGAGACCGATATTCCGGAATCACAGATCGACCCAACTCTTCTTAATGATAAAACACAGGTATCCCCCGAACAAATATACTCTCGTTTTTTAACGGTTCTTAACTAGCCGCAGCCGAATATCGCTCACGAAACTGCCGCCGCCGCCATCCCGCAACTTGTTGTTATTCCGTTTTATATTAAGAGTAAGTCTAGTGGTCCACTTTACATAGCATCAACTACGTCATACAAGGACCTTGAGCGGAGACTTGCTCAATATATCAAATGGGACGATTCTACTTTTCTCCTCTACAAAGGAAGAAACCACGGTAAAGCCTTGCCATGGTCAGCACTTGGAAGGCCAGAGGATTGGGATAAGATTATCAGAGAATTTCATGAGTTTGGGGTTATGGTCAAATTGGCAGAGGGTGATTGGTTTGAGGTATAGCAACAATCGCTCCGAAGTGAGAACATAACTGACGCAGACATTTATAAGGAATCTGACAATGATACCCGCGATGTTGCGACACCTGCGATACTTGCCTCCCCCGAAACGCAACCAGCTGGCACCCAGTTGAAGGGCAGCAGACGCAAATCTTTGAAAGTTGGTCGCCCCTCTAATGAACATTCTGATATTAACCTTAATATTAGAATAATCAAATCCCCCCGGTTGTGGAAGCAAAGGGAAAGGGCAAGGCACAACGTACCAAAAAGAACCAAGCATCGGATAAATCGCAACGGATACCAGAGTCGCAGCTACAGGAGGCTCAGATATCAGCGTCTCAGTTTTATCCGACACAAATATGTGAAACTCAACTACCTGTTTCGGAGGAGCTTGAGGTTATATATGGTACACAGTTGGTGAACACTGGAGCATCTGGGACCCAATTGGTAAATGGTAAGCCAGAAAAAAGGAAACCTGGCCGACCCCGTAAGAACCCTCTCCCGGACCTTGCATCTGGACAATCACCTGAATCAGGATCAACCAGCACAAAACCCAAGCCCACCACAGTCAACGACGGACAATCAATGGAGCCAGGCGCAACCAGGACCGGTGTCAGGACCACACGAGTTGGCAGAATCGTACACAAAAGTGAGAAGGCCCAACAGACACAGGAGGATCTGGAGATAAAGTGTGCAGCTAATGATGTTGCAATGGCCAGAGAACGTCTAAGAGAACAACGAGAGGCATTTACAATCTAGATCGATATCCTCCTCATACCGCAATACCCCTGGATTATGATCTGGATTAGGTTTTTCTCATTGCAATAGATAACAACATTAGATTACCGGAACGTATACAGGGGCCCTTGGCTGCGGGCCTACATCCTCGAAGAATTAACTGGTCGTCTATTTTTAGTGGTACGTTCCGATCATTAATTATAACCAAATTAAATTTAAATCTAACTAACTCTCGTCGACACATTCGAGTATAGAGGACAATCTTAAGCTTACTGGCGCGCGCGCCACTAGTACTAATATTAATATTAATAGGCATATATATAGCTCAACTTTCATTTTCCATATGCTTCCTTTTGTTTTGCATCATTAAACGGTTGTATGGGGTTTTCATATTTTTTTGTATCTAGATTTAAAGGTGCTGGTACGGCGGGAATATGTGGCACAGGGTACGGTGTAGCTATAGGAGTTTAAATCAAACCACAGAATTAGCCACTGCTGTGGTTTAAATCAAACTACAGAGCGAATATTATAGCCACTGTGGTTTAAATCAAACCACAACCAGTAGTGACGTCCCGAAGATCTGTGGTTTAAAATTAAACCACAACATGGTTTGAACTAAACCACAACATGGTTTGAATCAAACCACAACATGGTTTGAATCAAACCACAACATGGTTTGATTTAAACCATGGTTAAACCACAGTATAGTTTGATTTAAACCACAGTATAGTTTGATTTAAACCACAATATGGTTTGATTCAAACCATGCGATGGTTTGAATCAAACCACCACACAAAGCACCCTACTATATAAATTAAATAATAATGAGGTTTAAATTAAACCACCCTATGGTTTGAATTAAACTATACTGTGGTTTAACCGCATGGTTTAAACTAAACCACACTAATATGTACCTCAGGGTATGGGTCCTTGTGCACCAGAGGAGAAGGGATGGGGAATGGTTTTAAGTGCAATGGCATGCTTTTAATTCAAATTTACATCCATTAAATACTATCCCATTACTTCAACCGAATTTTATCAAAAAAGAACTGAAAAAATATATATATGGATGTCTATCTACATCATTTATACCAGATAAGGGCTAAACCTCCTACCTTAGACTGACATAGTCAGGACTATATCAACTATACTAGCTGAATTGATGTAGATGACCGTTTCGGAACATCTATAGCGGCCCCAGGAATATATGTGGTAATTTTTTAAAAAATATTAAAGGGATCGCGATTCGAAAAGGGAGAATAAAGGGGGGGGAAAAGTGATCTAGGGACAGTAAATGGACAGAAAAAGGACATAAATTGGATCCCGCCAGCGTTAAAACACTGAGTTATAAGAGGTTATGAACACTACTCTAATGCTCCAATTAATGATGACTACGCAGCCCCTCGTCGCCGAGCCCAGGTATTCCTCCGATCCTTGTGCCTTCTGGCGAGCAGGACGCCGGGCAACCACTGACGACATGCTCGCACCCGGTCCGTTGTATATGTAGTGGCCGGGTACAATTTCTCCCTTTCTTCCTCGGGAAGCTCATTGTAGGTCTTTGAAAGGCCCCCTTCATGAGTTGTTAATTACATGTCCGGAGCGGTTCCCTATCGGCCTTGTTTCTACCTATCCCGAGCAGCTCAAAGGGGAACCCCGATTGCCGTTCCTCTTTATACGTGGGGGCGCGGGATTATTGGTGGCTGGTCTGAGTCGGCAGCCCTAGAGGCGGACGGTGATGCCGGCGCGCGTGCGGGTCAGCTTCCTTGGTCAGAATCTCAGGTTCAGTTGCAGATGGTGGCACAGACACCGGGGCCGGTACTGGGTCGGCACCCTCTGCGGCGGATGCCGAAGGAGGGCTCCCGGGCGGCGCAGCTGGCGTCGGGGTCGGTAGTGGGTCCCTAGCATGTGGCACAACCGACAGCGAGATCGGAGGGGGAGTGATACTCTGGGTTAACGTTGTCGCGGGCATCGGGGGCGTCTGGGGCGTCGAGAGCGTCGCAGGCAGCGGCGGCGGTGCACTAGGCATTTATATATGGCTCGATTCTCGATAGTGGGTGGGTGTGTAAACTTGAGTGGCAATTGATTTTGTAGGAAGAGCCTCAAGTAAAGACCCTAATCCACGCTTATTTCGAGCTAAAGGTCGGTTTCTGCCAATTGAAATTCAAGTTGACACACCTACCCTCTCTCGAGAATCGCACTATATGTATATAGCTTTTTGCTGCAAAAGAGAGAGTACGGGGAGGTGTTGCGGTGTAGGTCCCAAAGTTTTGGCGCCCTGCAAAAACGTCCGCGAAATATTGAGGCCCTCTTCCTTGAAAGATGGTCATCCAAAGTGTTGTGATATACAGCAGTATAGCAATATTGATCTATAAATTTGTCTTTATATAAGTTATCCCTTGGACGGATGAAACTGTCAAAGTCGCAGCTTGCCTTTTTGAGCTAATACTATCCTAAGCCGGTATCTAACATTTATTTTTGATTGGTTCTATGACTATTTTCAAGTTCCATTGAGAGCAACGGATATACCCAACTCAGTACGTGCACGGTCCATGCTGCGCATTTGACTATTTCATCCGTCTAAGGGATAGTTATTCTTATCTGGTTGTTGATGTGACGATTCAAACTCATGGTCCGCTTCGAGACTGTGGTGCCAAACTTTGCTGACGTGGCTGTACTTGCTTCTCAACAACTTATTAAGGGAGATTCATGCTTCAAATTATTGGCCTGATTAAAACACTGGTAAAGACATATTTTATCTTCGGGCTTGTTTTTTGTAGATAGTGCCTAAAAGCGGGTGTCGAAACTATATAGTCTTTCTCATCGTCACCAGGAACGTTTTATATTTTGTTTGCTTACTATTTCAAATATTGATTGCATATCATTACGCAAGTAGACAAAGGACTGCTGCCGGGATGGAAGGGGACTGGCTTTTTTCTTCTTTTTTTCGTTTAATTCATTAAGCTATAAGGAAACTGGCATTAAAAGGCATGTAGCTATTGCAATGGATAGATAAATAAACACTGGCCGTATTCCTATATACCAAGATCGAATTTCGCTGATAGAATTTGATCATGAACTACACATACATACTAAAGCTACATGTACTCATTGAATGACTTAGACTAGTGCATAATAGGGCCAATAAATCACAGATTACCTGTTGAGATGGGATGAGGTTTAGTGCGTGCCTGTAAGTTTGGATGACCCAATAATTCAGAATGACAACAATAATCTAAGAAAACACTATCGCAGTACAGCCCGCACTTCGCTTGTAATGTATATAATTAACGGGTGCATATTTTCAAGGGAGATGGAAAGCTTTCGTTGTGCAAATACATATTTGATACGCAAGTATGATTGCCATACATTGAAGTGTACGCAATAATGTGTGTTGCATTGAAGTTAAAATCTGTTACTAGGGTGTGTCCCCGTGAGATGCTGGAGGCCTCTTCAAAACAGCGCAAAATACTCCAGTTATTTGAAACTGGAAACTGGTGTTTATATCTACATGATACCCCAGTTATATAAGCCAAAAAGCTGCCTTTAGCCCATACAAGTACGAGGCTATGGTCGTATGCCGGGGGTGGTTCTACCCCTCCCGCAACGGGCCTGATAACTTAATAATAAATGATTGATGTATTTAATTATTCACATGGTTTATCTATTCTAAATTAGAGGTAAATATCTCAGTGTGTTGATTAGATATCGAGGTTCATTTTGGGGGAGTTCCGCTCATTGTTAGGTGTGCTACTGGTACTTTTGGCCGTGGCCTCGTACATACATACATGTAGGTAGGGCACCAATCCTTCTTGTACGCAATAGATGCCCTCTCCTTCGTGCTTATGATCAAACAACCCTAGCCCTGCTATAGTATCTTACTTCCTCATGTCGTTCATCAAGGGGCATATGTTCCACCTAGCAGCGAGTATGTAAGCTGGGTTGCCGACAGGTTATGCGGGTCCTGAATGTCATTAGTATGTTTTTTAAAAGGGCCAGGAGTGTATGAAGGGCCAAAACCATTGAGCATCCGGCAGAGAAGATGGGTCATGATCAAAGGAGGGTTGTTTCTTCGCCGAGATGGCTGAGTGATATTTCGTGATCACAGGTTTTGATGGCCCTCCCGAATTCTTGGAAAAGGCAGAGGGCTGGAAGAGCTCATCATCATTGTCAGAGGTTATACCGATGTAGCAAATATTCAAGTTCAATTTCGCACCCAATTCAGAGTTCTACCTCGTACCCCTCCTTACCTACAGCCATTCATCAAAAGTGCTCGTGATTCTGATTTAATGTAACATGTCCGGAATCAAAGTGCCCATTAAAAGTTCAAAACTCAACACATCAACTGTCAATGGTGGTCATAGAAAATATTAGACATCCACGGTAATATGTTTACTTTCTATTGCTCACTGGATAATATTATATAGATACATTTTGGTTCTTTGATTTTACAGTAAAGTTTGGTAAGTTACATGCACATTATGCACGGGCCAACTTTGATGTGAATCACGAACACTTTTGATGAGTGGCTGTAACTACCTTGTTTTGTGTTCATTAATTGTTGCAGGGAGGAAGAGAGGTGAGCAGAGTAAAGAAATCACATCTGCATGGCCGTAAGGCTTTATACATGTATAATTATGGACAGATTGCTACGCATCTAGACACAATCGAGTGATACATAATGATCTTGTTTCAGTTGATTGAAATCAAGTAATAAATGATAATGGATAGTGCGAAAATGGGAATCAGGTAAGAGATCGAGCCCTTTAAAAGACGTGATAATACCAGATCTCGTCACACCACGTCTCGTGCCTATCACTACTATTGATATATTTTGTATAGAGACGTAATCAGTTGGGGCAACCAGGCAGCCGCTCCTCCTGCCGAGCTTGATCCTGTCATTATGTCCTCAATTAACCCCAAGATTGTGGAGTGTGTACTTAGTGCCTCAAAGTAAAAAAGGAGCGGTGACATATACATAGTTAATGCGTCGGCTCCATATTCCTGCTTCATATCTTGCCTGAGCCTTGTTCCCGTACTATACTTCTCATTCGTGAGATTTTGTTACCTCATGCACGCCAGCTCCCTCTAGGAGCCGTGTAAATGTGTACCCAGAATATTAAGTAAAGTCGTCGGGAAAGTCGTTTCTTGGATTTAATTTTCGCTGGGAAATGTCAACATTTTGGTAAGGGGAAAGTCGTTTTAAAGGAAATTGGACGACTTTGCAGACTACTTTACAGACAACTATACAGACGACTATACACACTATACAGAGATATTTGCCTGTCACATCTGTCACCCGCTTGGACGTATACAGAGGGGGGGATAAGTTTCGACAACCGATGATGCTTCACATGATCGACGAAGGCCATCAATGAAACTAATTATCACAAGACATCCTACTATTGTACCTGAAGCATCAAGTCAGAATACCCGATTTATATCTGCCAAATAATGGATCCATCAAAATGAAATTGTATTCCCCAACTCTTATAAGCCCATTAGTGCCAGATGCCATTTGATGAACCTACCGAAATACTTTGTCTGGATACTCAATTGATGATCAACTTTCTCGAGATCTAGAGCTGGGGAGCTTCATTGGCGGAAAGCAGGAGATGCCAGAAAGCATGCATTTAACATCCCTTTATCTGGTAAAGTCGTCGGTAATGGGACAGGAACGCCTTTAGCATTACCTTTATTTGGCAACGTCGTCAGTAAAGTCGTCGGTAATGGGACAGGAATGCCTTTAACACAAAGTAATGCGGTTATTGCATTAAATAATGTGTATCTCGCAATCTTTTGTATGGGAAACGTCGAAGTTTATGCATTTACACGGCTACCAGAGTGTTAGCTGCAATACCCGCTCCAGTGCCAACTCTGATATCCCTTCGTCTGTGCTCGAGATACGCAATAGTGATCAGCAAGAATCTAGCCAAGAAGAGGAGTTGCTGCCGCCATAACAGGGAAGGGCTGGCTCACAGGCTGTGGCTTACGTGCGAAAATGGGAAATGGGGTGAGGTTAGGTTCACTAGGAAAAAAACACTTGAATAGCTAAAATCTACTATCATCGACTCTAGTACGTCGGGAAATGTGTAGTGTAATGCATCCTCATCATGCCCCCGTATAATGTATCGGTATAATGAATCGGCGAATGCATCCCCAGTCCCACTTTAGATTTTACTGCTGACATTACTTGAGAGTCAGAGATAGAATTTAAAAAAATATACTGTCGGGATTGAACCTGGGGCATTGAGCTTGAGAGTCCCGCATTTTACCATATAAGCCATTGTGGATATAGTTCGATAGTAAATCGAGACATAATGAATTAAAATATCAAGGGAAAAGTCAATAATGCATCGACGGTACGAGTTTACACAACTCACGACAGCTTATGCGTCAATTGATGCATTTACCTGACGCGCGTACATGGGCAATGCATCAATTGATGCATTTCCCGCCGTGGTAGAGCGATACAGACGGAGGGAAACACCCGCTGCGATGCCATCCGTGAGAATGTCAGATTCAGCCCAATCCCAGCCCTGCATCCAATACCCATGTAGATCGATACCAATTTGAACCTTAATTCCCACCTCAATATATGCTACATCCAATTAATACAACATATCCTGGCTCTAATGACGGGTTCAATGCCGGCTCGAAAGCAGGTCCGAGTTATTGCCACTGGCAGTCTCAATATGCCTCCGGTGCTGATACTTAGTACACACTTTGCGTTGAGGTCCGGAGTCTTTTTTAGTGTGGGTGTGGCGGTGCTGCCAAGTCTTCTTTGGTCCACCTGGGGATTTGACGAGGGTCTTTTAATATTTGACCCCCACTGCTACGAATACATCTACTCATAGCATCACTAGTTCTAGACCGATTGACACGATTTATGTTCCATTGAGAAACTGGGTGGATCCCGAACACATCTATACCGAGTTTTTAATATAAACTACAGAGCTTGACATGTTAAGGATGGCTTGAGTAGATGGATGGTAAACAAGTTGAGCTCGCCACCTGGTACTGCATATGGGCGTAAATCGTGCATAACAAACATTTGCAGACCCAGTCCAGTCCGGAAACGTTATGAAATAGAGAGTAGATACCAAGCGCAAAGTGAAAAGTGCTTCCGGACCTCAATCCCTGTTTCTTGGCATTTGGAGAGCCGGACCTCTCGAACGCAAAGTCTGTAGTTTACAATCTCGCGACCGTGAAGTAGCTCTCCATCCCACCTTAGTGTATGTAGTATCTACTAGTAGACACCTCCAGTAGTTAGCTATTTTTGACTTAACTCTATCAAGGTCAGTTCTCGTGGCAATGACCCATAAATGCCAAAATTGAATGTTAAAATAACGCAAAAATTGGAAATAGCTGCCCGGGCTGGTTGATTGGGGGGGCAGCGTACGCGAGGGGGGCCGGAAACTCAAGTTTGGGGGTAATGATAGTTTAGTCAGCTAGTGCGGGCCCACCACTATGAGGAGATATGTGCACTTGAACTGGCTGCAGGTGGCTTGAATTGCAACCTAGACAAAGAGGGAAAAACTGGTGATGGAATTTTAGAGGAGGATAATTGGTCTCATCTATTGTATTTATTAGAACAACACGAATCTGGATGAATATACTATAAACTCAAAGTTGAGGTTCAATCGGCCCGGGCAGATACAGTTTCCGGTAGAATTATTGTGAAAACAGGGGTAGGCGAGTGCCCGCACAGGTGGGCGAGTGCTGTGATTGGGTGAGGAGGAACCTCAGGCGGGCTTTAGGCGGGCTTCAGCGGTTCACGGCCTCAACATCGGAGAACTGTGAGTGGAATTCACAGATTTTGATACTCGCTTGGCAATAATTCTACCGGAAACTGTACTACTCTACTACTGACACTCAGGACGCCCGCTACTTACTAAGCAGGGGGGCAGCGCAATCGTGGGGCAGGATAATCCGGGGGGCAGCCATTTCCAATTTTTGCGGTATTTACTCAAATGCTTGCACCATTCCCAACTCTAATAGAAACTTTAGGCCAACGATCAATTTTGAAAAATGCTATTTGCCACCCAGCAAAACGGTGCCCGCAACTAGCAGTTTTGAACCCATTTTTGTATGGAGATCGGCATGGAACCATCAATTTTGCAACCAACATTTTTCAAAATTGATGGTTGGCCTAAAACCTCTAATGCCGACTCTGATGTTCACGCTAATGCCACGTCCAATGGCAGTTCTGGTGGCGGCTCTGGTAGTAGCTCTGGCCTCAGCTCTGAGCTCGACCCAGCCTCAAACATCTTGGCATTCACGTGACTTTCTGCGAAAGTTTGGTTGCGCCAACTTTGCAGAACGTCTTGGCACAGCAACCACAACCCCCAATTCTGCGTACTGCCGATGCCTGCCTGACTTGGTCCATGGCAGCGCGTGAACAGTCTTGTATGCTTCTGTCTTTCCTCAGCTCTTCAAACCCCCAAAACCTCACGAACTTGCACACGATTGATATGAGATCAATGGCTGATAGATAGAGGGCTTTACTGCAGTAATTCTAGCAGGCGGCAAACTAAAAAAGTTATCATGATACTAATAATTTATTCTGTACCTATTGATTGTTGATTATTGAATGCTGAGCGTTGACGAGCGTTCTTTGCCATTGCCCCCCGCCGTACCGCCGGAATCACAAAGACATCTGGGTAGGACTGTATATATGTATTGATAAAAGAGACTCAAGGCATATATATGAAGGAGTAGTGACGAGGTAACGAATGTGGACTGATTTTTATTTCACTTATGTAGTAGATGTTATATGGCTCACAAAGGAAACTAATAGGGCCGCTAGTTAAAAAAACAAAAACAAAAAAGAAAATTCCCCCATGTGCTCTGTCACGGACAAAGCAAATTTGTTTTTTTGCTCATGTAGTCAGTCTATCTCGATTGAACCGCCTCTTTACGAGGGAGGTCTTAAATGTCATTATCTCTTGCATCATCATTCTCATCATTATCATCATCATTATCATCATCATCATCATCATCACTGAATTCAGAGTCAATAACGTCGGTTGGGGGATCGGTGTCTATGGAGCCTAGCAGTGCGGGTGCAGAGGGCTGGCGCCTGCCGGACGCTCGATTCAGAAGTCTGGTCAGGGCTTTGGTAGACTGTTCGGTTATCGACTGAGGATAGGTTAGAGAGTGATTCAAGAGAGTATAGGTATAGAGCAAAGCGGGGGAGAGAGAGAGAATTTCAACCTTGATCCGCCACATATGCAGCATGGCATCAGCGATGGGCCCAAAATGTTGAATTGAGGTGGAGAGCTTATGAGCTTCATCGCGAACCAGGACGCAAACCGACCCCCCTCCGTAGATCAACCTCAAAGACTCAAACTTCAACCCTAATTTTACCACTCATCAGGCATAATGCATTATAAAAGAGACCATAACCGGTGACTCACCTCCAGTCAACAACCCCAAAGTCGACACTCTGTTTCCCTCCGGCCCAAGCAATTTCAGGATTTCGACGATCATATCGCGGTTAGACTTCACTAGTTTAAGGGAGTCGCTATTCCATTTGGCACCGTCGGGTTTGACATTGCATCCCCCGTTCTCAACTGCCCCGATTTCATAATCCCAAAACTTGATAACACCATCGTGAAGACAACCAGAGACCTTCCGCGTCCCCGGCGACCGGTTCTTTGGGTTTTTTCGAGAAGATGTTGCATTGGTAGGACATTCGCCGCTGCCGATCCATTATTATTATTGTTATTATTATTTCATAGATGGTGGAAAGGGCGGAAGGGCGGGGGTGAGGAGGGGGGGAGAGGGTGTTGAAGGAAATTACCTCAGAAACCGAATTTGTGGGATATATTCAAACAGCCGGTCAAACAGGAGGGCCCAAACATGGGTCTGGTACCACTTTTCTCTGTTATCCGACAGAGCTATATGTCCGGTCTTATAATCGCAAATGCTTAATTAAGAAAGGTGTCAGCAAGTGCAGGGGGGGGTTCTGGGAAGGAACGGATGGGTAAGACAAACAGCGACGATAAGACGAGATGCGCCCACTCCAAGCTCGGATAGTCCCGGCGCCTTTCGCAGTTACTAAGTGCGGATGTGGTGGGAAGACTAACGAACGCTCCCTGTTCCAGAATATCCTTGAAATTGTCTATCGTTTCAATCTATAACATATCTGATGTCAGTTGAACGGGGACTGTCAAAGATAAATCAACATACAAACTCACATTCAAAAACATGTTCAAATAATCTCTCAGCACGCTATCGGGTTCCGGTAGCTCTTGTACCAACCCCATGATTGTCTCCACTTCGTCATCATCGAATAATTCCATAAGGACTGGATCGCTGGTATCAAGAACGAACGAATGGGCAGGCGATTCATGAAGGTTATTTCCCGCAACATACTGGCCAAGTCTGTATTCAACGGAGGGGTTTTGGGGATTCAAAATCCAGGGTGACTCGAGCCCGTCGAGCCGTTTTTGAAAGAGGGACAAGCGTTTCTCTTGTTCAATACGCTTGAGACTTTTCTTCGTCGGGGTTGCTCTCTTCTTTGGTGGCTGCGATGCGAGGCTGGTAGCCGTCTTTCTTTTTAGTAGGGGGCGGGTAGTAGTAGTAGTAGTAGTAGTAGTAGTAGTAGCAGTAGTTGTAGGCGGAGGAGGAGGAGGGGGAGGGGGAGGGGGAGGAGGAGTGTCGAGACTAGGGAAAGCAGTGTTGATGTGGAACGAGCACCCATCGACATGACTAAGATTTCCAAAAGTGACCTTGTGTACGCCAGGGGAATTTCGTTGGCTGAAGAAAGCTCTAGCGCGCGACCTATCCTTATCCTTAAATTGGAGGCGGTGGGGGACGTGACAGCGTTAGCAGAGAACAAAGACCCCACCAGGCTAGGCGCACCCTTAACACCATACGGACCCGCAGATCATATGATGCCCTAGTGGGACTGATATCGGGCTGGGCGCACCCTTAACACCATACGGACCCGCAGATCATATGATGCCCCAAATACCAGTATAGCACCATACGGACCCGCAGATCATATGATGCCTTACAGGAAGGAAAAACAAAAACAAAAACAACCATGGCTTCGAAGGGGGAGGGGGGAGAAGAGAGAGAGAGAGAGGATTGGGGGAACTCACCTTGGCGCGCATCAAATCACTTGCTTTGGTCGCAGCTGGCGAGGTCAACAGCCCACGCCAGTGCAAGGACTTCCACCATGAATTGAGTAGTCTGTCCCTTGTGTCGAGTTTCTCGAACTGCTTCAAGTAGTCGATAATGTCCCAAGATTCATAGCTATGAGAGTTGAAATATTCGTCCGCTGGACCCTCTACCGCAGGCGACACAGTTGCTTCGCGAGTGTGCGGCTAACCCAAGAAGTATGTGAGTTTGTGGTGGTTGAGGTCTACGCTGGGGGTAGAAGGAGCAACCACGAAGGAACATACGTTGGACATGATGAAGAATGTTTATCCCTTCGTCTGTTCCCGGTATTACGACGGCGCAGTGATATACGATCGCCTAACCGCTTTTTTGTATTCGGCCTTTCTGTATAATAAGAAATAAATAAAAAAGAATTGGAAGGCCAAAAATGGACTCGTAGGGGGAGGACACAACTGGTACCTGGATATGGGGGTTAGGAGAGAAATCAATGATAAAATGAACACTCACCTTCGCTTCGTCCACTTATCGTTGCGAGCGGCCAGTGGTGAGAACGAACAGAGAGAGAGGGG
This sequence comes from Morchella sp. 2016-41, assembly GCA_024713855.1. NCBI lineage: Eukaryota > Fungi > Ascomycota > Pezizomycetes > Pezizales > Morchellaceae > Morchella > Morchella sp. 2016-41. The sequence continues at coordinate 57,868 of JAMGZD010000026.1, read as the reverse complement.
GGGATAGTCGATATTTGATGCGAGGTTGGAGTAAGGGTCGCTATGAGGCTGGGTGGACGCTCGTTATAAGGAATCCTTGAAGTAGCCCACACACCCGAGAACGGAGGTTGTGATTGGCCAAAAAGATTTTCATCGACTGTGCAAGGTTGTAAGCGGTAAGCCAACATCCGGCACTTGGGCCGGAGCCGATCTCCGCATTATGTCATACTGGCAAGCCTCGCTCAGAATACTGGTCACGTGCAGGAGAGGCCCCACTGGCCTCGCTGCCTCTCCCGCACATGACCAATATTCTAAGCGACATGTATGGTACACAGTACTCCAGGACTCTAGAGTACAACACACCTTGAGACGGAGGTTCGCGACATTGGTTTCTGACGATCAATTTCTCAATCGGGTACTTATTTAATCTATTTACCGATAGTAATTTGCCTCTGGGCGCCCACAAAAGCCGTATCTAGATGTAGACCTTCCTAATCGGGAAGGTTGCCTATCCGAAAAAAGAAAGAAAAGGTAATTATGGGCGCGACTTTGGTTGGGTCCCCCACCAAAAACCTAGATATGGATATGTAGAATTAATCTGGCTCTGTCACATTTAGCGGTTCACTTCCGAAACCACTCTGCCTCAAGGTGTCCCCCGCCATACCTTGATTTCACTGCTAACCCTAGATCCGGGTGCCAGTTGTGACCTACTCCATTTTCGGCCCCCCCTCCATGTTATCCCTTCGTCTGTGCCCGAAATTCACGCCAAGAAGAGGAGTTGGTGCGGCCATAATAGGTTCAATAGGGATCTGTAGCTCTTATCGTGATTATGTAATTGTTCACGTGGTGGTAGTTGAACCGGTTTGGTTTACAATCAATAAATTGCCAAGAGCGGTATCTTTGCCGCGACATTGGTTGGGTCCCCAACCTCCGGCTCTGTCACAATCGTTCAAGTGGTGTGGTCGGCTCAGGCCAGATCATATCTGAGGGAAAAATGTCTTGATTCTGATATTACATGTAACATGTAACATGTCGGTACATATGGCTAGCCTGAGACATCAACATGCTACATGCTACATGCTACATGCTACATGCTACATGCTACATGCTACATGCTACATGCTACATGCTACATGCTACATGCTACATGCAGCGCCAGATTGTGCTAGGAGGTCACGATCTGAGGGAAAAATCTGACAGTGTGGCTAGTCTTGATCCTGATGTTAGATGTAACATGTAACATGTAACATATTGTACGTAATAAGGCTACCTTATTGAGACATCAACATGCTACATGCTACATGCTACACGGGACCACTGGTAAAGCCAATAGGAGCAGGAGGCAAGGTGCACAACAAGGCAAAGCGCCAGCACTCTGACCGCCATGAGTAATCAGATTGTACTAGGTGCTCACGATCTGAGGGAAATACCTGACAGTGTCGCTGGTCTTGATTCTGATGTTAGATGTAACATGTAAACATTGAGACATCGACATGCTACATGCTACATGCGACATGCGACATGCGACATGCTACACGGGACAACTGATAAGCCAAAAGGAGGCAAGGGTGCACAACAAGGCAAAGCGCCACCCCCTACGTGTCACATTCCCTGGTAGGGGAGCAAGACATATTAGCTCCGGGACGGCGTGGTGATATTAGACCCTTTGCGCAGATAGAGCTGGCTCTAAATTCTACTTGTATGATTGGTTGATGAGAGGATCGACGCCAATCAGGTTACCAGAATTTGGAGCTGCGCAAAGGGTCTATTCAAAAAATCTGGCTGGCGCTAATGGGCAGTTTTTACTCGGTAATAAACCTAACCCTCATTCCGTGAACCGTTTGCTGTGAAGTCACCCTCTGTGACCTCTTTTATTCCCTTTTCAGGTGTCTCCACAGTCTGTAGGCAGGTCGTGAAAACACATGAAGGGATATGCATTTACACGGCTACTAGAGTGGAGCCTTAAAAAAACCAACCATACTTTGATAGGCATAAGAGAAGACAACTGACATCATAAAATCTCACTCACAGACTGCTGTTACCACGAAGTGAAGGTGATTTCACTCCTAACCCTATATCCGGGCGCCAGTTGTGACCTCCCCTACTCCATTTTCGGCCCCTCCAATTCTTTTTACAGAAAGGCCAAATATAAAAAACAGTTAGGCGATCGTATATCACGGCGCCGTCGTGGGCCTAACATGTTGTGATTACCGGGAACAGACGAAGGGATATATTGACAAAAAGTTGCGAAATACACATTATTTAATGCAATAACCGCAATACTTTGTGTTAAAGGCAATCCTGTCCCATTACCGACGACTTTACTGACGACTTTACTGACGACTTCCCAGATAAACAATGGGACATGTAGAGAAAAATGCGGAGGAGTGTGACTAAGTGAAGGTGGCGGGCTTAAGTGCTCGGTTGGGGTATTCCATTAGGTCCATCATGGATCGAACCCTCCAGGTGAAGCTTAGAGAGGATAGTACGCCGCCATAGACTACGGTCTGCATGCGAGTATGAATTAAACAAAAAAACAAAAAACAAAAAACTTCCCAGATAAACGCATGTTTGTCCCATTACCGACGACTTTACCACAGATAAAGGTATATTAAACGCATTCCTGTCCCATTACCGACACTTTACCAACACTTTACTGACGACTTTGCCAGATAAAGGTATGTTAAATGGATGTTAAATGCATAGTTTCCGGCATTTCCGGTTTTCCGTCGGAACACGATTGTTTTATAATGAAGCTCACCCTCTAGATCTCGAGATAGTTGAGTATTCAAACAAACTAATTCGATGGGGTTATCAAATGTTATCTGGCATCAATGGGCTTGTAAAAGTTGGGGAATACAATTTCATTTTGGTGGATCCATTGTTTGGCATATACATGTAGGTTATTCTGACTTGATGCTCAGGTATAATAGTAGGATGTCTTATGATGATTTGTTTCATTCACGATGGCCTTCGTCAATCATGTGAAGCATCCGAGTCGGTGGCCAAAACTTATCCCCCCCTCTGTATACGCTCAAAATGTGTGACAGAAGCGTGACCGGTTAATACATTAGTAAAGTCGTCTGCAAAGTCGTCCAATTTCCCTTAAAACGACTTTCCCCCACCAAAATGTTGACATTTCCCAGCGAAAATTAAACCCAAGAAACGACTTTCCCGACGACTTTACTGAATATTCTGGGTACACATTTACACGGCTCCTAGAGCCACCCACTCCACTTCTCGCTGATAGCGCCCGGTCGTGAAAACGTACGAAGGGATATAGTACGAAAATACTAGCAGTGGACCAACTCGCCAGGGCGAGAATGTGTCCAAATGTGGGAAGAGCGGTTTGGTGTGGTGAGTCCGGTTTTTTTTATATTTCATAGTGCCAGTGCCAGTGCCAGTGAGCGTGTTATATACCACCTCACGACTGAGAGGTATCCTTCCCGCTTCCGGGTAGTATTCAGACACATCTAGTAGTCATAGTTTCCCCATAGCCGTCTCATGGCCGCTTTTCACGGCTATGTCACGTCATAAAGGTCTCAATCCTGCTGCCGCAATCCGTTTCTTTGCAGTCGTTCTTATCAGGTGCTGTGAAGTCTGTCCGCTCTGGTAATGTCTGCTTAAATTATTGACAGCTTCAATATCTTTCTCTAGGGGCCGTGGAAATGTGCACCTAGAATATTCAATAAAGTCGTTGGGAAAGTCGTTTCTGGGGTTTAATTTTCGCTTGGAAATTTCAATATTTTGGTGGTGGGAAAGTCGTTTAAGGGAAATCGGACGACTATACAGACGACTATACAGAGGTATTTGCGAGCTTCGGCTCGATATTTCTACGAAGGATCGAGTGATATAACATGACCGAAAAAGCAATTAAAGACACTGTCAGAGCACTGAATTAGTACGAGTTATTTCTCAGAGATTCCAGCTTGTTCATAACAATTTCGCTTTATATAGGGCTTATACTACCGCATTCCTCACTATGGTACCTTTCATTCGGCATATTTCTTTTGTCTCTAGCTCTTATAGTTCAGGAGTTATTGAATTTTTAGTATCTGACAATCCACTATCTCCGTATCTAGTATGTACTGGAATATGATTTTTCTGAGAATGAAGAAACCTGGCCACTTTAAGGAGGGACGAAAGGATGGTGGACGAAACAATGATTGGTCCCAATTGACCCGATGAACTTAATCTCCCTGTCATAGCTGTTATCTTTCTTCGGGAACGCGTTCAACCGCTCGAGAAACTCAAGCGGCAATAGAGAATCTCTATTTCAATGTTTTCTTGGGTTCTAAAGCTTTATCCTGATGTATACTTTGAGACGTACTTATTTCTATACTCTAGTTGAGAGAACTTCTATTCATCAATTTTGCCACTTTTCGCTTGGTGGTGTGGTGGTTTCTAAATCTCTTCCCGCAAGGGGAATATACATTATTTTGGGCCTCTCACTTTGAGGTCCACGTGGCGTACGTGTACTCATGTGGCCTCTAGTGTAATGACCGTTTGTAGGAGTTGCGCCGCAAACTAGTAACGTTTGAAGAAAAAAAACCCGGTGTTATGTTTGGTATATAAACTTATATAAACTACCTTTCTTCCTGTCATTACTACCAAATCAATCACTGGTACCTAGCTCTCCATTCTCGTGTCCACTTTGTAACTGTACCTTTAAGGACAAAATGTGTCTTCGACATTTGTTCCAATTCTCTTGCACCCACACTTATCAGAGCCCCTGGCAACCGTACCTGAAACAGAGAGGCCAAGTTTGCCCGTCACTATACATCCTCCATAATGTGGCCCATGACTGTGGTCAAATCTTATGCAAGAGCCTATTGCCAGGCTCTACAATAGAATTTGAGAGCGACAATCAAACCCAGCCAAACCACTGTAGAGGGTTTCTTACAAATCGTCCTGGATTTACATGGAGAATAAAGGTTCATCGAAGGAATCTTGAAAGGTCGGATTCCCATATGAACTTGCTAGGTGTTTGCTAACATTCTTTCAGTCAATCAGTCGACACGATACTATCAAGCGATAGCCAGGAGTACTACGTTATTTGGCGCGCCCATACAGAACCGTGTACCGTGGCCCTTTATCGTTCGATAGGAGGTAATCCCTGGGCTCAATTTAAACAGAGTTACACGGAGTTCCCAGAGTTACCTCTCGCATCTACTCCCGGGCCGGCCAACAGTAAAAACTGCGTTGGGACAATTACGGACACTACCCATACATAGCAAGATCACTGATCGCGAATGGGCATCCCATTCATCAAACACTCCTGATATCATGGATATTCACACTCAGTCTATAGTCGGAACCCATCAAGTGCTTTAACAATAAAAATATCTAAAATATTCAAACCCTAATTTCAAGTAGAAATCTCTCTTTTTTTTTTTTTTTTTTTTTTTTTTACCTAAAGACGAATTTGATATTCTTTTCATGACAATTTCTCGTGGTTTTGAGGCTAGAAAGATCCATTCCATAATAGCTCTCCGTGGATTAATGATTTGGCGAATATGCATCACTTTCCAACACCCTCATGAGTACATGTTGTTCTAACTTGTGTATGCCTTGGGTGAAAATGGTTCATCGGGAGTGCCCTCTTCATGGTTTCCTCTCTCCAAAGCCCAGTTGGCGAACAGTGTAAACCTTTGGCCTAATGCGAGACTTCCGCGGCAACCAGTGGCTGATAATACAGGCAGGTTAATGGTCACCTAGAGGAACTTTTATGCCCAGGTCATCTCTACCGGAAATCACGTTTCGTTTATTTCTGGGTACAAGAATATTGCATGGAGCCTAGGCTATGGCGTGAACAACACCCCTCCCCGACCGAACCGCCCAAAGAGAGAGAGAGACAAAGGATAAATGGACATGAAGCATGAACTGAGAAGAAACCCTGACATTCCTCCACCAGGAAAGCAATATAAGAAATTCGGACATCCCCATCATGAGGCATTATACTTCTGTATCCCTTCGTCTGTGCCCGAGATTCACAATAGTGATTAGCAAGAATCTAGCCAAGGAAAGGAGTTGGTGCTGCCATAAAAGGGAAGGGCCGGGTCACAGGCTGTGGCTTACCTGCAAAAATGGTTCACGGAGTGCCAGTGAGTGTTAGGTTTACTAGGAGTAAAAAAACACTTGAATAGGTAAGGTCTACTATCATCAATACAGACGAAGGGATTGATGTAGTCGACTTCACTAGCCGCCCGAACACCCTCACCGGAACAGTCAACCTCAAAAAGAAAGGATCTTCGTTGTAGCCGGTGTGTGTACCAACCATACTCAACTGTTCGAGTGAGGGGGGTGCTCGGTTGGCTAGGGAAGCCATCGATGAGAAACAACTCCGGGAGAGCTCTGCCATCACACTCTGCCGCGCGGTTGTAAGTAGGGACAGTATCACCCGCGCCCTAGTACCGGAACCAATCACTACAGCCTTTCCCTGCTCGGCTACACTAGACGACCCTGTGTCTCCGCAGACACCGCCCGACCGGACCGCCGTCGGAGGAGGACTGGGGCGCTCCGGCTGTTGCAGTTGTGGTGGGGAAGAAACGCCATTGGGTATTGTGCAAATCGCTCTATTGTGGGCTGGGAACTGTCTCGTGCCCACAAAAAGTCTGGTTGGTATTGTGTGGGCGAGTATTAGAGTAGAACCTTCATATCATGCAGGGTATAAGTTGATAGGGCGTGATCGCAGCCATGAATAAGACAGCACTGTTGCAATTTTTTGTTTTGCTTTTGTTTCTCTCGTCACAATTGATCGGTATGACGGTTCTAGTAATATAGGTCTCCATACATGCTCTTCCGATCACTCGGAAAAGCCACTAACAAAGAAACAACCGGAATCAAAATTTCACTGGAACAATACGTCGGATGGGCATAGGTGTTTATTCTCACTATCCTTTATTTGTGGATTTTTATTTCGTTGTCATACGGGGGTTGCTTTCGTTGCGAGAGGTACGAGCCTTATGGAAGTGATAAGGCTATGAACGAGATAGGTCTAGGAGGGGTCAAGTGTTGGACACTCTCCGAAACTGGCGCCGTTATCCGCTGGGCGTGATCCAGTCATCCAGAAAGATAAATGTGCCTCAACCTACGACTTTCTTCCCGTAGAAGCAAAGTTGTGGTTCGGTATGTCTCAGTCGGGGACTTGGCGCAAGTGAGAATGTGTGTTAGGCTGTAGCAACTTAGTTAGAAAATTGTCTTGCTTATTGCGGGGCGGGCCAATCAAGAATTTCAAACTAGGCAACAGTCAAATTTGGGGCAACGACGAATATAGGACCACATACCAGCCCGAGCACCACTGTCTTGACTGACAAGTTCATCGTTCAACTAGTTTCGTCGTTGCCCTAAGATGACTGTAGTGAGGGCTGAAAAAGGTTGCAAGTTTGGCAAGTTTCATCTACATTCTATTACCTGGTTTGGTCGTCGAGGAATATTCCTTCATCTGTTCCCGGTTTTCACAACGAGCCGGACTGTAGACGGCGTGGTGATATTCCGTATTATCGCTGTGATTGGATTGTAACGCTGCCAAAAGAGAACATACACATTCAAAAAAGAGAAATATCTGCTGAAGGAAGGATAGCGAGCGTTACATCCATACTAAAGAGGTTCAGGGAGTGAGAGATTTTGCTTGACCGGTTTAGCCCCACCACATAGTGCCTAGTCCTGAATACAGACGAAGGATGGCCTATTTGATCGTCACAACACCAAGGGCCCGTCCCGGAACCCCCGCCTACGCCCGTCCGGGTACGCGCACCGGAAGGTATTTGGGGGCAATCTTCAACGGAGCCTATGCATAGCATACCACCAGATGCCAGTGACCACCACCTACCCTGCCCCTGCCCATGTCCTGGGAAATGACAGAGTCAACTGGGGGGCAGCGAGTAATTAGTCATGGAGAACGTGTGGTGGGGTCGGTGGACGGAGATACAACCTTGTTTGTCACGGGGTATGGTCTCGGCCTGGGGGTACGAGAGTGAGACGTTCTGGCGAAGGTGGAGGGCGGGCTTGTTCTTGAATTTCAACCAGCACGGGCCTGCAGCAGAGGTGAAGGAGAAGATGGTGTAGGTATACCCCAGGCACGGGTGCATGCAAGGTGGCGCTGAATGGGGGCGTGGACGCGAGGCAGAGCTATTACGTAGAGGGGAAACCGACTCCCTGACGTTGGTGGAGGGGATGGCGATTGCAACTCAATCCCTTCGTCTGTATTGATGATAGAAGACCTTACTTATTTAAGTAGTGTTTTTTACTCCTAGTGAACCTAACCCTCACTCCGTGAACCATTGTCGCAGGTAAGCCACAGCCTGTGACCCGGCCTCCCTTCTATGGCAGCACCAACTCCTTTCCTTGGCTAGATTCTTGCTAATCACTATTGTGAATTTCGGGCACACACGAAGGGATAGTGCTGGGTGTAGAGGTGAAGTGATGGATACTGGTGCTAACTCGAGGCGGGGAGGAGGTGCAGACAAAGATAATCCTATCCCTTCGTCTGTGCCCGAGATTCGCAATTGTGATTAGCAAGAATCTAGCCAAGAATAGGAGTTGGTGCTGCCATAAAAGGGAAGGGAAGGATCACAGGCTGTGGCTTACCTGCGAAAATGGTTCACGAAGTGAGGGTTGGGTTCACTAGGAGTAAAACACTTAAATAAGTAAGGTCTTCTATCATCAATACAGACGAAGGGATTGAGTTGCAGTGGGGTAGTTTGTTAGTGGGGTAGTTTGTTAGTGGGGTAGTGGGGTAGTGGGGTAGTGGTGGGATCTCCCGGCTGCAGAGCCTCACTGGAAACGGCACCCACAGCAGAGCCTCATTACATGCATGAAAACGCGCGGATTGATTGAATAGTTTCCGGTAGGGCCATTAACATTGCGACCTGCTTCCACAACGATGAGTATATCCCATCCCTTCGTACGTTTTCACGGCCAGGCGCTAGAAACGAAAAGTGGAGCGGGTGGGGCCCAAAAAAAACCAACCATACTTTGCTAGGCATAGGGAGAAGACCACTGACATCATGAAATCTCAACCACAGGCTGCTGTGACCACGAACAGGATCATGTACCGGGCGTTGAGGGTAAATACAAAGAATCTAGTAAGGGAATCTTGCGGTGAAGAAGGTGAGGAATCTCCGTGTAAGGGTTGCGCCCGACAGTATCATGAATTTGATTGAGACCGCTATCATTGATTTCACCCCTAACCCTATATCTGGGTGCCACTTGTAACCTCCTCTACTCCCTTTTTTGGCCCCCCCAATTCTTTTTACAGAAAGACCGAATATAAAAACAGTTACACTATTATCACGGCGCCGTTGCGGGCCTAATATCCCTTCGTCTGTATTGATGATAGTAGATCTTACCTATTCAAGTGTTTTTTTACTCCTAGTAAACCTAACCCTCACTCCGTAAACCATTTTCGCAGGTAAGCCACGGCCTGTGACCCGGCCCTTCCCTTTTATGGCAGCACCTACTCCTCTTCTTGGCTACATTCTCGGAAACAGACGAAGGGTCGCTACATGATTGAAAGCATTCTCCATAAAAATGTACATATTTAGACACAGATTATCACTCGGTTCTCCAGCACCCTACCAAAATTGGTGGGAAGTCATCCATTTTACACCAAAAGGGCACTATCTCAACTCAGATGTGGAACAAAGTACAGGAGCTAGAAGTAGAGCAATCTGGAGATTCACTACATCCCAGACAAATATGTTGTCTTGGCGTATTTTCTGCAACTCAACGGACCAAAACCAATACAGCTCATGCTAGATATGTAGTTGTAATTTTAAGCTGATAGAGCGATGGTCCATATACAAAATATATAGTCCTCCAATTCTCAGGTAATATCCATCAAAGCTGGTGGTTGAGGGCCGGGTTGAAAAGTGGCATTTTTGGTATAAGTACATGTACCTACATTCATGCATACACATTGAAAGTGAAATGAAAGAACTGGTCATGCGAAACTCAGCTAATGGAGGATTAGTGCTGGGATATATTTGGTGAATAGAGCGTATTTGCCAACCGTCAATTTCAACTATTGACACTTTCAAAATAGTTCCCCTTGGTGGCCAAAATAGAACTGGTTAGCGGTATGACAGAGTAAACATTGAGACTATGCAGTTCATCACGCCACCTTTGAAAAATATAATTTCCGTTCGATCTGTCCGATTTTCTGTTCAGCTGGCGCAGCTAAAACCCTCTAGTGTCGGATATAGCGCTGGAATAATAAATTATACGCAGACGGTTGATCGGTAGTCTCATTTAACATAACCTTGGAATTGAGTACATCAGCGAGTTCGTTAGCGTACTCCAGCCGAGGCGTCTAGTACACAGCAATACGAGCGAACCCTCTGATCAGGTAACAACACATGATCGTGACGCCAATCACTCAATCAATCTTCGATGGTGCTGTTTCTGCACATGATCTCCGTGCTAACTGTGAGACCTATCCCTTCCTCTGTCAATGCTGCCACCCAACAATAGAGGAATTAGATTTGTATGTGAGATCTGTTATTTGATATAAAAAAATAATGAGATCTGCTAGTAAGGCCACACCGGGTTTTCATTTTCTTGGGGTGGCAGCAATTAGCTGAGCCGTCAACGTCGTCGAGGTTCAGTTGACAAGTCAGCCACAGCTGAGTGAGGTCTGCCGCCAATACCACCACCTATGGCCCCCGGTGGCATGAGATTGGAATTTCCAAAGAGTGGAAGAATTGTAGGCGTGCAGATGTAGTTTTTAGGCACCTCAGGGGGGTCTAAAAATATCGAGACGTGAACCGGGTGTTGAGGGTAAGTGACCAGAATCTGATAAGTAAATGCTGTGGTAAATAGAAACTTTAGGCCAAGCATCAATTTTGGTCAAAATTGATATTTGTGGGGATTATTTGGCTAGGTGGCGTATAGCATTTTTTCAAAATTAGTCGTTGGCCTAATGTTTCTAATACGTGTATTTCTCTTATCAGATTGTGATCACCTTTCGCCACACCCTAGTACTACACCACGGCCAAAAGTACCCGGTAGCACACCCAACAATGGGGGGAACTCCCCCAACGCCAACCTCGATATCTAATCAACACACTGAGATATTTACCTTCAATCTAGAATGGACAAATCTTGAGGACAATTAAATACATCAATCGTTTGTCAGGCCCGTTGCGCGAGGGGGGTAGAACCCACCGGCATATGTATGTGAGGTACGTGCAACGTGTTCTACCGGATTCTTTTGATCATAGTAGGCTCGTACAATCTGTAATAGTCTTTGCACAGATTGCACGGTGTGGCGCAGGCGGGGCGCAAGCAAGGAACGTTTCACACTCAACTTCATTCGCGAGAGTGACAGCCAACCTGGTATGATTAGACCAGATATACCGGACTGCCCTGGTTATTTATTTCCTTGAACGAGACTTTACACCACTCTAGCACACGCAGAGCAATTGTCACATCCCCACCTCTATCATGCCGCACCAACACCTCTCCAATCCCACACTAAAGGCTATCACCGCCGCAGCAGGTCTCAAATTTAACCCTGCTATCCATGGCATCGAGATAGACAGGTGGTTACAGCTGCAAGAGGATCATTTTGAGAAGCTCATTCTGCGGCGTGGGCCAGCCATATATTCCGCTCGGCCACTCACCCCAAGAATCGCAGAAAGCCCTATCCACAAACAGGCTCACAATCCAGAAATCCGGGTGTAGCTGGCGAAGCAGCGGGCCTAGGCCGAGGAGAGATGGAGGGATACAGCAACGAGGTGGGCAAAGATGAAGAGGGGTCGGCTATGCTGGCAAAGGCGCCGTGATTCGACGATTGTTGATTGATTGGCGGTGTTGATGCAAGGAAGAATACAACTATCGTTTTAGTTTATAGCTTATCCTTAGACATAAATAATGGGAAAAACCGTATAGCGGAATCATCTCCACTGCGTACGTGGGCATACTTTGCCGTCCGCATCCCCTCCTCTGTTCTCAAGGTACGAATGTTTAGCCATGGTGGGCACCAGTATTACTACATCAAGATTTGATTTGTTGACAATGCCGCTCTGGGTACATCAGCACCTCTCTAGATCTAGCCGTGAAGTATTGTGACCTGTATCAGCCTCTCCCGGGAGGTCTGGTTTCCTGCTCGGGGCGATTGACAGCGCCATAAGGCAGTGAAAGTTCCGACAGTTTAAGGGATAGTGTTTGGATGGAGATTCAGTTGCATCCCATACAAAATGCGGTCTTGGCACCGTTTTGGCAACTTGACACAATAAAATGAACACAGCTCATGCTAGAAATGTAATGTCTCAATTTTAAGCTGATACGGTGATTATCCATATAAAAAGTATATAGTCTTCCAATTCTCAGGTAATATCAATCAAAACTGATGGTTGAGGACCGGCTTGAAAAATGGCACTTTTAGTGTAAAAGGGTGCCATCTCTTCACTTTCGAGATCGCGCTGTACACATCTAGAGACATGAAGTCGATATATATGAGACAGAAGGATTGTGTTTTGTGGTGTATCCGTGGTATTAAAGCCAATGATTTAGACAATCCGAACACTCAAATACGGCACTGACCGACCCGCCATGGTATTGACTTCCTGAGCACCTAGGGTAACTGACAACCGACCTGGAAATCGCAATAGATGAAGACGTGTTCTTTTTTATAGCAGAAGCTTCAACAGCTCCTACGGCGAGTTCCTGGAGCAGATGGTGATGAACAAGGGAAGACACCCAGTGATGTATGCGCATTCGGTAGCAGTAGATATAAGTTGATGACCCCCCACTGGGTTATATATCTAGATAACTGTGACCAGATTAATATTAAAACCTCCAATAACCTCCGCCACCCGCCCGAAACAGCCTGCCGACTCAGCCACCCCCCAACGGCACCCGCACTGCCAGAAACACAAGCACGAAGTATATGTCTACTCAGCTCCCGTTCTCCCAAGTCCCAGGTATGACTTGCCAAGGTTGGGACTAGCTAACGACGATAGTGACTCCACCGAGTGATAACTGGTGATCGAAAAGAATATCATAATTTTCAAAGAGAAGGCTGCGGTGTTTGGGTGTACCTTTAGTAAGTGTGCAGAGTTGTTGGGTTATTTGGTGTTCCTCATGTCAACGGACCGAAACAACCACCTAGTGTCGGACGAGGCGGCTGCCGAGTAATGAAGCATGAGTGGAAATTAAAATCTGCACTCTGCAGACAAAATTGGTGAGATATATTCGTGGTCAATGTCCACCTGTACCGTAGTGTGAGGTGCTTTACTCGTGATCCCAAATATTAGTGTGGAGATATTACTCGGGAAAGAATTTGATTGGACCTGAGTGATAGCTCATGATTAACATGAAAGGAGAAACTAATCAAAGCCTACATATATGGTGCGCGATAGATGGGAAGACTCTACCACGGCGGGAAATGCATCAATAGATGCATTGCCCACGTACACGCGTCAAGTAAATACATCAATTGATGCATAAGCTGCCGTGAGCTGTGTAAACTCGTACCGTCGATGCATTATTGACTTTTCCCTGGATATTTTAATTCATTATGTCTCAGTTTACTATCCAACAATATCCACGATGGCTTATATGGTAAAATGCGGTATTGTCAAGCTTAATGCTCCAGGTTCGATCCCGACAAAGCATTTTTTTTAAATTCTATCTCTGACTCTCAAGTAATGTCAGCAGTAAAATCGTAAAGTGGGACTGGGGATGCATTCGCCGATGCATTCGCCGATGCATTATATGGAGACATGATGAGGATGCATTATCACTACACATTTCCCGACGTAGTAGAGAGATTGATAATGTGCCAGTATGCTGCTGTAGACACCCCATCGGTTCACCCTGAGCCGATAGATAGCTCGATCTAGCTAATCAACCAAGTCAGTTCAGTCACGAATGATGCTCAGTGAACAAGTTACGTTCTTCAACAAAGGAGACGCGGATTTCGATAGATTTTCTTTGGATCCTACGAGACTCACATAGGATACAGCTCAAACTCAGTTCTCGGAAAACCACAAAGCTCGGCCGACCATGATTATCGATGATCATGACATAGGATGATAGAGTACAAGGGCTAGCTGGTTACCGCTACGGTTGTTTCTTGTGGCTTGAACGACCTGCAAACGAACCTCATTTCATCGATTAATAGCTCTGTTGCAGGTAGCATGTATTTTGCTAAATCTTCTCCTAAAGGTTCAATCTTTCCTTACCAGGTGGCGCTTTGCACCATCTCGTTGATCTAGAAACAGTAGGTGATGGTTCTGGTCTTGAAAGGTGGAAATCGCTCAAAACAGTTTGATACCTATATGTGACATGGGTGAGAATGTGTGCTGTGCGCTTTTTTAATCCAAGAAAGGCCGAATCCCATGGATATCAAAATACCAAACCAGACCATCAGTTCATATGATCACGCGCTGTAGTAGGATGCCGACACACTTTGGCTCTACTTTTCCGCCATATTCCTTCTCCCGTCTCAATCCGGCCTCTTTCAAAAAGGGGGAGACAGCGGAGTGTGAGTGCGGAGGAGGAGAACAAAGCGTCACCCACATCCTGACAGCCTGCAAGGCCACAGCGGGAGCAAGGGCCAAAGAGAAAGACCATAAGACGGTTCAAACCCTCCTGTGGACGAAGACAGGCATCGAGAGCACGCTCAAGATATGGAAAGAATTCGCGAAGTGGAGGCATGGAAACGGAGAAAGGGACGAGGAAAGGGACGAAGATGAGAGAGAGGCGGCACAGGGATGGGGTGGTATTAAGGACAGGGAAGAAGGAGAGGCAGCCTGATCAGTTTTATACCTATTTCTTTTGTCATGTTCTAGTTTTGTTACGGGTACTGTGAGAGGTGGCGGATGAAGAGAGGCAGTTCTGGGGAGTGCGATATTACCATAGACTACGGTCTGCATGTAATTAACGAGTTAAACAAACAAAAAAAAAAACCCCGGCCTCTTTCGATTCTGCATATAAATCTATCTTTGCTGCAAAAGTCTCCAGACCTCGATAGACAATTTGAAAAACTCATTCGAGAGGACTAATCATGTTTCTGCCAGCGGACAAGTTCAACAAATGATCAAAGCTCGACACCGTATCAACTGAAGTGGGGAAAATAGGTCTCTACTGCCAATTCCGAATCTGAACCGGCCACTTCAAAACTCTAGTTGAACGCATCAAGAAATGACAGTTAAGCCCTCTCCTAGCTCTTCCTCTGCTCCCAGATGGACACCTCCGCAACCAAAAAAACCCACCCCCCTTCCTCCTCCTCCCCCTCACCCACTTCACTCCCAGAACACAAACCCAAAACCCGAGTCTTCAAGGTCTGAAATCGCTACAGGTCACAGCACGGCGCAATAAAAGTTCAATTCTTTCACTTGGCAATGCCTCTGATATTACACGGGCGCCATCTATAATCGATTCCAGTATTGAATACCGTCCACTAATGGTGGCAGCATTTTTCTCCAGACGAAGGAATAGGCGTTCCCTTCTTTGCTTAAAAACAGGAGATGCCCCAACTCGTTGCTTACTGCAGATGTTCGATAGCGGCGCGCATTATATCTCGAAAAGACTGTATGCATAGTCCCAGTGCAAACTACTATACCTACAATACTCGAAGAAATCTGGCTATGCATACCAGATCAAACTTGCTAAAAACGGATCCTTCTGAGGCTGATCGATATCGTTCAGGCAATCGTTTTAGCGGTTCTCCCTGGACGGAGATATGTATATCGAAAGCCAGTTTTCGAGCTTTGGCGGTCTTGATGCCACAATAGAAAGCTCATGCAGCTAGTGATATCCGTGGCTTATTAACTAATTCCCTCAACTTAAACCAGGTATGCATATACTCATCCTGGTCACGGTGTAGTCTGTACTAGTAGACTAGATTTGGGAGCCCATTATGGTACTATAAGTATTTCTAAAGCTATCTTATTCATTAGGATATATCTTTTTAATCAGGTATTACCTTTATGAAAATTATAGGGTAAAAAAAGAAGTGAAACATAGGGTTATGTGAAAAAGCAGGCAGAGGACTCCATGGCAGGAAATAGTGATTGTTGCAGGTAACTGGCGTTAGCGGGTGTAAATTGTGTGTATTCATTTACTCAGTTAGTATTGAATATGGGAAGTAGTTGGTGGATGAGGTAGAAATTTAGTCGAAAATGGAGTGTGGTAGATTGAGTGGCGGGGACAAGACAGTAATTATAAGGAGAGTTTATTCTAAACCCATTTGTACTCGTGGATTAAGAGATTCAGTGCGGTAGTATCAACTGTAAAATAGATAGTGTCGATCTTGAAAAAATAAAACGTGTCAGTGAGTGAATTGAGTACCTACATATACTTGCGCGTTCATTAAATAGTCGACCATTTAATGAACGCGTGAATACAGCCACTCAGCAAAAGTGTTTATGGTAGACGACTTCCCTAGCCACCCGACCCGAACGGTCAACGTCAAAAAGGTGTGTGTTCGGGTGGCTAGGGACACCATCTATCGTTTTACTGTTCGTGCGCAGTCTGGCGCACCCGTAATGCTGATGTTATTAAGTTGAGATTGAAAACAACAAAAAAATATACAGTTATAGTTCGTGGCTATATATGAAAAGAAGACATGTCATTGATCTCATTTTTCATTAGTTCTAGCGCCATTGGTCACTGGGAAAGTCTTTCCTGGGGAGACTGTTGTTACGAACACTTTTGGAGAGTGGCTGTACAGAGGGTAGTAACATTATTGCGAAAGTGGGTTTCCGTGATCACCTGATAGTCCTATTGGCTCTTAAAGGAATTTCTGCTGTGAGCATAGACTAAGAAATTCACACCTTTAGCGCTGACTTTCGCATTAATTCTACCAGACTCTGTACAGCGTCCAACCAAAATTCGTGGCAACGGCAACGGTGCGACTCGCAACCCCAGGACATAGCCCGATGGCGCCGCCCCATGCTGAAAAGCTCTTCAAAGGATCACTTGTGGATACTTGTGGTTGTTGTGCTTATAATCGTGATCCAGCGGTTGGTGTTCGAAGCCGTTGCCTCGTGAATTTCCCCACGAATTTTGGTAGGGTGTTATACAGAGGGTGGTAACATTATTGCGAAAGTGGGTTTCCGTGACCCGATAGTCCTATTGGCTCTTGAAGGAATTTCTGCCGTGAGCACAGACCAAGAAATCCACACCTTTAACATTTTAGACCGGGTACCGTGTCAGACCTAGAAGAGTGTCAATCCCATACGAATTTGTATAGGGACTTCTGTTGCCAAAGCTATCTTCACTATCTCTTGAGATATTTATAGCCTGATTTTTAGTAAACGAATTCCACTTAAACGTATATGGATTCGGATGGTTTCCAGATCGATTATCCTCTATTATGGTGTTGTGGGGTGTTCAGGCTTTGTGTCTGGTTTTGGTGCCGTTGCCATGCGACACACTTCTGGGTCTGACACAGTACTGGGTCGAAAACGTTAGCGCTGACTTTCGCATTAATTCTACCAGACTCTGTACATCCCTTCGTGTGTTTTCACGACCTGGCGCTAATGGGCAGCTTTTACTCGGTAATAAACCTAACCCTCATTCCGTGAACCATTTGCTGTGAAGTCACCTTCTGTGACCTCTCCTATACCTTTTTCAGGTGTCTCCACAGTCTGTAGTAGCTAGATTTTTTGAATATCACCACGCCGTCGCGGGCCTAATATGTCTCCGATTTTGCTCTGACACACGAAGGGATGGATACGTACAGATGGATAATACGAGTGTCCGAATTTAGTCTGTAAAACATATTAGCGAGAGGAGGTGGACAACAATTGGGTAGAATGTAAACAGTAAATATATATTTCCTAAAGGAGATATTCGGTCTGTAGAAACCGAATGGAGAGTCTGTTGCGATAAACTAAATAACACAGTTGTTAGTCGTCTATGTCAGAACCTTCTAGAGAAAGGAGCAAGTGGGATTCTAAGACTCAAATACAAGGGGTGGCAGATGATATTTCTTGTCTGACAGGATATTTTGGAATTCAAGTTGTTGGAAATGCGCTAGGTTCTGTTGTTTGAAATAGATCATTAGTGAAGGCTAGTAAACACTTGCCAGATAGGTTTCTTTACGCCATAGTATTAGCTTTATGCGACCATTTTGTACATACCTAGAAACAGAATTAACATGACTTAAAAAAAAAAAAAAGAGAAAAAAGTAAACACTTGCCAGATAATACTGATCTGACTAGAAGAACGATATTAAGAGTAAAGCATCTACAGTCACTCATGAAAAGTGTTCGTGATTCACATCAGAGTTGGACAGTGCGTGATCCGGCTTACCAGATGTATCTATAAAATTGTATCCAGTGAGTGACAGAGAATAAAATATCATGGATGTTTAATATTGACTTTGACCACCATTGACTGTTGCTGTGTTGAGATTTTGAACATTTCAATGGGCACTTTGGTTCCTGACTTGGGTTGGACATGTCACATTAGATCCGAATAACGAACACTTTTGATGAGTCACGGTGGCTGTACGTAGTTATAAGTAAAGGTCAGTATTTAAGCGATCAGGTGGACGTGAATGACTTGAAAGGGGTATACATCAACTACACGTAATGCTCGCTGATGTGTGGAAACAGAGTTGATATGGTAGAGCTAATTAAACGTGAGATAGAATGGCCCATTGCCATTATAGATTGGAGGAGGGAGATAGGTGATAAAACTTACGGGAGAACATGAGTAGATTAAGAAGGTGATATGATGTTTCAGGGTGATAAGATATTAGAAAACGCCCTCTGCTACGTCGGGAAATGTGTAGTGATAATGCATCCTCATCATGCCTCCATATAATGCATCGGCGAATGAATCCCCAGTCCCACTTTACGATTTTACTGCTGACATTACTTGAGAGTGAGAGATAGAATTTTAAAGAGAAATACATTGTCGAGATCGAACCTGGAGTATTAAGCTCTGGGGCATTAAGCGTGAGGATCCCGCATTTTACCGTATAAGCCATCAGTGGATATAGTTCGATAGTAAATTGAGACATAACGAATTAAAGTATAAAAATTGCATGTAGGGAAAAGTCAATAATGCATCGACCGTACGAGTTTGCACAACTCACGACAGCTTATGCATCAATTGATCCATTTACTTGACGCGCGTACGTGGGCAATACATCCATTGATGCATTTCCCGCCGTGGTAGAGGCCTAGATGCGGTGGTTTAGGAATGAGGTTGTATTGATGGACCTATTATATCGCTCAATCTATAACGTTAATGTAAAGTTAACTGATTGACGGGCATGGAGGTAAAGAAGCGAGAAGTGCGCACCAAGATACCACTATAACGAAAGCCTACTGTGGACCAAGGAAGGATTGGAACTGGCCCTGAAAATATATGGAAGCAGTTTACAGAATGGCGAAGACAACGAGGAGGGGGGAATGAAGAGCAGGAAGAGGATATGGAAGACTAGAAAAGGAAGAGGAAGTGGAACATGGATGGGATTGGACTGCAGGCTACGCTGTTACGTTCCATCAGTCAGTTGTATGTTTTGTTTGTTTTGACATTGTGCGAGGCGGCGGAAAACGGGATGTTCTGGGGAGTACGATATTACCATAACGGAAAGGTTGCATGTGATTAGTGGAGGTATCCCTTGGACGGATGAAACCGTCAAATTCGCAGCCTGGACCGTGCACGCACTGAGTTGGGTATATCCGTTGCTCTTAACGGTTGAAAATAGTCATAGAACCAATTAAAATAAGTGTTAGATACCTGCTTAGGCTAGTATTAGCTCAAAAAAGGTAAGCTGCGAATTTGACAGTTTCATCCGTCCAGAGGATAGATATTTAGATTAGAATGAGACGTTTTCTAGCAACGCGGGAAGGAATAATACTTAGTCTAAATGGGAAACAACATTTATTATAACAAGGGCATTTGGGTACAGACAGCTGATAGATGATTATGATTAATAAAATATCCGTCGGGGACGTCGATGCCACGGGGAGAGAGATGAAGAAAATGAAGAAGAAGAAAGGGAGGCAGCGAAAGGATGGAGTGAACTTAAGGACAGAGAGGAAGAAGAGGCAGTTTGATCAATTTCAGTTGTTTCACGTTATTTTCTGTTTATGGCACGGGTATTGTGAGGGGAGTCGGAGGTGAACGGGCAGTTCTGGGGCAGTGCGATATTACCATAGGCTACGGTCTGCATGTAATTAATGAGTTAAACAAAAAAAAAAGGGGGCCGTCGATGCCAGAGACAGTCACCGAGTAATATCTGAAGATTAAAACCTGAACTTAGCATTGAATACTGGAATCTCACGTCAGCAGGTATATAGGGTCAATTGGATAGAGGGACTACTGTTCCTCTATGGAGGAAAGTGGATGCGTATGGTCAGCAGTAGCCGACAGCGTAAGCTCCACCTACCTGTCCTTCTATCAGTCCTGTCACTGTTCCAAGGCTCACTGTGAAGCATTAATAAAATAGAGTTACCTACATAAGGACAATGAGAAAGTTTCTGAGTAGTGAGAACTGTCGTATCGTCAGAATAAAAACCTAATTTCCAGTAGGAGTGTTAAAATCATGTCGGTTGGATATATGAGTACAAGAATAACCTTAATTATGTGAGGAGGAGAATTATGACTGGAGAGAGCAACATTTGAACCATCCGTAGTGGTAAGAGCTATAGACGAGAAAGTATGAAATAATAAGAAGTTGGTGATGTGATGGCCCAGCCGATGAAGTTGACAAGTATCTTCAGTGACTGGGTTGGAGCGCTCTAAGACTGACATAAGTGGCCACAGAGACTCACAGAGCATACGTCTACCACGTACTAGATTAACGATCCCTCCCAGACTCGGGAATTCTGATTAATTCAAGCCGGTGGAAAGTCTTGACCCATAATCTTGACTAACTCCTGCATGGCAAACGCCCCCACCAAAGTCGATGATACTGAGCTGCAACGGATCTCCATACAATTAAATAATAGATTTAATTATTAGATAGTTTAACTAGTAGCTATGTGGGGGGCGTGGAAGAACGGTGGAGCGGAAGGTGGATGAGCAGCGTAGGGGGGGGGTGTGGATGAGCGGCGGATGGTGGACGGTAGAGGGAGGTGGGGTGAGCGGTGTAAGAAGTCCCCCCACCAAACACGCTCTACATACACAGGGATAAAGAACTAACGCCCTTGCATCACCTCCGACCTTTAAAACATTTCGCGCATGCGGGAGGAGTTCACCATTTATACTTTAACAGGATATGCTACTTTAACTGAACAGGGGGCATTTAATTTACTAAGTGTTATTTGGTTAAGTTTAATTTGTTTAAATCAAGGTATATTATTTCGAGGTACAAACAGTGGCATAAAGTTAATACCTACTATGGCCCAATTTACAAACTTTGCGCAAATGGAGCCAGCTCTGTTTTCTGACAACCTGATTGGTGCCGATCACACCATGAACCAATCAGATAATCTCTATTATAGTAGTTTAATTAAGCACCTAGCTGTGTTGTAGCTAAACAGGGATGTGGTTTAATTTAATCCCGTGTGTTTTCACGACCTGGCGCTAATGGGCAGCTTTTACTCGCGAATAAACCTAACCCTCATTCCGTGAACCGTTTGCTACTTTTTGAATATCACCACGCCGTCGCGGGCCTAATATGTCTCCGATTTTGCTCTGACATACCAAGGGATATTTGATATATTAGCGGGGTGTACTAGGGATGCAATATCGGTACATTCCTGATAACGGTCCCTTCTACTTATTCCTGTCACCGTGCCTTTTTTTTTTTCCCCCTTAAACCGTCGCCGTACATTTAATTGTGAGTAGCGGTGGGCCACCTCGCGACCGCGAGTTTATGGTGTTAAGTAATAAATTATAAAGATTTTGAGTTTTAAATGGGGCCATCGGCCCCCCCAATTCCACCTCCTCTGTTTAATTCACCCTCAAGAATTATGAGGGGCCTTCGGCCCCCTGCTACCCTACTCTTCTCTATACTCATGGGGGACCTTAGCATCGGTCCCGCTCAATCGTATTTTGATGGGTATGTTGAGTAAGGTACATACATACTCGCTTGTCAACTATGTAACCAGCAAAACACAACTTATAAAAGGTCGCGTACTTATACCAAAATATCAACGACCAAGTAGAGTATAATTTTGACAAGGTAGATTCATGCTCCAAATTCTTGGCCTAATTGAGACATTCGTAAAGGTAACCGTGGAAATTACATTACCTTCGGTTTTGATACACTGAGCGGGTGGTACGCATATGTAGGTGAATGAATTCAATGTAGGATGGTTGATGGCCTCATTCCCGTTCCCAACTCGGATGATAGCCTTAACTGACAAAGCCTATGTGACATTGCTACTAGTCACAGCGTGACAGCAATCAGAATGCAGTAATTATGTGGCATGGGGCGTTACTGATGGCCAGAGCGGGAGCGGCCTTGATGGCCGCCCTGTGCGGGCATACCAAACCTATTGTGATGGTATTGTGATAGTATTGATACAGTATCCCTCAAAATCTATTATTCCCGGCCATACAGTATCAATTCCATCTAAATAAAGCATTCTATTTAACACGTCTGCATGGGAATAAACCATTCCCAACACTACTGGTTTAACTTCGGGGGGCCGAGCAGCAAAGAATTCTTTAGCTTACCATATTACTGCAGTACCTAGGGTACCCAGATTTCCCATATTGTACTTTCCTATATTGCTATCAGAAGCACCAGCCCCGCTGAATATATGAAGTTAATATGTACATGATTACGTCCTAAACCTTGAGCAGCTCCAGATGAGCAAAATGATGTGCCTCGGGCATGATTGACTTGTTGATTTTATACATTGAGCTCCCTTGAGGCAGATGGCTCGAGGCAAGCCCTCAAGTATCGAGGCCCTGCCAGGGTGAAACACACTACTTGGCCATTTTTCTCATACCCAAACCGGGTGTGAGCATATATATTATGCCATGGAACCCAGACACTGCAAGGCGTTCTTACCTCAAAATTGACTAGCCTCGCTGCGCAATCCTTCCCTCAATCTTTCTTTGCTTTGGCTATATACTTGTACGCAATCTTGGCTTCTGCACGCGACGTTTCCTCAGGCTGCATCTTCCTTTTGACTATGCACCCTAGACTTTTTAACTCTCCGTCATGTACCAGCCCGACACCTAAGGGCGGCACTGCTACCGTCGGCATTTCAGTGCAGCTTAATTCTTACATTGCCATAGACTACGGTCTGCATGCAATCCATGAGTTGAACCAAAAAAAAAAAGCTTAATCCTTACAATAGCCAGGGTTAGGGCCAGGGTCATGGATTATCACTCGCCCCTTCCAAGTTGTCGGTTCTTTTTTTCTTTTTTCGTTTAGCTCACCGTAGTCTATGGCAATATCACAATCCCTAAACTACCCTCCATCTACCGTCACTCCCAAAATTAAAATAACTAATGAACGCTCAAACTAACTATCTTCTTTTCTTTTAAAAACATTTGTGTATTCTCCCTAATCTCCACTCTTGGGCCGAGTAAGTTCTTTCCCTCGTAGGCCTTCCTCATATTCCTGTAGTCTTCCACCTTCAGTAAGATCTGTATACCCGTCCTTGCAAATACCTCTATGGAGAATTCGTAGCCAAGGTCTCCGTTGTGCACCCCCGATATCAGTATATTTTCTTCCTTAAACCATGCACAGCCTCTGGGTGTGTCTTGTTCTGTTTCGTTTGCCCTTTTACAGTCACGTACCTTTGTTTCCACTCCGATTAACAGGGGGTGTAATCGTCTCCACGATTCTATGCTCCGGGAGAGCAAACCGTTTTTTTTTTGACTAATTTATTTCTTATAAGTAAACTTTCGGTTGTGTTGAACGCCAACCCCCATCCACCACCACCAGGTAAGATAAAGGTAAATGTAAAGAGAAAGATAAAGGTAAATATAAAGATAAAAACAAAAACAAAAACAAAACCCCTCGCTCCTTCTCACAAAGAACACTCTGTCTCTTCTGCAGATTGTACATACACCCTTCGTACCCATGGTATTCTTTTCTTGCTTTAATTCCACAAATAATTTTGTACCATGGAGTATTTCTAGGTTGCGATTGTAATAGACTACGGTCTGCATGTAACCAACGATTTAAACAAAAAGAAAAAGAGCGCGAGATGGCAGTCGAGAACGGAAAATTCAAGGGAAGTACGATACTACCATTGTAGACAGCCTGCATGTAATGAATGAGTTGGGCAAGAACAAAAAGAATCATAAAGTCTCACTCGGCTAACATATAACCTAACATATCAAGTATGTGACTATTTTTCCTCCCCACCCCCTCTCGCCTGGTATGCCGACTAAGCAAGTTTTACTGATTGGCTCATTGGTTACTCCGCTGCTTGGATAAGTGGCTGGTGCGTGTTGCTAATATTTTGGGGGTGATATGATATATGGACAAAATGACGTTGACCTCAGTACCCAACACATGCCCGAAAGGCCAATTTATGAATTGATCTTTGATGTTACTGTTCCTGCATTGTGTATATTCACAATGAGATCTATGCTACCTGGAAGGTGAAGTGAGCCGTGCCCACCAGTACGGTTGCCGTTCGAGCACGTCTCCCACAGCTCAGAGAAGAGAGCTGCCAATAAGCGGCTAGGAACCTCGTAGGAAGCTGTTTTAACAGATGTATTATTACGCACTTGACATCCTAACGCCGCTGTATTTGAATATGTTGAATTCCATTTATTGTAAGGGAACACATAGCTGTTAGGTGTGTCATCACGGTAGTAGTGGTCTATGCCTAGATGAGCATCATTTTTCATGGGGCTTGAATCACTAACTTGACAGGTAAGGTCTAGTTGTGCTCCAGGAACAATGAAATTGGTGATTTTGGTTACTTGTCCAAACTTGCTGTCGGTTGCCCCTGAGGCCAGGAACGCATAAGCGGCGACGATCAAGAGGGACAGTTTCATTTTTTGGTGGGATTTACAAGGTGCTAGTGTCTCTGAGCCGGCAAGGAAACGCATACAGCAAAATCTATCAATTCCACCCCCGTGGTGAAGGGATGTTGCTAGATTTATGGTAGGGATGGAATCTAAAAGAAGTATTGGCTAGAAATCTCGAGCTATTGTTCCCTCCAACCGCTGGAAGTTTTGTAAGGACGGAGTTCCGAGAGGGTCTAATTATGATAGGTTTGCTGTATTTATAATTCTCTCCCATTTCCCCCCGTTTTCTCTAGAAGTGCCTTCAGCTATATATATATTAAGGGTCCTCAAAACTATGCTCAGGTCTGATTAAGTTTCTAGTACAAGCCTGAGACAGGACTATTCTTTGTGGCTTAAAGAAAGCCCTCACTAGCCTGATACCGGACCTCCGCTCCGGCTGCCTACGAAAGACTCGGTACGCCCTGTGTACTATATTGACCCGCCTTGATTGTTTTGGGAGGGTACTATGATGTAGCCCAGTCTTTCCTTGAATAAAATCATGATGGCTTAGAGTTTATGACCACCATTCTTTTCTCTCTTTTAGGCACAAAGGGTGCGCAGCATTGTTTGAAGTAAACACAGGCTGGGCATGAGACTACTGGGATATATACGGAGCGATCTAGATTCTAGATCACTCCATGGCATGTAATCTCCTTCCGGATTAGTGACTTTACGCAGATTGTTAGAAAAATGGTTAAAAGGGTCATGTGACCCGATGACTTTATGACTTTGTACTATCCATCCCCCCCCCCCCCCCCCCTCTCACTACAATCGGCTCACTACCCTTTACACCTTCAACATCTCCTTCGCCACCCTGAGGTTCCTGTTACGTTCGGCGGCTAATGCTTGAGGAGAATATCTGTAGGTACAGCTAAGTAGTGGGGTGAGTTTTGGTCGCCAGGGGTATTTACATGTAGGTACAGCGCGATTTCGGAAGTGAAGATCTGGCAACCAAACCACAACGTAATCGGCATTGATAATGAATAAGGCTTTCGCGGGTGAAATACAGGACACTGGATTTAATATGCCTAAAAGGGCACTCTGAAATTAGGTGTGGAAGTAGTTATGTACATGAGCGAGAAGTAGGGCAACTTACAAATATGCGGTCTTGGCAACTTAACACAATAAAATCAGCGCAGCTCATGCTAGAAATAGAATGTCATAATTTAAGCTAATAGAGAGATCATCCATCCCTTCGCGTGTTTTCACGACCTGGCGCTAATGGGCAGCTTTTACTCGGTAATAAACCTAAATCTCATTCCGTGAACCTCTTGTTGTGAAGTCACCTTCTGTGACCTCTCCTATACCTTTTTCAGGTGTCTCCACAGTCTGTATGTAGGTAGCTAGAATTTTTGAATATCATCACGCCGTCGCGGGCCTAATATGTCTCCGATTTTGCTCTGACACACGAAGGGATATACAAAATACAAGTCATTCCCGGCACTCAGCCGGTCATATCTTATTGATAGAATACCAACAAAAGCAACATCGCTCTCCGCCTAAGTTAAGCCCTGAATCATAACTAATATCAATAATAGTCACCAATGCCAACTAACAAAATGCAAGCCCCGAATCGCCACCACTATCAATACCAGGATGAGGTTATATCACTATTAATACTAACTAAAAGTAAGACCCAAATCGCCACCAATACTAACAAAGGTAACTCCGAATAGCCAATATCAATACTAACAAAGGAAATCTGGAATTGGTCCGAGTACTGGGGGTTTCAGGGAGTGTAGGACGGTGTGAGTTAAACAAAAAAACAAAAAAAAAAAGAGTGTAGGACGGTGGAGACGGGTATATGGCGCCGCCTCATGCGCATAATTCAATGTTAACAACTCGCGCGTGTTCGTGAAGTGGGCCATTGTAATATCGCATCTAATAAACACCATTAGTGATAAGCAGTAATAAACATACTAATAATAAAAAAACATTAAACGGTCTACCCGGACTTACACGTCATGAACGAGGCCGGGTGAGAAAGAAAAAAAAAGAGGAGAGGAGTAAGGGTACTACTGGACTGACACGTGGAGAACGAGGCCAGGGAGAACAAGGAGGAGATAAATCATGCTGGAGCGATACACATAAAGTGAGTCTAGCGTAAAAGAAGAAGGGGTATACTAGATTGACACGGGATGCACAGGACTACAGTTGCAACTCGCTATGCTGGATCTCAATACGCCGGATCCCTTGCTGTCCCGTACGAAATCCTGGGGGGTTTTGATTTTCCTCTTGCGAAATCAGTTTGCTATCCCGGATTTCTTGTGAATATTTGCTATCCCGTACGAGATCCTTTGGATCTTGGTGATCCGGCATATCGAGTTATGACTGTAGTAGTAAATAATGGAATGGCACTGGGCTTACAGCTTCACACAACCAGCTAGGAGAGGGTGTGCTGGAATTATATCAAAAAGAAGCCCAGCGGGAGAGGATGGGGAGTTGGGGTTACATCATGACGTAGCCCAGCATATAGAAAGAGAGGGCTGGGTTGATACGTGATACACGGGACCAACAGAGTGAATACAGTGGCTCACCTAGTGACGGCGGATCCTGTCTGATTGTTGTGCCCGTAGTAATTTACTCTCGGCATCCCAACCTTAACTGCCATTGGCCTCAAATCCCTGCCAGCCATCAGGGAGGATCCGCCTCCACCCCGTGAGTGACTGTAGTGGAAAAGCTGGATTTTATCCGAAAAGGCCCAGCGTGAAGGAAAGAGGAAACACTAGAGTCATCCCACAAACCGTAGAGATAATGTTGACACCCCTTCGAAAATGCCAAGTGGTGGCTAGGGCCAATGGGTGTTGTGGTTTTTGTTGGTCTATTACCCATTTCTGCTATGGTCTTTTGTCCCGTGAGGGGTGTCAGCATCGACGATTTATGGGATACATCAAAAGAGCCTAGTGGGAGAGAAGAGGTACTAGAGTTACAGCACGAGGCAGCCTAGCGAAAAATCCAGAGAGTAACATCGATTACCATGGGTAAGAATAGCGGGAGCAGTAAGGAACGTTGGACTTATAGTTTGTGGCAGACATCGGGAGCAAAAGGGGATTCTGGAGTTATCACTTAAGCTGTCGCGAAAATGCTGACCCCCCAAGAAAAAGCAAATTTGGTGTGGCTTTACTCACAGATCTTGTTATCTCCCTTATCAAATAATTGATCTCCCATATAAACTTAATTCCTCTATTATAGGGGGTCAGCAATTGACAGCTTAAGGGGTATCATACACAATGCATGAATCCAAGGAGAGAAGAGGGAGATGCCGGATTGATACGTGATACACGATACCGGCAGGACAGGGCGGGGGTACTGGAGTTACAGCTTAAAGAAGCCCAGCGACGGAGGACGGGGTGGGGGTGGGGTTATATGTATCACGAGAAAGCCCAGCGGATCTTGATGGGGACGGGGAGGGGGTACCTCTATATATACTTACCCGAAGATACCACGTTGTGCGTCTCCCTCGACCCCATCCGAAGAAGACAGCTGTAGGTGTAGGTGTTCACGATACACCCCCGGTAGTGCCAGTCGATAGCCGTTGGCGTAGAATAGAGTGATGACAACTTGCCGTAACGATCAAGGATGATGATGATATGTGATGATGGATCCGGGAGATGATGATATATCAACCACAACCACCATGCATTGGCATCGGAATCGGTCTGAAACGAATGAAATCGTGTACGGGGTCTTGAAGGTCCGCGCAACATGCAGGAAGGCCCCGCGATATACTTTGCGTATATCTGGGTTTCCAGATTCCCTATAGCTTAGCATCATGGGGATTTTCGTTGTTGAAAAACCGAGCTAGATGTAGACTTTACCTATTCACAGTTCAGAGTGGAAATGGGGGTCTTAAGGATTGGTCGGGAAGCATTGAGAAGGGAAGACAGGATGGAGGTAGAGAAGCACAACGGGAAGCACTTGGTGGGACCAGAGGGGCAGAAACTACAAATTGTATTAGAAGGTAGAGGCTAGAAGAGTCGGCGTGTTACCTTTTTTTTTCTTTCTTTCCTTTTAGTTAGGCAGTGGCGGTGGAAGAGTGCAAGCTTGCTGAATGCCCTTTACTGGGTGTGGCCAGGAGTGAGCAGGGTAGTTCTGGGGTCGTGATATTGCCATAGACTACGGTCTGCATGCAATTAATGAATTAAACGAAAAAAAAAAAAGAAAAAAAAAAGACTTTATTCACGTGTTTTTTACTCCTAGTGAACCTAACCCTCACTCCGTGAACCATTTCCGCAGGTAATTTATGGCAGCACCAACTCCTCTTCTTGGCTAGATTCTTGCTGATCACTATTGCGAATCTCGGGCACAGACGAAGGTATGGTGCCCCACGCTTAAAGGCCAACGGCTAATAACCTTGTGGCGACAAATTGTAAAGAAAAGCGCTTATGCTTGTGGATATCTAGTACTAGTGATGAAGTTTAGTTCCATCATTTAGAATCGTAGTGTCTGGATTTTGGTATTTTTGCATATAAAATGGAACAGTATTATCTCTTCGTCAAGGGGTGGCTAGTGTTTCAGCATTTACTGTGGCGTCTTCGGCCCCCACGAAACAGACCGCCGGAAAACTTGACTGATCCGTGGCGCAACGGCACTATTGCAGCCACAACTGTTCCACTTCGGTATTAGTTATAGACGACTTTACGGGGGTACCCTGAACCGTGCCCCCGTGCCATCTTTACCACCCCTGCGCCTATCACCCGTACCTGCATATGCAATTGTATGGCGAAATGTCTGTGCACCATATAACAGAGATACAGAGTATGCAAGCTGCAAGCAGGGGCTCAATTTGGTGTAGCTTTTCGCCAGACACGAATCGGAGGTAGTAGACCCTTTGCGCAGATAGAGCAGTCTCTAAACTCCACTTGTATGATTGGTTGATGGGAGGACGGCGTCAATCAGGTTACCCGAATTTGGGGCTGGAGTACTTATGCACAAAGGGCCTACCATCAAAAGTCATTTTCCGGTAGTCGAAATTGTTACGAACTTTCTCCAAGAAATATCCGAGTGACCTCGTGGGGGAATCTCGGGGTTCGGAAGGATTTAAACTCCGAAATGCTTCCCTAAGAGCCCCCCGAGAGTCGCCTGACGGTAATATCCCCCTGAAAAAACAACTCGCCAAAAGAAAAGAAAAAACCTATTCCACCAGACTATGCGCAGAATCTTACCTGTCCCGAGTATATGTAGGTACATGTATCTAAGATGTGGCCACCAACACCCCCTCCCCCTCCTCCCCCCCCAAACTCTCCATCATCATCATCATCATCATCATCACCAACTCTCCATCTCACCGCACCTATCGGAACCTCGCACTCTTCATTTCATATCCTACGCTCTCCGTCCCACAGCACCGCACAGCCGCACCATCGAGCTCTCCATCGCGCACTCTCTTGGTCTCATCAATTCCATCATTGAAGCAACTAAATCAATCGCATTTATCAATGGCGTGTCACGCCTTTTCACCCAGCCCGGGTTCTGTGAATGTTACTCAACTCATCCCCGGCACACTTATGGGTGATGCAGGGAGGGAATTAGGTTGGTTCTATCATCCTCCCATCACAGGATAAATACTAATCAGAGTGGATTATCGAGCGCCTCAACAGCGGCCCCAGATCTATCTCTCTCATCAACCCTAGTTTCATCGACCTCATTAGACTCTGCTGCCGAACAAGAGTCAACTCCACCATCTCTAGCACTAGTACCTCCAGAGATAGCGGCTGTAGGTGGGAAAGGCTGCCCCTTCACCAGTGCTGCTTTCAGTACGGGACCCCCCGCGCCTAGCGTTCAAGGGACGCCTCAAATACGTCTCTCCACTAGACCTACTCTCGCTCAGCTCTTGAACAGGGAAACCCCTCCGGCGAGGAATAGGGGAGGTTCGGATCGCTCCATTCTCCTTCGGAGTCTTCGCTCCGGTTTACCCCCCGCTGCTCCTCCTCCTGCCGCTGCTCCTCCTCCTGCCGCTGCTCCTCCTCCTCGATCCATGGTATCCCCACGGGCAACGGTAATTAGCCTACTAGGTATACCTGATGTTGTTACCCATTCTGAGCCAATCTTGGAAGTCCATGCTTTGCCTCCTCGATGCGCTACAATTCCACTTCTTAGGTACCCTGATACTCGATTGAACCTTATCCCTCCGCCGACTTGTGTGCCGCCTTCTGCTATAATGCAGCGTCTTCGACTGCCTGGACCGCTCACCGTACCTGCATCCTCTACTTTTAGCTGTCCTCTTCCGGATACATTCATTTTCTCTACGCCGCCCAAAACCATCTCCGCTCCATCAACAGAGGAATCATCTGTTGTGACCTCATCTCCTGCAGCTCCTCTCTCTCCCCTGGCTGTCGGTCTATCTATCCCCTCAACTGATCCTTCCGGTGGTGGTCTCATTTGCCCGGTAGTCAGTGCAGCGACTATCATCACAAGTCCGGTAGAGATCATCCCTCCTCCTTCTTCCCCGGCATTCCACCCACCATCCACTCCTGCCCCTGGTGTTGCGCCCGTCAAATCCACTGCGGCCGCTACTGCGCCTCCTTCTCCCCCGGCTACCCCTCCGTCACTTCCAGTTGACCCTCCATCTCCTCCGGCTGCTCCCGCCTATTCTCCGACAGCACCCCCACTCCCATTGGCCAGCATTGTTGTACCTCCTCCTTGTGCAGACCCAATCTTCCCCCCGCCTGTTGCTGCTGTATCTGCTGTACCTGCTGTCCCTTCTGCCCCTTCTGCCCCTACTGGTCAACGCTTCCCGCTTCCGCCGATTCCTGTTGCCATTTCTCTCCCTAAGAAGCCAGTGACAGTCACCACTCTCCCGGTAGGTGCCGTTGCTGCCACAACAAGTCAAGTAGCAGCTGGGGCCCCACTCCGTCCCACGGCCCCGGTATCGGTTTCGCCTCCGCCTATTGTCATTGGACTCCCTCTTCCTCACAAGAGCCTTGAACTCCCATCGAGGATAGTTGAAGCTCCTCTCTGCTCTCCTGTTCCAGTCTCAATCCACACACGAGTTGCTGCTACCACTGCTTCTGCTCCTCGTTTCCCGCTCCCATCGATTCCAATTTGCACCTCTCTTCCCTCTACAAAATTTACTACCGCCCCCGCTCCCCAGCGTGTTCCTCCTGCCCCAGGAATAGTGTACCCTCCGCCCAGCCAAATCAGCTTTCCTCCTACGGTCGTGTCCGTCCCTCAATCCTTCTCAATTCACTCTCTCCCCATGGGGATCACTACCGCCCCCGCTCCCCAGCGTGTTCCTCCTGCCCCAGGAATGCTTTCCCCTCCGCCTAGCCAAATCAGCTTTCCTCCTCCGGCCGCGTCCGCCCCTCAATCCTTTTCACTTCACTCTCTCCCTATGGGAATTACTCCTCCTCAGCGCAGTGCAGTATCGTTCTTCACTCAACATGGGATTACCACATTTGGCACTGCTCATGGTTTTCCGGTGGCATCTGCTCCTCCTGGTGTATCTATGCTCTTTGTTAGTGCACAACCTCATTTCAGCCAACAAGCCATTCCGTCATTCATTCATCATCCGCCTGAGCTTTCACAATCAGAACCTGTCGAATCTTACACGCCACACCTCGCTGTACCTCCTATTACCTATACGACACTCAGTGCCAACTATGCTGGACACTATCAAGCGCGGCCTATTAGCCGCACAAAGGCGAAGCAAATGGAACGTCAAGCTAAGATAAATCAAAAGAGACAGCAAAGAAAAGAGAAGGCAGTTGCGGCAGCCGCAGCTGCAGTGGCCTCAGCTCAAGCCGCTACGGGAGCCATGACTGCAGCTGCACTTTTGCCCGTATATACAGCGCCAGATGCTCCGGCAGAAGGGTCGACAACAGTAGCGGCATCATCCTTGCGGGCATTGACTCCCACCCAAGCTTCCGCACAGGCCTCTCTATCCGTCACACTAGTAGCCACACCAGCAGCTACATCCGCTACTCGGGCTCTGACACAGGTATCCACACAGGCTTCTCTGGCGGCGGCTGAATCCGCTGATAGAGCTGCATCGAGGATAGCGCCTATTGTACCTGTCGAAGCCATTGATATATCATCAGATACCGAGACGGCTACATCAAGTGACTGCCCTTGGAAGATGTATGGCTGCAGGTTCAAATTTCCGGTGGCTGAGCAAGGGTGCGCAAATGATGGTCCAGCGGTGAAACCAAAACATGAAGAGATCTGCAAGTACCGGACAAATGCTAGAGTGCACAGCATCTGGAAAGACCTTATTGAATATCAACAGATGTATCCCGATTCTAGGCCCGATGTATGGGGTGCTATGGCGTCAACTGCGTCTCAATTTAAAGCTGTGGAGGTTCATGATAAGTCTGCATGTCACGCTGACGAACCTTTGTTGCTTCATCCTGCAGATGTTTGGGAGAAGGGGGTGCCGCCACAGCAAAAGGCGGAGCTTATCTGCTTCACCTCGAGGCCAAGGGTATGTCCAATTCACAGTTTACAGAGGATTCAAAAGCTAACTATGCTTAGGTTCCCACCACTGCCGTTCCCGAGGGAGGTGACTACTTCAACATCATACACCAACTACACTGGGGAAACCATTCGCCTAGCGATGTTCAATACGTTCTGGGCGTCTTCCCAGAGGCGCTATGCGCGCAATACCCACTCTCTGTCCCTGTGTCCCTTGACAGGAGAGGCAATAGGGTCGGGTACGAGGGCTACAATCTCACACCTCTTCATTCTTGGATTGACATACACGTTGACCATGGACAGGATAATATCTTTGCTTGCATTGGAGAAGCAGAGGAGATTTGGCTTCTTTGGCCCCCAACTCCCAAGAACGAGCAGGAGTTTTACTCGAATGCTTATCTGGAGGCGAACCTCGACGGCGGCTCACGTGTAAGGTCGCCGCTAACATCCAGACTTGCCTTGATTGCTCCTAATCTAGAGTTTGGAAGGATAGCGAGAACTGGGGCCGACTATGCACTCTACGTCCCTGCCGGCTGGATCCACGGTTTTCTAACTATCAAAGGAGGTATTCTAGCAGGGTATATCTTCACCGCCGTGGATCGTCTGGAAACCGTTCTGCACTGCCTCAACCTCGAGGTGGATAATGGGGGCGATATCGAAGACCTTCAGAGAACGCTTGGTCTAATTCTTGATATGTTCGAAATGGAACTGGTTCATGGAAAGGCTCTGCAGGCAAGCATCGGACGCTGGCTAAAGCTACTTGAGCTCCTCCGAAAGAACGAAAAAAGCTGGGGCCCTGGCGTTGAAGCCAGAACTAAAAGTATTGTCGATGCTTTGGCCAAGCGTGGTAACAAGGCACTTCCTGCAACCTGCCCATGCGGAGAGACTGGTTCGAAGAAGGGAAAGTTTGACATGGCCAAGCACGTCAAAACCCACGTCCTTGAATTCGAGATTGAAGGCCCAGTCCCTAAAAAGGCGCGGGGTAGACCACGAACAGGCAAAGCGGAAATAAAGACCGCAGAAATAAAGACCGTAGCCAAGCGCGGAAGAAAACCTGCTGTAAACGCTGCTGTAGTGTCTGGTGGTGACGTACAGGAGATCAATGACGAGGAGTACACAGCTGCCACAAAGAGACAGAGGCTGACTAGGCCCAAAGACAAGGCAGCTTCTAGAAACACAAAGATTTACGATAGTATCAGCCTTGAATACAAGAAGTAGTGGAATCGATTGTACCTAATATCACAGCCGGAAAGGTGCGTTAAGCAAGGAAAACATTGCTTTCCCTTTTGTAATAACTGCACACGTCATAATAAACATTATTCCATTGAATCTGTCTTCGTACATGTAGTACTAGCAGTATTCCACCTCGCGACCGCGAGGTCTTATTCTCTCCTATTTCCGTATGGTAATAATGAGGCACCTCCAGTAGTTGATTAGTTTTGCATTGGCCTTCTCATGGCCAGTTATCACAAGCGTCCACTGTGTCCAAATACCGCTATAGCGAGCCATTTCTTCAATCCGTTGATTATCAGGCATCTCGTCTCTGCCAGCCCCAATGCCAGGTCCAGTGCCAGCGCCAATGCCGGGTCCAGTGCCCGATCCAATATATGGCAACTCCGGTGCCAGCTCTAATGCAGCCCCGGTGCCCGCTCGGATGCCCGCTCCAATGCCGGATGCCAGCTCCGATATATGCCAGCTCCAATCTCAGCTACTATGCCGGCTGGAATTAATGCCAACTCCGACACCAGCTCCGAGCCCAATGCCCGCCCCGATGCCAGCTCCAATAGTATACTCCATCTCCAATATATGCCGGCTCCAATTCCCGCTCCGGTGCCAGGTTCAATATATGCCAGCTACAGTGCCAGTTAAGGCTCCAATGCCAGACCCAAACTAGCTCCGGTGACGGCTCCAATATATGCCAGCTCTAGTGCCAGCTCCAATATTCGCTGCAATCTATACATTTTCCAATCTCCAGTGCCAGCTCCAGTGCCAGTTCCGACTCGGATATATACCTTCTCTAATGCACGCTCAAATTAGTGCCAGCACCCGGGCCAGTTAACTTTACCACTCCAGTACTATTTCCACCCAATGACCTCCACCGCTCCTTCACCTCCCCCTCCAACACTCCTCCAGTGCTCGTCGCGCCCCTCCCCCACCTTCCACTGCTCGTAGTTTACTATTTTAATAATTATATTTATTATTTAATTATAAAGAGTTCCGTTGGGTGGGCTGGTTTCGGGAAGTGGCTAGGGTTAAGGTTCTGGCGGGCATGCCAGCAGGAATGGAGGACAAAAGCACCCCTGTCGCTGTCAACCAATCAGGCTGACTTTCGCATTAATTTTACCAGACTCTGTACATATGCTAGCGTCCCTCCCGCTCATTGCCCGCCGCGCACACTGCGTTCGCCAGTCCGCCTGCCCGCTGACCTGCTTGCCTGCCCGATTGCCTGCCCAAGCACTTGCTTGCTTGCCCGAGTCCAAGCTTGAGGTAGGCAAATATGTTTCCAGGCGTTGATGCAGTCAGGAGGTAGGTGTTGAGGTAGGCAAGCAGGCAGGTGTAGGTAGGTCCTCGAGGTGTAGAGAGCGTGTCAAACCTGACGTCATTAGCTAGCGATATTAGCACTAGCGCCAGTCCTGTGGCCATTAGGGAGGCGACATTGACGTCAAAAGACGATATGTCACAAGAGGCGCCAAAAGACGAGTGCAAATGACAGATGTGAATGGTTCTTGGATTGCAACTATTTGGGGGGGGCGGTGTTTGGAAAACGATAAAAAAAGAGAGAGGAAAACTGCGTTACCTTTTGCGCAGTTAAGTTGGATGACTGCAAAGGAATTGCTGAAAGAATCTCCCCTGGAGATGTCTGATCATTGGGCGGCTGAGGGGGGTGGGGAGGAGGGGAGTGAGAAAGACCGTGCAGCCATTTTAATTAGACACGGGGGTCCTCATCTGCTGGCCCCTTCTTGGAGTTTGGGGCGACTGATTCGGACTGGGTGGCAGGGGATTCGGTCAGGATGACGGGAAGGGGGGGGGAGGGGCTCGCGAGGCCCTGGATATCAATTTCTGGAGCACGTATTAATGCGCTTGGAATTTCTTGTCGGCAGAATATTCTCCGTATTTTCCAGGGGCTTCATAATAAAGGGGAGCTACTAACTCGCGGGGACTTGACGGCGATTTGTGATTTTCTTACGGCGAGCGAGGGGACACCTGTGCCAATCTCCGCAAGGTAGTAACTTTGTGACTTTCCTGTTGTTTCTTCTGTTTATTCACCGCTAGCAATGACTGTGGTTATATAGGATATCTTGTTTATTTTGTTTATTTTGTTTATTCACCGCTACCCACATATATAGGCTGGGGGTATGAAGATCTATTGCAATCGGGGGGTACGCAATAAGCGCAGTCTTGTACTACTGTTGATGTATTAGCATATAGCCTGTATCTTATTGAGATCAGTAAAGTGACGAATGGCCGATCATATTCTTAATATTCCTGATAGAGTTTCTGGATGATTGTTTACTTGTTTGAGGAGAAACTGATCCAAGGAGGGCAGTGGATTTGATGTATTACCGAACTGCTCGTGGGGTCTTGGCACAGAGTTGGGCGCAGATTGATATTATGGAGGTACATAATTTACTACCAGTAGGCCAACTTGCCAGGGCGAAGTGTGAGTTTAATGTGACCAATTTTGGGAAGGTCGGATGTGGTGAGTCCTGGTTTTTACAGTACCGGTGCCGGTGCCAGTAGATAGAGTAAAATAAATATATAAATTGATGAAGTTTGCTTTAACATAAAGCTCCGGGACTATATTGCATAGCTAAAGCTACTTAGTGTAGTGATTTAAATGTCTGAAATATGTCGAAGTGATTCGAGTGAAAATCCCAGGTTCGTCGATATATAATTGAGGCCCTGAAAGAAGCATCACATTTTCCATTCTGAATGGATGAGATGGCTTGCCACAGAGAAAGAGAATTGTCTGACTTTCTATACCATGAATTCATTGCCCTTTTGTTAAGGGCGTAAGAATCCAGTTTTTTATTCAAAGCTTAATTTTCTTTCCGGGTGATGGCGTGATGTGTGAACAGCTGGCGTAAGTCGATGCAGTTTTTTACTACATGCCGAGTGATATTTCATGATCAAATACAAAATGATTTTGGAGAGACATTGTTGCAAAACATTTCGCGTACTGAAATCTTACAGTAAAGCTTTTTCAAGGTCTTATAGAATCACAATCTATTAGAAGGCTAATATACATACTCAACGTTAAGAATGAAATAAGAATTATCAGCATTTATATTCTTTATTGTACATGAATCCAGTTGTTTTTGTGCTAACAAAACCTCTGAGTAAACTATGTTTGTAGTTTCTGCACCTGTTTCCTCCCTTTGCCATATCTTTAGATTGTTGACGTCGGAATTTCTAATTAATGCAACATATTATAACGGAGCCATTCTAACTGGATAGCATGATGAGCATGCTAACCAGGGCCCGCTATATGCTGAGAGTTATTGGTAGAAGCCAGTACCCGGTGACATATGAAGTACCTGTAGTGTGGGCCGCTACCAGCTACAAGCGTAACTATATTCCACTGACTAGGAAGAGGGTCTATTCACAGAAGGACAGGCTGACGAGTCTATTCCTGGCTGACTGACTAGAAGGCCGGCCAGAGTAGGACTCTGATTGCCCGGCAACCCTCTGTATCCTCTGAGCATTTGAAGTGCAGCTACAGCGCTAACACTCTGCCTGGGAAGTCTACAATAAGCTATGAGCTCTACGACAACTAAAAGCCGGTTAATCATGCAGGCAAAGGTTGTGAGACAACCAAGCGGCAGATTACCTATAGGCTTTGACTAAGGATGGCACTGAAGGGGCTCGCAAACTCCTGCTGGCGCTTAAAACGGAAAAGCGGGGTAGCGGTGGAATGTTTGCAAAGCACCGAGACTCAGTCCCACCGGAACTTAGTAGGAAACTTGGAGCGGAGAGTCAAAGGCTTTGGAGTATAAGTACTCAGTCTCACTCTCACCCATTAGTTCTCCACGATCCATCCTCAAACAGAAACGAGCGGAAGCAAGAGCCTTAAGATTATTCCAAGTTCTAGCGAGAAGAATCTTGAACCTGTAACCTGATTTCTATTCTGCACGGCTGTCTCTATTCTATTATTCTCTAGTAGTCCAGGACCCCCGTTATACATATAGTTGACCATAAGTAAATAACGCTGTACGCAAATAAATTCCGACCACATGAAGGGATTGCCCTTGTGTCCTATTTACCTTGATTGCAAAACACAAGCATGTTGCTGGTCGTTTCCGTGTAAAAATGAAGGGTAGTTCTCCCTCTGTTATTGATAGTTTGATTCATGGGATTTTTTTGATTTGACCGTCAAAGTTGACATCCAAGATTCGCGCTCATCAGGAAAAAATAGGGTCTATTCTCACGCACCTGGGTGTACCCAGGCGCACCCGGCGCCATTGGGCGCACCAGGCGCATGAGAAGTTTTCTTACCTGTATAGCTACGCCCCGGCCCAAAAGGACATCGTCTCGACGGGAATATACGAAGATCTCTCCCATTCTCGTCGCGGAGTCGTCTTTTGATCATAAGACGAGTTCGTCTTTTGACCAAATTACGCCTCAAAACGAACACCGGGTTCACAGCTGGGTCGCTTTTGCCCGGTTAACGGATTTCGCTAGCGAATTTGCTGGCAGAATGCGATCACTCGGCAATCGGTACATAGACGAGGACACTAGTTCCGCGCAAATGTCACGTTTATTGATCCACATGTCTACGTAATTCTATGTACATATTTTTAAGTGCCCCACCCACCTCTGCTTACTCCTGCCCCAGGCACTGCCCTCCTGCCCGCTGAGCTCACCGCTGAGTTATCTGCCCTCCTGCTCGCTGATCTCCGTGCTGCCCGCCTCGTGCCCGCCTACCTGCCCTCTTTCCTGCTCTACTGCCAATATTGAATTCGCCGCTGAGCTGCCTCCTGCCCGCTGACCTGCCCTCCTGCCTGCCCTCCT
Organism: Morchella sp. 2016-41; assembly: GCA_024713855.1. Classification (NCBI taxonomy): domain Eukaryota; kingdom Fungi; phylum Ascomycota; class Pezizomycetes; order Pezizales; family Morchellaceae; genus Morchella; species Morchella sp. 2016-41. The sequence goes on along the minus strand of JAMGZD010000026.1, from coordinate 18,565 downwards.
GCTACTGTTGAGCTCGCCGCTGAGCTGCGTGCCTGACTACCCTCCTGCCCGCTGAGCTCGCCGCTGAGCTGCCTCGCCGCTGACCTGCCTGCCCGCTGAACTGCCTGCCCGCTGAGCTCCCCGCTGAGATGCCTGGCTGCCCGCTGACCTCCCTGCTGCCTGTCTTCCTGCCCGCTGACCTGCCTGTGTGGTAGGTGTCCATTTGGTGCAGTATTCGGTGACTGATAGGTGTCAATTCGCTGCCCAGCAGATGTCCAAATCGTGCAGTATTTGCTGCCTGGCGGTGTCCAAATTGAGCAGTATTTGGTGACTGGTATGTGTCGATTCGCTGCCTGGTAGGTGTCCATTTGGTGCAGTATTCGTTGACTGGTAGGTGTCGATTTGCTTCCTGCAGCGGTGTCAGTAAAGGCGTCAAAAAGCAGAGGAAGGTAAATACGTATCTGGGCGTCGATACAGGCAGGAGGTAGGCGTAGATACAGGCCGGAGGTAGGGAGGTCAGGTAGGAGGTGAGGTAGGAGACGAGGTAGCTAGGTGTATATGTGGAGGTAGAGGTGGGGGTGGAGGTGTGGGTGGATCCTCGAGGTTTGGAGGAGTCAAATCTGACGTCATTAGCTAGCGCTAGTAGCATTAGCTAATGCTAGTAGCATTAGCGCCAGTAGTTAGGCGGAATAACACATCCGCTCGACGTCAAAAGACGTGATATTGCATTTGGGAGAGGAAATAGGCGTCAAAAGACGAGGTGCTATATTTGGGCCGCATACTAGGCGCAAAAAGGCAACGGGTCATATTTAGGAGCTCCGGGTAGCGCGTGATGACCAAAATGCGAGTATATGGTAGCAAAGAAGAGGTTTTTGTCGCATAAGACGAATCGGTATGTCTAGACGTACTATTCGTCTTGGAGGATTTTTTTTTTTGCTGATGTTCCTACTTCAATTTAAGTCTGTTAGACAAATAGAAGAACTTTTGAACGCCAGCTCCTTCTGATCTTTAGGTTTACAATCGTTGCTGCCGCAGGTAGTTGAGAGTGATACGGACATGGTTCATCTATTTTTTTATATGGATTTTCTAGCGAACAAGATGCCCTACTCCCTTTGACAGCCAGCTTGTCGCTGTTCGGCAATGACGATAGCCAGTATGCAAATCGTCTGCTTCAGGATTATAACGAAATTATTGAGTTTTTAGAGGCACGTCCATACTTGTTACCAAGACAGAATCAATTTCCAATTCTAAACTCACTTGCCAGTTGGTTCAATCAGCCAATGCTACAGAACCCACGCGTATTCAGATCAGTTTTCCGAATAGATAGAGAATCCTTTGACGCTCTTTCAAATTTGATAGAAACACATCCGGTATTTCAAAAAACGGTCTTTGGTGCAATCCAGCGTCCGGTAAATCAGCAACTGGCTGTTTTTCTCTACAGGTTAGGTGGTGGGGGGTCAACACAAGCTCAAATTGCTTTAACATTAGGGATTGGAGACGGTACAGTGCCGCTTTATTTCAAAAGAGTGTTGCATGTGATTTTATCCCTAAAAAGCTGATTTATTCGATGGCCATCAGTACAGGAGAAACGCGACCACAAACTATGTGTATGTCAAGAATCTTTAGGTGTTTTCCCTTCTTGCATTGGATTTGTGGACGACACATATATTCCTTTGAAATATGCTCCTTTAAAATACTGGTTTTATTATTTCAATTGTAAAGGCTCATATGGTTTGAATGCAATGATAGTATGCAGCGATATGGGAACTTGAAGGATAATCTACATCAGCAAATTTGCCTATACCCCTGTTGTCTCCCAATAGTCTCCCGGGTCTCCTGAGATTCTCCTGGGACATAAAAACGAAATTTGAGTCTCCTGAGAGTCAGGAGACAGACCAAAGCTTGCTGATGTACACTCGGGTTGACGATATATCGGCAGTTCATGACGCTCGTATTTTCGATAATTCACAAATTGGCACTCACCCTGAGACTTTCTTCAACGACGGTGAATTTCTAATTGGCGATTCTGCATATACGAATACTGGCTATATGGTTACGCCGTTTAAGAAACCCTTTGCCAATCGCCGTGATTGCTGAATTTTAACGCAACACTAAGTTCTAGAAGAATAGTTATAGAACACGTCTTTGGAATTATCAAAGCCAGGTTCCCTGCAATCACATTGGTCCCGGTAAAGATTTCAGATTTCCGAACCCATAAAGAAGTGGTTGATTGGTTTGAGAGTATATGTGTCCTACATAATTTTCTCTTGGATATGAAGGATGAAAGCTGGGACACCAACGAGCAGGATGTTATGGCTGGAGATGCCAGTGGAATCAATGCAGAGCAGGAAGTAGAAATAGAGACCGAACAGAATAGACTATAGCCCGATAGGCAACATATTGAGAGGAGCGATGGACTAAGGCAGCAGTTGATTCAGCGGATGCGAGATATTAATATTTAGAAAAGATATACCTACAGGTAAAACAACACTAATTATCCCCTTCCGTAGAATTCAAGCTCATTAATTGAAGATCCATTTGTTTCTCCATCAACCGAAAACGTATCATTGTCTCTTCATGTCTATTTTTCTCCCTTTCCAATAGGAGGCGGAAGTTCTTCTCATCCCGCTCTTTCTCGTATTCAAATCTACTCTCATCAAATACCATTCTTTTAGCTGAGATACCCTCGATCACCTCTTCCGCTGTCTGCCGTTTTCACTTTAAACCCTTTTGTCCTACATCTCTGCCTATTTCTCTTTTGATTGCTGATTCACGTTCTGGCTGTTGACCGGAAAGTTGTACAGATGGTTGAGTACCACTGTTGACCGTTGATGCAAGTGCCTCTTCTTTGATGTCAGAAGTAGGAAGCTGTGTCACGGGTACTGTCTCGTCTTGATCGGAATCAATAGCCGATACTTGACGGTTAATGTTAATATAAGTAACAGAATGAGTACCTCCCGATTCCGAGACAAAGAGCGATGTCATTGCCCTATCTCTCCAGAAAATATCATCAATTTGTTCATAGTAGGGACACATTTTGTCCAACCATCCGAGTCTGATAAATTTTCAAACTTCAATATCTTCACGCTGTCCTTCTCCAGTATAGCTTAACCGCCCCTTTGCTCTATAATAGATCCGCTTCATTTGCTCCCATTGACTTCTTATCCCCTCCGCTGTCCTACTCCGACTAAATACCTCCTTTGATATTTTCTGGCAAGTGTTTTTGATCTGCAGCTTCAATATCTCATAGTTTGACAGTCTTTTCCCTAACCATTCAAGCAGCAGTTCCCTTTCCTCCGCAGACCACTTTTCTGTCTTGATTGGCAGTGATCCCGTATTTCTCGGCGCATAGATCTCGGCAGATTGCCTACTGGTGAGGTCCACTGTTTCAAACGGATAGTTTGATGATTGTGAAACGGACATTGGAAACGCAACGTTGATAGCTGTTGGCGAAACTAAACCAGGAAATGGAACACTCGGCGTTTGCGAAACAGATCTCGAAAACGAAACATTGATGCCATCTGTAGTGCCTTTTGTAGTGTTCATTATGCTAGGTGGCAGTGAATGGAATTGATCTGGCTGCATTCAAGTTGTCAGTGGATGTTTAGTTGTGAAAATCGGAAATACTTGTGAAGATTTTGGGAAAACACTTGTGAAATAACTTTACTGGTGAAGATTTTGCTTAAACTCAACCAACCGGCCCTAAAGGTATTCAAAGTCTAAACCAAGGCCTCCCCTTTGATCGGTCACAAAAAATGTCAACCTCAACCTCAACCGCAACTTCAACCAATTTTTCATTACCGTTATTGTAGTACTACAGTCGCAACTTGCTATGCCGGATCGCCAAGATTCTGATTGATTCATCCGGGATAGAAAGTGATCCGGGACAGCAAATAAATACTCAATAAATAAACCTAACCCTGGATTTGGTCCGTCATCACCTCTGAACCATTTTTCTTGTTTTAAGAGCTCAGCTTCTACTAGTATTGAGTGCTATCAGTATTCGATGTCTTATAGGGCTTTCTCTGCTTCAACGGAAAAGTGTTCAATATTGAACATAAATCGACCCTCAGTGGATGGGAGAATCTAGCTATAAAGAGACAAGTGGATCCGGGGGAGCAAATATTATTGTATGGGGACAGGGGCCAGAGAGTTGTCTGATCTCCCATCCGGTACGAAAGGGCTAAAATCCGGGATAGCAAATTCATTTTGGTAAGGAATGAGGGTATCAGCCAAATCCATCCGGGATAGCAAGGGATCCGACATATTGAGTTCCAGCATAGTGAGTTGCGACTGTATATAGATAATAACTCAGTGAAGGGGTTCTCAGTCGATTTGCAGGTAAGGTTCACGACCACTAAGAGCCCTGCAAAGTACGCAGTGAAGTCTTTGGTCAATGTGGAGGGGGAGGCTGTGCACATGACGGTGCCGTTGAAGTTGACTTTTGCTTCGAAGGACTCGGAGGTGTAGGGCTGGGTAATACCTGCATTAGCTGAGATCTTTCTGAGATCGGAGGTTAGCCTGCCCTCAATTTGTTGGTGGATTGTGAAGTGGGTGGCGGAGGTTGATCTGGTAGCGAAGAAACAAAGTTGGGCAGAGGGAAGGTTAATCTTTGTGGGTTGGGGGGCCGCGGGCCCTTTTCAGCCCAAGTTTTTGGTGACAGGGAACGGAGCTGAGCTGCAGAGCTGGTTGCGATTAAGCGCGACTTTTTCAGCGTAAGTGAGACGGTGTCAGTTGCCGTTCTGGTCGATGGTTTCGATTGGGTCATCAAGGATGACCTTGTTTGTTTCCATTTCAAGGCCAATGAAGGAGGGTTTCACTAAAGTGGGGAGTGAGCTGTCTAGCCGGTGGGTTTGGGGGGCTGAGGCAGGCTTAGGGGGGGCTGGGTTAATGATGCCACTGCTGAGGCGGGTCACTTCGGGATGCCAGCCAATGACCCGCCGATAATTGCATATTCGGGACAGTAAATCACTTGAACAGGAGATTTTGTATCCGGATTAGGCTCACGGTTCTCCTTTGAGGATGCCAAGTGGCTACACTTGGCAAAGTTACTAGCGGTGAAATGGTTAAATAATTAGCCGATTGGTAAAATTGGTCGTCAGAAACAATGCTACAGTGTTTATGCTTGACCCCTGTCCATGTAACGACGTAAAAAAGGATAGCGTACCCCGGAACAAGAAATGCAACTTCTTGTAATTGAGCGAGGATACTAGATTTCTCGAATAATCCATTCACAGCTAATGCAGGCAGAGACCTTCATGTCCGCCGTCTGATGGTAATACTCCAACCCAAATCACCAGTAGTGGACTCACACCCTATGATCAAATACATATATACGTAATGCTCAATATAATACCTCCACAATCTCTCACCCTACACAGCCCATACGTACACAAGCGCGCGCTCACCACTCACCGCTCACCGCTCACCGCTCACCGCTCACCGTTGACGGGCAGCCCGACCACTGTGATACCACACAGTACACACCACCACCAAAACACTCACACCCGCCCGCCATCCCTACACCATCCCTACATGCTGCAAAACATATGGCATACCAGCGTTTCATAAAGACCGGCAAATGCAGCAAGTTGTTTACCCGGATGTTTTCTCACTAAAATAGAGAGATCACATGATATATATGCATGAGAGATATTTTCTAATGTCTCATTCGTTCAAGGGATACAAATACCAACCAAACAGGAATATGCCAAGATCCTGGTTTTAGGCGTATGCAATAGTAGTGGCCCTGTCCGAACACATCGGGAAACTCCGAGTAGCTAGAATGCTGATGACAGTAGTATATATGAGGGGGGTGATTGCCGCCATAATTGCGTTTTTGTAAAGGGCAGGGGAACGGAGAGGGCGGGCGGGCAGTAGCTCGACGGTGGTCGGCGGGGGGGGGGTTGTTGATTTCTTTCACCATGGAGAGGTATGGCTATCACGCCGCACATGATCTTTTTGACATCGTCTTTTCAACATCGCTCTTTTGGTTTCGACTTTTCGACATCTTCCTCTTCGACATCATCCTTTTGCTTTGCCTTAGTCTTTTCGGTTTCGTAGTTTCGACGTCGCCTTTTCGACGCAATTGCAGCTTCTGACATACAAGACCACATTTTACGCCAGACCCCCAAAGGCCTTTTTCTTCTGCAGCCTTCACAGACAAGACGAGGGCATTTCAAACTACCACAAGATCATCCTCACATAATTTCCATGGCCGATTGAGTAGGCTCAGTTCGGAGGAGTAATTACTAACATATATTAAGTCTTTATCCTCTATAAATACAGCATTCTAATGACAGAGGGCCTTCACTATGTCCACCGTCTGATAATAATACTCAACCCAACCACCGTCTGTCAGCACATACCATGGTGATATATATATACACGAAGTTCAATACAATACCTCCTCAAAATCTCGCCGCCTTTAACCCGCATACAAGCAAGCCCACACGGCACACACAGCCAACCGCCCACCGCCCACCACCGCCCACCACCGCCCACCACCCCACCACCGCCCACCACCGAGACCCACCCTCGCGCATCTACACCGCACACAACCACACATACAACCATCGCAGACAGCTCCTCCACCATCACACCACGCAGTACACACCCCGCTCGGCGCTCACTCACCTGCCCGCTGTCCCCTGCACCATCGTTACCCATCTACATACCCCCGAACACCCACCCACCCACCTACCATCACTAACACACACACACAGACACAGCACATAATACACCACAGACCGCCACAGCCGTCACCACTCGGGCCACAACACACCGTAAGGAACGGTTCTACGTCAAACTCCTGCTCTTCCACTACAACCAACGGTTAGCGCAATGCACAAGGTGCGGGGTACAGAAGATCCACTTATATTTAGCTGGTCTCCCTTTCTCCAGAACCGGATGCACCAGCAAGACATAGGGGGTCCTGAGATAATACGGGACGAGACCTGGCCTGTCTGCTGGTGTCCGTCGGCGCGGTGGCTGGAACGGCTGACCGGCTGTGGCATTCAGCGCTCTTTGTGTATGTGTGTGTGTGTGTGTGTGTCAGCGGTGGCGGCGGTGGGTGAGTCCCTGGGAGGAGGAGGAGGGAGCCATGGTGAAGGACACTGCGGGTTAGTGGTCGTGAGCGGCTGGGCGGGCTGTGCTCAGCAACGGGATGACGGCAAAAGACTGGTGCGCAAGGTGGGCGTTGAAGGCACTGAGAAGGTGGGCAGGGTAGATATATAGATAGGCGAATGAATGAATGGAGAGATTAGCTGTGTGTGCGGGGCGCTCGCAAATAGGGAAATGGACTATATATAGCGAGCAAGTAGTAGGAAAAATTGACCAAACCATCCCCAGAGCTCCAATGTATCACTGACCCCTACTATCAGTCTGTATCTATCGATCAGGATCCACAAACACCAAACCGCCAGTTAGCCAACGCCAATCATCTTCACACCTCCCCCCACACAAAGCACACGTGATCAGTGATGGCCATACTGTCACGATCCAGCCTCTCCAGCCTCCGTCTGGCCCTCATCTTCTCCGCCTCGGGCCCCACTGTCCTCCCCCTCATCACCGTCCCCTTCCCCACTACCAGCTTCATCACCCCCTGTGCCCCCGCGCCCGTCGGCGCCGGCGGCGCAAACGACATCGCCGACAAATTGAACTTGAATGCGCCTGCCTGTGAGGCGGGGGGCAGCGGCGTCTCCGCACACCGCTCCTCCACTACACTGGCTGCGTACTCCTCCTCGAAGCTGTCGTACTCCTCATCGGCGGGCGGCGGCGGCGTGGCTGCGCGTGGTGGTGGTGGTGGAGGAGGCAAGGCCATCACGGGCGCTATGGGCGTGAAGGTCCGCCCTACTTGGATATGTTCAGGGAGGGGCTCGAGCCAGAGGGCGATGCGCTTTCCGGGGACCATTGCGCGCATGCCGACCGGGGAGAGTGACATATGTGATTGGAGGATGGGCGCGGGTGGTGGGCCCATTGTTGCGTGTGGTGGTGGTGGCCGGGGAGTTGGTGCTGCTGTTTTTGATGCGAATCTAGGTGCCGGCAGATGCATGAGCGCGGATGAACGGGCGGGTGTAGGTGCACGGGTGGGTGTTGGTGCACGGGCGGATCTAGGTGCACGGGCGGATGTAGGTGCACGGGCGGGTGGAGGGGGTGCAGGTATCGGCCAACGCGGCGGTACTGACACGCCGGCCCTGCGCACGCGCATTGGCGGTTGAGGGGCAGACATCGCCGGTGCGGGTGTGGGTGTGTATGCGGGCGCGGACCAGGGGGCGGGGCGGGTATTCGTAGCAGGACCATCCCTAGAAACAGATGGAGCGGGCATCGATGCGGGCGCTAGCACATGTGCCATCGACATTACAGCGTGAGGCGCGACAACAATAGGCTCAGCCACCGGCATCCGCATCATCATGGGTATATCTGTATCCGGGCCGCTGCAGCGTCCGTGTGCACCGTCCTTCTACATCTCCGCCGCCAGCCTCGCCTTCAGAAGTGCCTGCGTCTCGGCGGTGGCCTTGAAGCTTGTCAACTGCTCGCATACGTGCTTCTTCTTGGCCTCCGAGCTTGCCTTTCCTCTTCTTTTCTCTTGCGAACCTCCTTTTCCTTATTATTTCCGCAGGTGGCCCACCGCCAGCGGGTGGGCTGCAGCAGCACCCGGGCAGCTTTGCCCCATGGCCCTGCTGGCCATGTGTGTGGTGGTAGCACTGGCGGCGGCACCACCAAAGGAGATTGCGGTGCCGCCGGCCGTGCAAACAGCCGTCGGACGCGCACGTTTGCCAGATCCACCGCGATGTCGCTCTGTCGCGCCAAGAGGGTTCCCTTAAGTTTCCGTGCGCTTTTCTTGGTGCCCTTTCTCTTGCACTTGTGGACGCCACGGGCGACCGCTGGGGCTGGCTCCGGCTGGGAGCGCGCGTGATGGGGGCGGTGGGCGGAGAGGATGCGGTACAGATTCCACAGCGACAGGGGGGCGGTCGCAGTGGGTTGTGTCATGGGCGGTGAAGCAGAGAGCGTGAGTTGTGTGATGGGCGGTGAAGCAGGGGGTATGGGTTTTCTCATGGGCGGTGAAGCAGGGGGCGTGGGGGTTGGTGTTGATGGTGATGCAGGAACAGCGGCACGGGCGGGCTTTGTTTGTTGGACGGCTTGGACCGGCTCTAGTACCGGGCGGGGGCGGAGGGGGGGGGGGGATGTAGGACGAGCATGGGTGGGACTCGAGCCAGGTGTAGCAACGGTCGTGGGTGATGAATGGGGGGGAAGATGCGGTGAAGCTCGGCGGTTGACAGTTCTGGTCTTGGCTTGGATACGACCGCGTTTTTATATACTCTATGGCCGGCGGGGGTGAGTCTAAATACATATCTGGAGCTTGGGGGGGGGGAAATTAACCTTGGTGGAGAGTGTTTCATGAGATCAGCTAGAATTTGTTTCGTTATAGGCGGCGGGCATGCGGGCATGGGCGGTGCGGAAGCTTCTGTTGTTGTTCTTGTTGTTGTTGTTGTTGTTGTTGTCGTTATTATTGATGTTGCCCTCGCCGAGAGCGATGACAGCAAGCACAAACAAGCATTCCTGTGCGTCTCGGTTAGCCCATCGTCTCTCCATCACCACCACCATCCCTGTCCCTGTCCCTGTCCCGCCCCCCGCAAACCCCACAACCTCAACATCACAACAACATCACTACATGTAGGCAACCAACCTTATCGCCTTGGGAGGTACTGGCACAAAAATAACAAGCGCGTAGAACAGCGCCTGCGGCGACACCAGCAGCGCAGGCTGGACGTTACTGACAACGCCAGTACTAGCGCTGTCGATGAAGCACGCAACGAGCACGCCGAGACAGAAGAGCAGGATGACCTCGAGCGATGGCATTATTGCGGGGTAACATCCTGGGACAATGGCTGGCTGGTAACTGGCATTACGAGTGGTGAGGAGGGGGGGTGAGGTTATATAGGCCGTGTGTGCTTGGATTGTGAGTGGTGTGGTGATACGTACTTTGCAATTTGGGCACACACACCACACGCGACTGTTTGTTGTTTGTTGGAGGTGTTGTGGGTGGTGTGGGTGGTGATGGGGTGGGTTACGGGTAAACGATTGTGGGTGGGTGTGTTGGTTCCGTTCTCTATTCTTTTTTCTATGCCCCATCGCCAAGGCACCTGCAAATCCGTCCACTGGGTCGACAGGGAGTATGAGACCGTCACCGTCACTCCGACTCTGACTCTGATGCCAGGGGCCAGGGCCCCATCATAGTGCCGCTCCTGGGTGACGTGTTATGTGACCAGCGACAGATTGGGCCTTTGGCAAAACTATATGGATATCAATGATGTGTCACGCACTGTCAATGCTTGTAGCTATCTAGCCAGTCGATGGGTCACACATCCAATGATGTGCAGAGATGATCTTTGCCAGACATGTACCTCGGTATATACGTGTTTCTTTTTGGCAATATGTAGGTACTTCTACATACATGCACATCAGCAAGCTACCGGGTGTCTCCGGAGACTTCTGCTAGTCTCTGGAGACCGCCGCCAAGGCGCGTTCTCTCCTCACACCTCCCAAGCAACCTCGCGTCTCGCTTAACCGCTGGAACCTCCGGAGGCGCCCTGTACTCTCTGGATGCTCTCCGGAGACGTCAATCAGGAGCTCCATATGGCCCAAAAAGCACTTGCAAAGGCTCATTGAGCCTCGTCATGGCGGCGGGCTTTCATTCATTTGACCCCCTGAGATAATCGGTCGACCTTCTGAGATAATCGGTCGACCCCCTGAGATAATCGGAATCGTTACAGCTTGTCATGCTTTTAAAAATGTTCCACGAGCCTTCTTTTATTCTATTCTATACATACAGGCATCTATCTACCAGGCATCTATCTACCTATATATTAAACTCGTTCCATGTTTTTAAATCGATTCTAGTATTTACTAGCCATTGGCCTTTCTCTACTTGAAACAAATGGGCCATTCCCAAGATGCTTCGTATATTCACTATCCAAAACCTTTGTCGGGAGCGCCTCCTGACTCTCAAAAGGCCATGCGAGCCTTCCGGAAGGCCCTTGTCCCTAGCCTCCAGCAGTTCAACAAGGGCAAGTTGATATGTATTCCTTGTAGTACTATCACGTAGCTGGAAGATTGGCCGTACATTCCCCGGTAATCTCCCCTGAAATGCACCCCACGGTACTGTAGTTTCCACTTTTAGCCAGTCGTTTCGTATCGCCCGCTTCCTAAATGGTGCTTCACCTGTACATCTTATATTATGGATCTTGTGACTCTCTGGATTTTGAAAAACCGATACCGGGACCTGTAGGCATTGAAAACATCTCACGGGATATTCAAGAAAGCTCAATAAGCCCTCTTCACTCCGGCCTAGCCCTTCGCCGTATTCCGACACCGCTCTCGCCAGTACTGTTCTATTAAAGTTGATAGAATCCGCGATATCCGATAACCTAATAAGACTAGTGTCTAATGCGGCCAACTTAGGTTTCGGAGAACCCTCCTCTTTGTTTTGCACCATTTGCCGGTCGTCATTGTTGAAGATGTCTATCATGCATCGCAGACTCTCCCGATGGCTCCCCAAGCCTTCGTAATGTTCCGGAAGAGAAAGAACGACATCTTTCAGATTTAATACCCGTATTTCCATTGCCATACGCCTCGAGTGGAAATCGAGAATTTGAACGGTCGCGTCGACCTTGTTTGAGGCTGCGTAGGCCTTCTTTATTTGTTGTTTATGGGCGAGCTCGCTGACATCTGTTGAAAACATTGGTATATTCCCAAAACGCTCCACATGATCTCTAAAGTGTGATAGTAGGTGCATCTTAATGAAATTGAAATGAGAACCTTTGCGAATCTCCTCCAGCTCCTCCAGGCCTCTCTCAAGGCTTACGGGGCCTTCTAGTGCCCTTGTCCGATCTTTCGCATCTTTCTTGGTGCGTTTATAGGCCCTAAATTCCAGAAACACATCCTTGTGTGTATGGAACTCTTCGAGGTATCCCTGTAGATATTCTAGCGTCTCCCTGGTGTGCGTTGTGTATTGTGCCATTAGATGGAAATCAATTAGAGCTCTTACACACTTCAGCGCTCTCCCGAAATCCCTCTTCAACGCCGCTGGGGGTTTCCAAAGAGCCACTGCAAAGGCTCCTAACACTATCCGACCAAGATGTCGCATTTCTTTACCTTGCCATTGAGTGGTTGCGCGATATGACTTGTTAGGTACAGCGAGCCCTGGATAAGGCCCCACAGACAGACGCCCAGGCTTGACCAAATTCCTCTAGCCGCTTGTGCTTCTTCAGAAACAATTGAACCCACCCCATCATATGTTTTAATAGTCCCAAATAAAGATTATGCAAGATATCCGGCTTGTGAAGGTCGTACACATTGACCCTCGGCAAGGCCCAGAAGGCATTGTACATAGTCTTAATGCACTTAGATACCAGGTACTCCACAGGTGTGTTATCAAAGGTATCCATCTTATACCTCTCGGCCATTGCCATATGTCTCTCTTGAATCCGAAGCGCACCTTGTTGAAGGCCTCCAAGGCCTTTGAAATCAACTTCGCACCTTGGGCAGGCATGATTATTGATGTTTAGTAATGCGGCGTGCTCTGGATGATCAGCAATCCATGCGCATAGTATTGGATAACATAATCGCTCGAACCCATCCGCACATGGTATCAATTCCCCGCTCTGCGCAGGGCTCCGGAGGCCATCGAGAATATCTCCGAGGACCTTGTGAAGAGCCATCTGGCTCTGCCGACGCAGTTCATCTGCACGTGCCCCCACCCCTAACTTCGGTGGAACAGGTAGTAGTGCTAGTAATACTATCGCGTAATTTGAGGGCTTATTTCGGGTTTCCGACGTGATATTTCCAATGGTCAAATAAACAGGCCAAGCCTTTTTATCACCACTGAAATTTGTTAGGTGGGTGCCATCCGATGCGCAAATCACTGGTACGACCGTTGATCCCTCTGGCAGGGTATTCTTAATATCCAAATATCCATTAGCGAAGGCTCAGTACGCATTTATGAGGGCTTTAAAAACCTGCATCTCCCACCACCAGTCCGCCGTATGCATTTCCCCATACATCCGTTCTCCCATCTGATTATACTCCATCGTTGGAGCATACACCAAAGACTCCCTGAATGCACGCTGCCCCAAAAGGAATCGTACTATTGCCATAGGATCGCGGTAGTAGTAAGGGACCACCTCTCCACCTATTTCAACCCCTGAGTGCACCCATCCCTCTGTCCCAAGACCGTCCCTAGAAGACATCTCATCAAGACAACGTGCAAAGCCTCTACCAGTGGTGTAGGAGCCTTTTGGAAGGCTAGCGGAGCGAAAATAATCGTCTATTTGCCCTTGGGACACCCCAGACCGTAGAAACCAACGTGATAATTTGAATTCCTCTGGGGACTGTAGCGGGCTCCATGGGCTTCTGAGAAAGCTCTCTGTCACCTCGTTATATCCTGGTGTCGGGAAAAGGGCTTCACCTGCGCCCTCATATATCGTAGTGGCTAGATTAAACAGTGGGCGTCCAGAGTCTAAATCACCACTCGGTTCGTCGGATTCGGATTCGTGACGCTCCGCCAAATCCCAGTCCTCATTGTGCACTCCTAGGCCGCCGTGAAGGCTCCTCAAGGCTTCTTCGCGTGGCTGGGAGAGCTGTGTATTATACCATTCAGCTGCCTGTGCCGAATGCTCTTTCGCCAGATGTCGATCAAAATATCCAGGGCTCGAGTAGGTCCGTATGCAAAATGGACAACGAGATCTCATTGTTGATATTAGACGTTGGTAAGGCTTCTCAGGCCTTTGGAACCGCTCATAGGGAATGCATCATGCTCCTCCGACGCGACCTCTTGGCACCAACGCCAAGAGCCAGTACTAAGCTCATCACCAACTGTTACGTGGGGCCCGTAGGCGAGGCAGAAACAGTGGAGGTCCAAGGAACACAGCCGAAGCGAAGGATTTAGAGGTAGACTCTAAGCGAACGAGAAACCGTAAAACCCTTTTGGCCGATGAGACCAAAAGATCGTAGACTATGAACTATGGAGGAATAAAGACTTCGTATTCCTTAAGGTACAAGAGGTTGCGTGAAGAGAAAAGGAAAGGAAGAGAAACTAGACAGAGAGCGAACACAAGGCTCTTTATATATCCGAATAACCCCTGTCCGATCATGACAAATACGATTGCACAAAGAAAGAGATAGAATACAATGGAACCGAATAGAAACCGATAGAATAACCCATGACTCATCCGTTGACGAGTGCGACCACACTTCTCTTCACTCCACCATCGCTTATCCTACTACGTCCCATGACGCCATAACACCAACCCAACACATGCAATGATACCAACATAATGAGTGAGATATCATGATCCAACCCCAACTCCAATACAAACATCTAATAGATGACGTAGCGAGGTTTGATGCACTATGATACATGTATATAAGCTCCATTAAACCTCCATACGGCTCCAGAAGCTTTCAAGAATCCTATCTAAGCCCACGAATCTACCTATAGTTGAATACAATACCAATCTGCCTTTCAAGATCACCATCCTCACCTACATATAAAATGGTACGTTAGATCCCTAATCTCTATCAGAATCATCATTGACATCTAGATACACAGCCACCACTACACCCTCGTGATTCATCCTCCGATTCAAATTGGGACGCCGCATCAAGCCCTGAAGAAGGCCCGACCCCACCCTTCAAACGCCCGAGCCCAACTTTCAAACAAAACCACCCTGTTGAACCTAACCAAAATCGTTTACTGGAAGGGCGTTAACCATAACAAAGAAGTCCTGCCAAGCCCTCCGAAAGAGCATTCAGACTTTGAAGTTTACATTCTGCAGGAAACACCGTATACTAGGCATTTTTCCCCCGAGCTCGGTGTACCTTCTGGGGAGATCCTCAGAGCCACTATATCCAACCGCGATCGATTATCATCCCCCGAATCTCTTGACGCCCAGTTACAGGAAGATTCCACAGACGGGAGAGAGCAAAATTCTCCAGAGCCCAGACAGAATCCCCCGAAGGCTCCAGCACGCACAAAGAAGGCTCATCACGCCTCCAAGAAGCGTCAGCTTATATTCAAGGAAGGCACTCCAACACCTCGAGAAATGCCTCCAAGAGGAAGACAACCAGCGGCGTTCAAATGCACCACCATTGCAGAGGTGAGGCGGATACTGCAGCTTACTGGGAAGGACGCCCTCTACAAGGCTCTGCGCACCCATCAGCAAAAAATTTGGTTCGGTCTGACGTGCTTAGGCGTACCCAGGCGCATGAGAGGTTTTCTTACCTGCATCCATACGCCCCGGCGCAAAACGATATCGTCGCGGAGTCGTCGTTTGCTCAAAAGACGAGTTCGTCTTTTGACCGAATTACGTCGTCTTTTGACCAAATTACGTCGTCTTTTGACCCCAAAACGAACACCGGGTCCACACCTGGGTAGCTTTTGCCCGGTTAACGGCTTTCGCTAGCACATTTCGCTGGCAGAATGAGGTCACTCGGCAATCGGTACATAGACTAGGACACCAGTTCCGCTCAAATGTCACGTTTATTGATCCACATGTCACGTAATTCTATGTACATATTTGCTAGCGACCCACCTGCCTCCGCCGGCGCCCACCTACCTCCGCTACTCCTGCCCCCCACCGACCTCCTGCCCGTTGGGCTGTGCTGGCGCTGAGCCGGCTGACCTGCCTGCCTGCCTGCGCTCCAGCCCGCTGAGCTGCCTGCCCGCTGAGCTGCCTGCCTGCCCGCTGAGCTGCCTGCCCGCTGAGCTGCCTGCCCTCCTGCCCGCTGACCTCCCCCCTGCCTGCCTTCCTGCCCGCTGACCTGTCTGTCTGGTAGGTGTCCAAATCGTGCAGTATTTGGTGACTGGTATGTGTCCATTTGGTGCAGTATTCGTGACTGGTAGGTGTCGATTCGCTGCCTGGGGGTGTCCATTTGGTGCAGTATTCGGCGGCTAGTAGGTGTCGATTCGCTGCCTGGGGGTGTCCATTTGGTACAGTATCCGGTGACAGGTAGGTGTCCATTTGGTGCAGTATTCGTGACTGGTAGGTGTCGATTCGCTGCCTGGGGGTGTCCATCTGGTGCAGTATTCGGTGACTGGTAGGTGTCGATTTGCTGCCTGGGAGGTGTCCAAATCGTGCTGTATTCGCTGCCTAGGAGGTGTCCAAATCGTGCAGGATTCTGTGACTGGTAGGTGTCGATTCGCTGCCTGGGGGTGTCCATCTGGTGCAGTATTCGGTGACTGGTAGGTGTCCAAATCGTGCAGTTTTCGGTGCCTGGTAGGTGTCCAAATCGTGCAGTATTCGGTGCCTGGTAGGTGTCAGTAAACGCGTCAAAATGCAGAGGAAGGTAAATACGTATCCAGGCGCTGATGCAGGCAGGAGGTAGGCGTCGATACAGGCAGGAGGTAGGCGTCGATACTGGCAGGAGGTAAACGTCGATACTGGCAGGAGGTAGGAGGCGAGGTAGGAGGCGAGGTAGGTAGGTGTATATGTGGAGGTGGAGGTGGAGGTGGAGGTGGAGGTGGAGGTGTGGGTGGATCCTCGAGGTGTGGAGAAGAGTCAAATCTGACGTCATTAGCTAGCGGTATTAGCATTAGAGCCAGGACTTAGGCAAAATATCACATCCGCGCGACGTCAAAAGGCGTTAAAAGACGAGATATCATATTTGAGATGCATACTAGGCGTCAAAAGAGGAGATGTCATATTTCGGACGCATACTAGGCGCCAAAAGACGACTTGTCACATTTGGGGGCTCCGGGAAGCGCGGGATGACCAAAAGACGAGTATTTGGGCGCAAAAGACGAGGTTTTGGTCTTGGCGGTTCGTTTTTTTTGCTGATGCCGACTTGGGGGACGAGATGATTAGGCTAGGGTGGGTTAACAAGATAACCTCTGGAGAAGGTTTATACAATCATTTAGTTTCCTACCTTATTGACCACAGGGCTATCAACGCCTTGAAGCCTACGTTCGCACGGAAGGCTTCAGAAGACTCCAAGAAGATAGCAGCAGCCCTGAACTTTCTTATTGTTGATCGAACCCAGACGTCTAGCAGAACACACAGCCGTATAGAGCGCGCACTAGACAATATAGAGGCCCCAGAAGACCCTGCAGAAGGCTCGCCTGAGGATCCTTGGAAGGAATTGGGAATCGCACCTAGACCTGCAATAACTATCCATGTTATTGACCCGGTGAAGACTCGAGCCCCTAGAAGCGCTGTCTACCGGCACTACGACTGGTTCGGTCCAGCATCCCTACCCCCCTCACTTGGCGTCCTTCGGGGTGTTAGCTTGCAAGAGTTAACAAAGGTTACGATGAGGCGTGTGCCAAGGCCCCCCCCAGGCGCCCCCAAGAGGGCCATCCGAGCCTTCTATGATGCCATCAATAATCCTCCGGCCCGGGGCGCCAATGCGTATCCGCAAAACCCGGAATATTGCCGTATTGGTGACGCCGATGAGTTGGAGGCCTGGCTCAAAACTAGTGAGGCAAAATCATTGAGGATTTGCGCGGTGCTCCATAGGCCCACCGCACTGCTCAGGGGGGCCTCTCACAGGCCTCAAACCCCCCCTCCCAATGGGTGGGATGACTTGACACTGGATGATCTGATTCCGGCAGAGCTTGAGGCGGACAAACAAATCTTCCAATTTGCAGATCGAGTGAATAAGAAAGGTTTGCAATTTCCTATTCCCACTCAAGATAGAGATTTTCAAATAATATTGGCCCTGATCCACGAGCGTATTGAGAAGTTTCAAACGCTCGGGAGAAGGCTCAATAGGCATTATAGACGGCGCTTCCCTAATGGCATTACCTTTGATTCTTGCCATTACGATCGTACTCGCTTTTGGACTATGGCTGACAGAAACCACCTATTCAGAGCGAATCACGGCGTAGGGGGAGATAGGCATGATCAAGACGAAGAGGACGAAGAGGAAGAGGAAGAGGACGAAAAGGAAGAAGAAGAGCAAGAGCAAGAGCAAGAGCAAAAGGACGACGATGACGACGATGAGGAAGAGGAAGAGGAAGAGGAAGAGGAAGAGGAAGAGGAAAAGGACGATGACGACGATGATGACGATGAGGAACCGGAGGATGAGGATGATGAGGACTACGTGGACGATCTAGCCTAGGTTAATCAAGGCCTATTATGTGGCTCGGAAGGCTCGTTGGGGGTATCAAAGCGCACAGAAGGCTCACTGGATGATTATCAAGTTGGGGGGGTATACCTAACCTCTTAAGCTTATTTCTTTTTGTTTTTTCGTTTTTTCGTTGGTGTTGAAGCATGTTCTATTTTTCGAGATGCATTTGTTATCCTACCATAGATTAGCGTGATATGTTAGTAATTATATAGATCAAATTCAGACTAGTGAAAGTTTTAGCGAGCCATTGAAAAGGCTTCTAAAGCTTTTAGCTCCAATCGGAATAGCTATATCAGGTTAGAGTTAGGGTTAGTTAGGGTTAGTTAGGGTTAGTTAGGGTTAGTTAGGGTTAGTTAGGGTTAGGGTTAGTTAGGGTTAGTTAGGGTTAGTTAGGGTTAGTTAGGGTTAGTTAGGGTTAGTTAGGGTTAGTTAGGGTTAGTTAGGGTTAGGTGCTGCT
>JAMGZD010000025.1:1322500-1325000 GCA_024713855.1 Morchella sp. 2016-41 | reverse complement strand
CTTCCCCAGCGGGTGTCAGCGACCCAGTGTCGGGAAGCGGTGGGGGGAGGGCCCCGAGGACCTGCATCTACCCGCACCTGCACCCCCGGGGCACGGTGTGGCTCTGGTGGGGGGGCATACGGAGTTGCGGAATCGCTGCAAAAAAAGTACGTTTTCGACCCCGAAAATAACCCCCGGAGCGTCAAACCGCCGGAAGGGCCCCGTTTTGCACCGGCACACCTTTGAGGGGTGGGAGAAAAGGTGGTGAAGAGTGGGGTGGCGGCTTTGGGGCGCTTGGTGATGTCTTTGCCGCTTCTGCGGCGAATCGACTCTTAGCGTCTGCGGCGCTTGGGTATGTCTTGGCCGCTTCCGCGGTCAATCGACTCCTAGCGTCTGCCCGTCCCCCCCATTCCAGCCCCTCTATCCTGCCCTTACAAAAAACAACTTTCAACCCTGCGCTGGATCCATCCTGAGGCAGACTGCTTGGAGGGCTCTGAATTGATCCCCCCCTTCTTGGTCCTGCCTAGGGAGTGTTCCAGTCCGGCGCACCTTCAGAAGCGGCCCCGACCTTCTCCAACCCGAGAGTAACTCCTCGGTGTGGGTCGTGTTGGTGGCGTTACTGTCGGTGGCCCGGCTCAAGACCCGTTGGTGCTTCGGCATCAGCGGGCAAAGATGGAGCGTGTGGATCAATGGCTCCTGGCCATCGTTCCGTTCAACACGCACCTGGGGGCAAGAGACTGTGCCGACGTCCTTTTGCAAGGGTGTCCGGCCGGTGGCGAGCCCCCACCTTGGTCCGCCATGTGTCTGCGCAAGCCCGGCATGTCCCAGCGATGGGGTGTGCCCTGCATGGCGCCGGCACGGAAGCGTGCACCGAAGGAGTTTCGACGAGGCAAATGGAAAGGCCTCTGCGGGAATACGGCGTGTCAGGCCCACCAGGCCCGGTACCCAATCCCATAAGTCAGAAAAAAGGCCTCGGGGGTGTAGGCAATAGGGCAAGCAGTCCGCTAGGGGTAAAACCCCCCAGCTATGCCGTCCGGTGCCGAAGCCTCCCAACCGACAGCGTGCTTCAGGCCCGAGCGTCCCTAGGGAAGCGAAGGCTGCAGCCCGGGCGTGGAAACGCGTCTGGGTCAAGGTAGTTACCTGGTTGATCCTGCCAGTAGTCATATGCTTGTCTCAAAGATTAAGCCATGCATGTCTAAGTATAAGCAAAATATACAGTGAAACTGCGAATGGCTCATTAAATCAGTTATCGTTTATTTGATAGTACCTTACTACTTGGATAACCGTGGTAATTCTAGAGCTAATACATGCTAAAAACCCCGACTTCACGAAGGGGTGTATTTATTAGATAAAAAACCAATGCCTTCGGGCTCCTTGGTGATTCATGATAACTTAACGAATCGCATGGCCTTGTGCCGGCGATGGTTCATTCAAATTTCTGCCCTATCAACTTTCGATGGTAGGATAGTGGCCTACCATGGTTTCAACGGGTAACGGGGAATTAGGGTTCTATTCCGGAGAGGGAGCCTGAGAAACGGCTACCACATCCAAGGAAGGCAGCAGGCGCGCAAATTACCCAATCCCGACACGGGGAGGTAGTGACAATAAATACTGATACAGGGCTCTTTTGGGTCTTGTAATTGGAATGAGTACAATTTAAATCCCTTAACGAGGAACAATTGGAGGGCAAGTCTGGTGCCAGCAGCCGCGGTAATTCCAGCTCCAATAGCGTATATTAAAGTTGTTGCAGTTAAAAAGCTCGTAGTTGAACCTTGGGTCTGGCTGGTCGGTCCTCCTCACCGAGTGTACTGATCCGGCCGGACCTTTCCTTCTGGCTAGCCGCATGCCCTTCACTGGGTGTGTCGGGGAACCAGGACTTTTACTTTGAAAAAATTAGAGTGTTCAAAGCAGGCATTTGCTCGAATACATTAGCATGGAATAATAGAATAGGACGTGCGGTTCTATTTTGTTGGTTTCTAGGACCGCCGTAATGATTAATAGGGATAGTCGGGGGCATCAGTATTCAATTGTCAGAGGTGAAATTCTTGGATTTATTGAAGACTAACTACTGCGAAAGCATTTGCCAAGGATGTTTTCATTAATCAGTGAACGAAAGTTAGGGGATCGAAGACGATCAGATACCGTCGTAGTCTTAACCATAAACTATGCCGACTAGGGATCGGTGGATGCTTACTAGATGGCTCCATCGGCACCTTACGAGAAATCAAAGTCTTTGGGTTCTGGGGGGAGTATGGTAGCAAGGCTGAAACATAAAGGAATGTGGAAGGGCACCACCAGGAGTGGAGCCTGCGGCTTAATTTGACTCAACGGAAACTCACCAGGTCCAGACACATTGGGATTGACAGATTGAGCTCTTTCTTGATCATGTGGGTGGTGGTGCATGGCCGTTCTTAGTTGGTGGAGTGATTTGTCTGCTTAATTGCGATAACGAACGAGACCTTAACCTGCTAAATAGCCCGGCGCGCTTTTGCGCGTCGCTGGCTTCTTAGAGGGACTATCG
>JAMGZD010000025.1:1307500-1310000 GCA_024713855.1 Morchella sp. 2016-41 | reverse complement strand
CAGATAATTGGTTTTTGCGGCTGTCCGACAGGGCATTGCCGCGAAGCTACCATCTGCTGGATTATGGCTGAACGCCTCTAAGTCAGAATCCATGCTGGAAAGGGATGATTCTTACTCCTGCACATCGTAGTCGGATACGAATAGGCCTCTGGCCCTGAATCGCAGAAGGATGGCACTGGGGTCTTGGGCGGAAGAGCCCGAGGCCCTCGCCGTCGTATGGCAATTTGACAATGCGCAGGGATAAATCCTTTGCAGACGACTTAATTGCACGACTGGGTGCTGTACGTGGTAGAGTAGCCTTGTTGTTACGATCCACTGAGGCTAAGCCTACGCCGTCCAGATTTGTTCCAACTGGAACGCAAAACTCTTTACACCCCCCCCAACAGGATTGGCAGGCCGACGGCGTGCCACTTGATGGTGGATGTGGAGGTTGGGTAGCCCTCTCTCTCTGTGGTGAAGTACCGCGCGGGAGCTGGTTGGTTGCTGGCCACAGGGAAGCGTTGACTCCCTTTGGACCTGACTGTCGGCGACCGGAGGCAGGGTAACAGCCAGTGGGGGCGTTACCCGGGCCCGGACAACTGAGCGACGGAGGCGGAGAGACAGAGACAAATCCCTCCGTCTCTGGATCGTGTGGGCACCGAGAGACGGGGAGTTGGAGACGAAGGCAAGTCCCTAGGCAGGGTAACAGCCGGTTGGGGGTTCCTGCGTCTTCCCACCCCAACAAGGACGGGCGTCCCAGGTGAGGAATATGAAGGAGAGAACGATGGGGTGGAAACGGGGACACAAAAGGACGTAGGTAGGGTAACTACGGACGCGGAACCCGAGCAGCGAATTCACGGACGCGAACCCGAAGCAGCGCCGCCGGCCTCGCCCGCAGCCCCCGGCGAGGGGGTCCAGGAAAACCCAACCGCTGCAGATAGCGGCCACCCGAGACGGCTCAGAATGCGCCCGGGACTCGACCATCACGCCGAGGCCCTAGCGTGTGATTCGCCTTCCCGCCCGACGCGACGCTTTGCCGCACGCCGGCGCTTTTCCAATACCCGCCGAGCCAGGGTTCCTGCGTGGTCGGAAGGGCAGGTGTCAGCGATCCCGGCGAGCGGCGAGCAGAGGTAGGGTAACCGGGCCCTAGCCGGCGTTACCCTGCCTTGCGCCTCGCCGTGGGCGCCCAGTTCCCGCACCCGACCGAACCCGAGTGGCTCGGTGTTTGAATGATCCTTCCCCAGCCGGTGTCAGCGATCCCGAGGGGCGTGGTCGAGCTCCAAGGCAGGGTAACCGCGGACGGCGCGACGTTACCCTGCTTTGGGCACAGACGTGGGCTTCCCCCGTTCCCGTACCTGGCCGATCCCGAGTGGCGCGGTGGATCTCCAAGGTAGGGTAACCGTGGACGGCCCGACGTTACCCTGCCTTCGGCACAGACGTGGGCTTCCCCCGTTCCCGTACCTGACCAACCCCGGGGGGTTTCGTGATTGGAGGCGTCTTCCACAACCGACCCCGGGAGACTTGGTTTGGGTGAGACTTCTCCCACCCGGTGTCAGCGATCCCGAGGGGCGTGGTCGAGCTCCAAGGCAGGGTAACCGCGGACGGCCCGACGTTCCCGCACCGGGCAGGCCTCCCAAGACCTTACCGACCTCGTGGCGATTCTTTTTCTGACGAGTTCCTCACCCGGTGTCAGCGATCCCGAGGGGCGCGGTCGAGCTCCAAGGTAGGGTAACCGCGGACGGCGCGACGTTACCCTGCCTCCGGCACCGACGCGCTTCCCCTCGCCTCGCACTTACCGACCCCGGCGCTTTCGCTTGGAGGCCTTCCCACCGATGTCAGCGACCCGGCGGGCATGGTCGAGCCCAAGGCAGGGTAACCGCGGATCGGCCCGACGTTACCCTGCCTCCGCACAGACGCGGCCTCCGCCTCGCACTCCAACCGACCCGGCCTTTCGCTTGGCGCCCTTCCCCAGCGGGTGTCAGCGACCCCGAGTGTCGGGAGCGGTGGGGGGAGGGCCCCGAGGACCTGCATCTACCCGCACCTGCACCCCCGGGGCACGGTGTGGCTCTGGTGGGGGGGCATACGGAGTTGCGGAATCGCTGCAAAAAAAGTACGGTTTCGACCCCGAAAATAACCCCCGGAGCGTCAAACCGCCGGAAGGGCCCCGTTTTGCACCGGCACACCTTTGAGGGGTGGGAGAAAAGGTGGTGAAGAGTGGGTGGCGGCTTTGGGGCGCTTGGTGATGTCTTTGCCGCTTCTGCGGCGACCGACTTTAGCGCTCATGGCGCGCAGTATGTCTTGCCGCTCGCTGTCAATCGACTCCTAGCGCCTGCCCGCCCCCATTCCAGCCCCTCTATCCTGCCCTTACAAAAAACAACTTTCAACCCTGCGCTGGATCCATCCTGAGGCAGACTGCTTGGAGGGCTCTGAATTGATCCCCCCCTTCTTGGTCCTGCCTAGGGAGTGTTCCATACCGGCGCACCTTCAGAAGCGGCCCCGACCTTCTCCAACCCGAGAGTAA